>JAZKJV010007904.1:600000-1107500 GCA_037367405.1 Ottelia alismoides
TTTCATTATGTCCCTCATTTCCTGTCGGAACTCGTCCATTTCTCGCCGGAAGGAGGCCTGCTGGTCGGAGAGCAAGCGGGTGAGATCATCAAGTGCTGGGTTCTCCATGGCTGCGGGAGAATCGGGAGTGTTTCCTTGCTGGAACTGAGGTTGCTGGTGGGACTGAGGGTACTGCTGCTAGTGAGGCTGCTGTCGTTGCCTCCACTGCTGTCCCTGATAGGTGGGACGAGGACTATGGTGATATTGTGAGTGGTGGGAGTACTGGGGCTGCTGTTGCTGTTGTTGGTTGTACTGGTTGCCCTGAGATGGAGGCTGTTGTTGGGAGGAGGAACCTCCGGTGGACCAACGAAATCCGGGGTGATCACGGCGAATCCCGGGCTGCTGGGGGTACCGGTCGTACCATATCTCGTTGACTTCCATCAACGGCTCCTACTCGAAGGGTGGAGGTGGTAGTGCTGCCAATGGCTGATCCGGTTGATAAACCACCATCTGAGTGTCCTGAGATAGTGGTTGCTGTGAATACTGCGGTGACTGTTGTAGCGGTACCTCCTGAATGTGGCGAACTTGGCGGTATGCGGGAGGTGGTGGGGTGGAACGACTACCTCTGGACTCAGCCAGTGACCTGGGAGGCTGATGTGAAAATGATTGTGCCTCCTGTATACTCAAGATGTGAGTCTTTAGGTCACTCATGGACTTAGGCAACTGGTCTATTTGTGCCATGCCCTGGCCCTGCTTCTTCTCCAAAATCTCAAGGTGGTCCAATTTTTCACTGATTATGCCCATATCAGCTACTGATGATTCATCTTGTGCTGTTGCTGCTGACAAAGTTTGAGGACCGGCATCGATGCGGGCGATCCTTTGATATGATCCTGCTCCTTGGGGGGGTTTTTGTTGTGTGTAGACTCTGGCTTGGGCCATGACTGAAGAGTTTTCTGCCATTCCTTCATAAATGGTCCAAACATCATCTTTACCCTTTGAAAAGTATGACCCTCCACAATAGGCGTTAACAAGCCCCTGCAGCTCCGGTGTCAGCCCACAAAAGAAACTCTGAACCAAATTGGGCTTTGATATGTCATGATGCGGACACCGGTCAATGAGCTCTCTAAAGCGATCCCAGGCTTCATGGAATTGTTCATTTGGGATCATAGTGAAATTGTTAATCATAGCTCTTGCTGCATTCGTCTGGCCGAGAGGATAATACTTATTTAAGTATGCGGTACGGAGTTGTGCCCACGTGTCGATGTACCTTCCCAAGTGTTTGAGCCAATAGGCGGCTCTATCAACTAAGGAGAACGGGAAGTCAATCATTTTGATTGTGTCCTCAGTCACAAATCTATCATGGATAGTACTGCATATCATCTCAAATTCTTGCAGATGGAGGTGTGGCTCCTCAGTGGCGAGCCCGTGAAACTTAGGCAGCAACTGAATGGTATGCGGGCGAAGCTCGAAGTTTCCATATATGGGAGGGATGCTGATCCACTGGTGAGTAAGTGTTGCAGTTGGATTATGTAACTGCCTCATGGTTGCTGGTGGTGGTCTTTCGTGGTTTGGTCCTCCTCCGCCTGCGGCATCTGGTATATCACCGCCTTCATTTCTTTCTTCTCGTCCTTCGCGCATTTCTCTCATGATTTCACCCATGACCTTCCCCTGATCTCGGATCTGTCTCTGCATGGTTTCCAGGGATGCTAATAGTGAGTTGTTGATGGCAGCTTGATCAAATAGGTATGGAGGTGGTCTCTGCTCATCTGGGTGTTCCTCTCTGCCTTCCATGTCTCGATTTTCTACAAAGCCAAAAGAATCCATCTCAGGTGTCGTCAAATGTTCTGTACTCTATTCTGCACTAAAATCTGACACCACTGGACTGATAGAAGAAGAAGCGTGGTTGAGGGGGAACAGGGTGGATGTAAACTCAGGATCGGAGAGTGGGTCTGGACTCCCCGAAGCCGACCTAGATGAAAAAGGAGTGCTCGATAGCGGTGCCACCAGGTGTGGTCTAAGGGATCTCCTTCCCATCATCTTGATCTAGAGAAAGGCGGATGAGATCTGGAATGCAAACAAGATGATCAATCAAACCCCCAATTCACCTACACAACTCTGGAGCTGATGACCGTGAGAGTTCGGTATGTTATCTTGTCAAATTTTATTAGGTGATCAGTCAATCTATCAGAGCGTTAGAGCGAGCTGTTAGGTATTCTACTTTCCTAGCTGACTGTCCCAATCCACGTTAGATCTTTCCCAGCCAGTATGAATTGCGGACCGTAACCCGGTTGTTCCCGCTAATTCAATCTGTTAAGGACATCGTGGTCCGCTTTACCGATTACCGGAGAGATCCTCACTGGAGAATGACTAACCACGACCAGTAGTCAACTAAAATTTCAGATGTGGCTCTATCCTAGTGTCGGGTCACTCTCTCGCAGCAGATAAATCAAACAAGGAGGGGGTTACTCTCCCCAAGACAAAGTTTTTGGTGGGATGAGTTTTAAGGTCAAGTTTGCATTACAGTCTCAATTTTTATTGTTTTCACTTTTTATGTATTTTCTGAGCAATCATCGTCTAACGAATTTTCCAATTTCCTTGTTATTTAAGAGTCTAATAAACTGGGGGAGGAAAACGGAAAAGCTGATGTGCGGTCAAAATCTATGATGCATGCAGGGATAGACATGCATACCTTTCTGCCAGCACTCTACATGCAAAGTGATCCACGCATAATTTAAAGACAATAAATAAAACTACCTAAATTCATGCACGAGGGAATCGTCCTAAGATGAGCAACTTATATTAACATGAAGAACAAGTAGCTATGACAAAGAAGAGAGTCCGGAGTTCGGTCTAGGCTCACCCTTCCTCTTCTCGACACATCGAGTTCAGGAGTAGCGCTTGACAGGGTGGGCTCGCGGCACGTGGTCTCTAGTCCAAGTCAAATAGCCTTTTCAGTTGATTTTAAGCCAAGTCCAATTACGTTTTATAGGTGCTGGCAAGATATTAGGGATTGGGCCTTAGCTTCTTAGTTCGTCATAGTCAACAAAAATTCCTATGTCTAGGGGCTAAATCCTCGTGAAACAAACAGAAATAAAGGCGAGAAAAAGCCACGAAAAACACAAAACCGCGGTGAGCCCCCAAGTGAACAAACACTTGGAAATTAGGCCCGAGTGTCCTGGAGAGTCTAAGTTATTACAAATAAAGTCTCTCTCTCTCTCTCACTTCAAATTACAACTTTTTAAACTGCAAAAATTCTACAAGAGATGATGATCTTCTCTAGCCTCCAAGTCTCTTTGGTGCTAAGCAAGTCTTCACGTGGGTGCCCAAGCGCCTATGATGGAGCGCTTCCCTCGCTCGGCGGTACCTCGCACAAAATTCAACAAAAAGGGTGATTAGACCAATCAACAATAGAGTTCAATAAATGTATAAAAAGATAGGCGAATATCCACAATCAATCACAAAAGAATGCTCTATACGCTGTTGCTCCCCGGCAACGGCGCCATTTGATAACGCGGATTTTGCAAGGGTCTAAATAGTCCACAAAAGGCGGGACCACAATGTCGCTGTGGCGACCGCTCACAAAACCCATATTAATCAACAATTAACCCACGAATAATATCAAGCAATGGAAATCAAAGTGGAGTTAAAATTTATTATTAACTCCACAAACAAGGTGTATAGGTGTAAATATGTAGAGGTCGAACACAAGGAGCAAACAAGATAGAACAAGGCAATGATGCACAAAATGTGAATGTGAATATTTGTTCGAATGTGCTAATTTTTATGGGTTTTGATTTTTTCTTTTTAATTTTTAATTTTTAATTTTGTATTTTGGTTTTCTTTTTACTGATTTTGTATTTTCTTTTTATATTTTATATTTTTATATTCTCTTTTTTCAATAATAGATTATATATGTAGTATAAGGAGGAGAGGGATAGAGTATTTATAAAAATAGGGAAAAATAGTCAAAAATTAGGGAATAAAATTTTTTGGTCTTTTTATATTTTTCTATTGTTTTTGTAATTTTTGGGGGATTTTTCTAAATGTTTTTGTAATTTTTAAAAGTCAAAATAGAGGAAAACAGTGAATAAGCTGCTGGCTGAAAGTGAAATAGGAATGAAAAATATCAAACAGCCACAAAATTTTCCCAAATTAATTTTAAATAAAAGACAATAGAATAGATAAGCTACAGAACTGAGTTTATACTTTTGAGGGTTTTCTATGATTTTCTAGATTTTTTTGAAGTTTTGAAGTAATTTCTAATTTTTAAGGTTTTTGTTTTGAGATTTTTAGTGATTTTTGGACTGACATTAATAGATGATAAAACACACGAAATATAATTTTTTTGGAATTTTTCAAAACATTTTACTAATTTTTATGGATTTTCTAATGCAAACACTAAGAAAAGTGCATATTTTTTATTTTTAATAAATATGAAAATGCAATAAAAATGCATTGTAAAAATATAGCGTGATTCAATGAGTTAACAGGAAGCTGTGATATTTTTTTGGTAATTTTTGGAGTTAATATGATGCATGAAATAAATGCAAACATCCAAGCAAAAATACAATACTAGCAAGGGAAAACATGTAAATACACAGAAGTTCAAGGGCCTACTTGCAATTTTTCCAAAGATAAATAACGTGAAATACTAAAAATAAATACCCAAACCCGACGGGGGTTCGTTGCAAAATGTCCAACTCACGCGTACTGGGCACGTGACCTGGCAGGGGTATTTTTGCAATATTATAAAGTTCCAGGGGCTCAGATACAATTTTTCCAAAACATTACAACTTAATTAAAAAGTTCATGGACTGAAACGAAATAAACAAACCCCGGGGGGTCCTTGCAAAATACCCAGTCCCCTCACGCGCACGGGCACATGTGGTGATGTGGATAGGACCTAAATGCAAATATGAAAACTTCGAGGGCTTAAATGCAAATATTACAAAAATATTTAAACTACCACTTAGAGTTTATGGACTGAAATGAAATACAAAATTTGGCGAGGGTGAAAGTGCACAATACCCACGCCTAATATCCTCGTGCGCGATCGAACGGCGGAGGGCCGCTCACTTATCCACGTGGCGCGTGCACAACGTGCGATGATGGTTCGACGATGGTCAGGGCGGATCAGATCTGGCGAAGTACGCAAAATGGCCCCCAGGGGCTTTGACTGTGCCTTGACCTGCAAAAAGAGGTGAGAGGGTCCAGGGCAAACTGCCTGGACCCCGCGGTGGCGAAATGGGAGTCGGAGGTGGTCTGTGGCGCGCGAAGGAGATATGGCCGGAGGTGCGCTCCGACGAGGATCGATGGACAACGAAATAGGGATCGGCGAAGGGATCTGAAGGTGCTAAACTACTCCTAGGATGATCGGGAATAAGAAGCGCGAAGAAAAAGTGGAAGAGAGGCAAACCTCAAAGGTGGAGAACCTGAGGTGGAGAACCTCGACGCCGGAGATGGCGGAGGTGGTGGAGACCGCCTTGACGCTTGCTCGACCAGTCTGAAGCACGGAGATGGAAGCTGTCACCTTCCCCTCACTCAAAGGCACGAAAATGGGAGCGAAGCGGGTGCTAAAGGGGTTCAAAATTGAGCTTGAAGGTGGCGGGTCCATTAAATAGAAGGTGATGGCGTCTTCTTCAAGCGAGGGCCACGCGCGCATCATGAGGGTATTGCGTGATCTCAAGGCACGGCGTGGGAGAGTGATGATCAGGGAAGAATTCCCAAGAAGGAGTCGAGGGAAGAAGACACAAGAATCAGGCTCGGAAATTTCTTGAAAACGGGCAAAATCATAGGTGTCAGAAGCTTGCAGGCCTCGGTCAGGGAGTTGACCGAGGTGAACAAGCGACCGCGCCTGATTGGTCCACATGGACCAATTAGAAAAAGGCAGGTCAGAAATTATTTGTAAATTCAAAATAAAAAAGTAAATGAATTTATTAATTTTTTGTTATAAAATAAAAAATGTTTCTTATTTTATAAATAATTTGTAGTGATTTTTATTTATTTTTATGAGGTATATAATTACAAGTTACCTTTTATACCCTATATAGGTATATTATCTATATATTTTAATATTTTATTATATTTTGTGTTTTTTTAATTTTATTTATTTTGTTTATTATTTTATAAATTTATAAGATACTTTTATACACTTAATTATATTTTTATTTTATTTTTATGATGTGTTTTATACACTTAATAAAATAAGTATTAGTTGTATAGGTACGTATATAGGTAATATACGTAGGTGTGATATACATGTATTTTTATTTTGTATTTTCTTTAAGTTTTTATTCTGGTTTTAATGTACAAATATGTTATAAATAATATTTACAAAATTATAAAAATATACTTATAAAAATAATGAATAAATAATAAAAATAAATATTTTAATCTGTACAGGTATACAATAGGGGTCCAAAACTCGCTGAAAAATACGAAACCACCTTCATTAAATAGATTATTTTAAGCTATATACAATTAAAGGTGGGTTTGGTACATTTCAAGTTTTTATTTATAAGATACATGTCTGAGAAGTTGGAATTCTGGAATCTTATTCAGACCACAACTTTTTATCTGGTCATTATTTTTCAGTGAAATCAATTTTGTATTTTTCTATATTTAATTATGTATAATGTTCATGTACAAAGTTCCTTTATTTGAGGTATAAAAAGTGGAACCAAAAATAGGTCCCAAAAATAAATAAAGAATGAAGGAATATTTATTGTATTTGACCCTTATCTCCCCCTACTTTATTCCTTGTCGACCTATTCATCAAGATGCCTAGGTCTCGGGGTTTTGGGTCATAAAATATTGTATTTACAATATTTTATTCGTTTTCTTTTCTTTTATTTATTCTATAATTTTGGCTTTAATTACAGTATTTTATACACTATTTACATGCACATGCATGGATGCTAAGATGATGGAATTAAGGGTATTTACACGCATTTGCTAGGGTTTTTTATGCCAAAATGATAGAATAAAGATGATGAAATGTGGCTTCATCAGTAGACACTTCAACGATTTTCCTGTCTCACGCTCAACCATGGTATGGAATTTCTTGAAGCAATCAAACACCTGATCCTTCGATCTCAGCATATACACCCACACCTTCCTATATGCATCATCAATGAAGGTGACAAAATACATGTTGCCTCCCAAAGAGGCTATGTCCATGGGACCACAAACGTCAGAATGAACCAACTGTAGAAGGTCTCCCTTTACATTGGATCTGACCATGTATGGTGCACTCCTGCTCTTCCTAACATCACATGCATCACAAGGAGACAATGTGATGTCATTGTGGTAGGGGATCAACTCTTTCTTTCTCAGAAGCTGCAAGCCCTTTCAGCTCATGTGGCTAAGTCAATGGTGCCACAAATATGAATTGTCTACCTCGCTGGCATGCAAACTGCCGTCCATGACCTTCACTCTAGTCATATAGAGTATGTGACACAAACTACCTCTAGCTTTGATGAGATAACCCTTGCTAATCTTGCATTTGTTGTCGCTGAATTTCATATGGTAGCCTTCACTATCTAGTTATGAACCAGATATAAGGCTAAGTTGTACGTCAGGAACATGCCTCACATTCTGAAGAGTCATTGAGCACCCAACATCCGTCTGAATCGAGATGGTGCCCATGCCAATGATGTTAGAGTAACTCTCGTTACCCATCAAGACTCTCCCATAGTCACCACTGGTGTAGGTGGTGAAGAACTCCCTGTGTGGAGTCACATGATAGGAGGCGGTCGTGTCAACGACCCACTCCAAATCACTCCCTGCATGCAAGCACTGGTCCTGGAAGGTGAGAATCACCTCTTCGACACATCTTCCACAACTGCAGCTACATTTCCATCTTCATTTTTCTGGTTCTTCTTGGCTTCAACTTGATCTCTCTTCCAAACCCTGCAATTCTTCCAGTGATTGGGTTTCTGGCAATGGTGACACTTTCCTCTGCTCTTGGACTTATCCCTGGGTTGCTGCCTCTCCTGTGACTTTCCTCTGCTAGTGGATCTTCCTCTCCTCTTAACTGCATACACATGTGAAGAGGAGGATGTCTCTCCGGATGAGCGACGTCTAATCTCCTCGTTGAGGAGACTGCCCTTGACCATAGCCATGGTCAACATGTTATCCTTCGTAGAGTTTCTTACGGTGACTACTAGAGTCTCCCAACAGTCTGGCAATGAGCCCAAAAGGAGAAGTGCCTGCAACTCGTCATCAAGTACCAATCTCGAATTCAACTGATTGATAATGCTTTGAAATCATTCAGATGCTCCGCCACCTTGGTTCCATCTTTGTACTTCAAATTCATTAGTTTTCTAATCAAGAAAGCATGGTTGGTTATGGTCTTCTGGTCATAGAGTTCGGACAACTTGTCCCACAACTCCTTTGCATTTGTCTCTTCGACCACGTGATGAAAAACCGACATGTCAAGCCACTTCCGAACGGTACCAATGGTCTTTCGATTCAACTTTGTCCACTCTCATGCAGACATGTTTTCTGGCTTCGCGCTCTCTCCCTCCACCGGATCATGGAGGTCCTTGCAATACAAGATGTCTTCCATCTTGGCCTTCTAAATCTGTCAATTGCTACTTGTGGGCTTAATCATAGTGCCTTTATCATCTTTGCCCATTTTTGCACAATCTGTGCTCTGATATCACTTGTTGGGGATATACACAACAAGGAGTATCCCCTAGAACTGTCTTGAAGCAAAGATAGCACAACAAAATATATGTTCCCCACACGGGAACTCAATGGCAACAATATGACAAGCACAAGCAAGCACAACAAGCAATCACACGAGACAAAGATTTTTACGTGGAAACCCTTACTCGATGTGAGTAAGGAAAAAACCACGAGGCAAGACCGACAACCAATCGACTACGGTCAAAATGAGCCAATGTTCTTCTCGGTTTTGTTGCCCACAAAATCGAGGTATAAGCCACAAGCACAATTGGTAGTTGTTCTACAAGTAGCTAACTACCCTAGGTATCTAAAATACCAAATAGCATGCTCGAATCAAGAGTAATAGGCGGCTTCCCTTGTGGGCTCCCGAATGGAGACCCAAATCGAAGGCTCGACTCCTTGAAGTCGTTCCCAACGACCTCCAATGGCTGCTCCCAAACCCGAGCTTGCAAAGACCACGACTTCTCTCGAGCTCGCCCAGCAATTTCTCACCACGTTACACCTCAGCCCGCGGCACCTCAGTAGACAGAGAAGGGAGGAGGAGCCCAGTTTCCCTCCCTCTCAGCTCTCTCTCTCTCGCGGCTGGAAGAAACGAGGGTTCAAAGCCCTTGTTGTGTTCTCGTTGGAAATGGGGGAACGAATGGGATTCACGGAACGTGTTCCCCGATTGGGGATTTGTCCCTAGAATGGGACCTTGAAAATCTTTGCCAAATAGCACAAAGGCCCCTGCAAAAAGAAAATATTGCAGCTTCAAGTTGGGGGCTGGACATAAAGACCCAACAATAGGCTCTTTTGTACTGTACGGGAGGGGGATGACCTCCCATGAGTTTCCTATGATACATATGCATCTTTTTGGTAATTCACATAAGGATGTCTCCCCTGCATTCATTCTCCTTTGGGTGATTTGGTGTGTGAGAAATGAGTCCATTTTTGGAGATAAATGTTTTTACCTCGTTTGTGTCCTGGGCAACATAGGGCTCTTGTTTCATCTTGGCTACATGTATAAAGGTAATGTTAGACATCTTAATATATATTTTTTTGGTGGGCCCCAGCTTGAGACCTCACCCTCCTTATTTTCAAGGAAAAAAGAAGATGAACCAAATAAAAAATTAGATAATAAAATAATCTATCCAATGATATTTAAATTTAATATAAATAACAAGGTTTAAATAGAAATAAATAATAAAACCATTAATGTTTAGGCAATATTTTTTTTAAAAACTAATCATCTATAAATTATTTTTTTTACAAATAATATGTTTTATTAATTTAAACCTATTTTTGGATACTTAAATATATTTTTACACCACTATTTCAATGTAGAGCTAAATACAAGTTTGTACAATATATGTATAATTTACCTATGTTGGTTTTAATGTATTTATTATAGTTTTAATGGATTTTATATTTTTGTTAGATTATGTTTATACTATATTATATAAAAGATATTTAAAATTGAGAACACAAATAAAGAAGAATTATTTAACTATGTACAAATTAATCAAATTGAAAATCCCAATATATCTATACCAAAATTAGATCCCAAAATTCAAAATTTGCATATTAACTTCATTTTAAATAAAGCTACGTTCATTTTATAATGTAGACTTTAAAAGTAAGTATGCTAGTTTGGATTTGTATGAATTAGATAATAATCCTGAAAGACAAACTAATTATCAATTAATATTTGAGATTTATATGTATATGTATATTATGAATTTTGGTTTATATTTTTATATTTTTACTTGGATTTTTATCTACAAGCTAAAAAATAATTAAATTTAAAGGAATTATTCATAGAAAAGTTTGTAATTTTTAATATATATATATATATATATACTACAATTGAATAACTGATCCCGAAAGACGAAATCCACATACATTTAACCTTCAAAATTTTTGTATTACTTTTAATAAATCGTACTTAATCTACGTCTTAGTATAAAGGTGAGTTTGATCAATTTCACGTTTTCAACTAAATATTAATAAATTAGGAATGCTACCAATAATAAGGAGGGTTTGCCCTTTAATTGAATCTAAAATTTTTTTATAGATTTTTTTTAAAAAGAGTTAATTATTACATGTATAAGGATGAAAGAGTTTTGGGAAATATCTACATATGTGTCCCAAATAAATAGATAAAGTTTGTATAATGTATAAATATCGTTCTATGTATTATTTATATACAATTATTTTTTTTTTATAATTTTCTTTGTTGGACACTATCTCTATCTACTTATTAGTTTATCGACCAAGCTAGTGCTAGCTTGCTCTCCAAGTTAAGGTCAGTATATACATATTTACAAGTTCTTTTTTATTTTCCTTCTTTATTTCTTTTATATCTTCTGTATTGAAAATATTTTTTATTTAGATAAATATGATATAATATGAGAATTAATGAATATTTACATGTATTCCATAGGATCTTTAAAAAATGAAATAAGAAAAGAGATGAATATGGATTCATCAATGATGGATTCCTACTCGGAGGATATTATTATCCATTAAGGACAATATTATTAATAAAGAGGCTGACATCAACGAAGAATATATCTTCATAACTAGAAGAATAAGTAAGTGGTCAGATAAGCGTGCACTACTGAATGGAAGTCCTCATCAATGTGTAAGGCTTGATGGCATGCTGACATAGCGTTATGATACTTCGTATGAATGACATGCATTGGCGGTGCAATAAGGGTTGTTATCTCAGAAGAAGTAGTTGGGATCACAAATGTGTTCAAAAAAGATATTGTTAATTTATGTTTTTTTATGTTTTTATTAATGCAACCTAATGTGAGAATGAAAGATTAATTGAATTTCTTATTTTAACTAGGCTATATGTATGAGTGTTGGTGTTAATGAGGCAATTCATAAGTGATTTGCTATCAGACTTTTTAGTAAATCAGGTATCCCACTACATACTTTGCTTATTAGTTTCTTTTTTATTTTTTGATTTTATGAATTATGTATCTCCTTATGTGATTTTGCTTCTATGTGATTTTTATATATAAAAATTTTCTGTATTTTTTATATATAATACATTTTTTATTTTAGTTTGAATATTCATATAATTTTAAATAATTTTGAATGTTTATGAACGACTTGTAATGTTTTTATGTAATTTCTTAAAGAGATTTTTACACCATGAACACTAGAACTTTGTAAATTACATTATTAATCATGTAAATTCTTTAATTATTGCCTCTTCCCAATAAACTTCTCCGATCTTACATGATAACCCTATTGTCAATTCTAATCCTTCTTGAGTTAAGATCTTGGGTTAGTCTTGAGTTAATAAAAAATAAAAATAATATCTGACTATGGATTTTTTTCAGCAGTTAAAGATGGTGATGCTTGACTTGATGGCGTGATCAATGGCTGGTATCTCAAGAACATCGAATGGTACATGAAGGCTGGATTGCTTCTGATCGGATGGATATCCTGTGTTTGGTGTCAACGGCTTAGATGGTAGCGAATCAACAATGATTGCTTGTATGCCTTCTTCTTCTTTTAACTAAAATGCGAGGTGGATGACAGTGGTAGGTAAACATGTTTAGATCCGATCCTCTGCTCTCAAGGATCCACATAACAGAGAGTAGAATGGATTGGCACCTCGCCTGGAGAGTAGAATGGATTACAAGCCTAGGTGGGAGGAGGCCTTGAGAACTCAATGCATAGGGCCCTTCCTGGCCCAGAGAGGAAAGCATTGGTCATTGGAGATGTGGAGGTGGGTCCCTGCTTGCCCGGTGAGTAGGTAGCAGAGCGCCTTCAGAGGATCACCCATAGCCAAACACGGATTTGGGTCTCAAGGACGTGAAGGTTCCACGACAAGGAAAGGAGAGATGCACATGAAGATCTGTAAATTAAGCAATTTGATAGATGATGAATGAGGTCAGGGAAGTGGTGGTGTGATCATAGATGTCGGTGACCTTAAGTTCCTCGTCGTTGCCAATGATGAGGACCGACACATGTTTTTGATGCTCCCCCTTTCTAAAGCCCTTTATAAAACTTAAGATATACATAATGCTTTCTATGAGATTGATTCCAGTAATGCATCTTTAATTGCTTTCTGGCACTCTAAGTTGGTTGACTCTCAATCATTGGTTAATTTCACCATATTGCTTATTTGTTGACTAATAACAAATAGATTACTTTATACTGCTTTAAAATCGAAAGAGCACGCTTTAATTGGACTAAATCTCTTACTGCTAAAGTTGTCGTTCTTAACCCAATGTAGAATAGAAAGTTTTGGGCTCCTTTCTAAATCTCAAACTTTAAATAAATGACTACACCATTTCTTTAGTCAACTCCAAGAAACTTTTCCTCACTACGGATTTTTACGTATTAATAACTGAAAATGATATTTGTATACCCTTGCACTCCTTTTATTATGAGTAAGTACCGGGATAATCTTCTCCCTTATAATAACATTAATACCCTTTACGTTTGGAGAATAAGGAGTCAATTTCTCATCCAACGCAGTTCTCAAGCGTAGGACTATTTCCATTCACATCCATTATTTTATTTTATTTCACCCTTATTCTTATCCTTATTCTACCTTACCTACCTATTGAGACGAGATTCTTTAGGGTTTTGGTTCATTATGATGTGAGAGTCGTCATTATCCCCAAATAATCCTGTGACAAACAAACAAAATTTTTCTTCTCAAGCTGCAAATTTAACTAAAAGCGAATAATGAAGCAAGAGAAATTTTTGCTACTTATTTACATGCATAGCGGATAGGATCGAATTCAGGGAGGTTACAAATCTTGAGGATTATTCAATTAATTGATGAAAAATCAATTAAAAGAAAAAGCAAGAATCTCAAAGGCAAACTATCCTTGATTTTTGTTGATTTTTTTATCTTTTTAATTTTTTAATTTCCATTTTTTATTTTCTGATTTTCAATTTTTTTAATGATTTTAATTTTACAATTTTTTAATTTCAAATAAAAAACAATATGCTCAAGAAAAGAAAGACGCACACCAAACTCTTTTTGTATTTTTCAATTATATCAAAAATACTCAGAAAAATCTACAAAAAATATTTTTGTGTTTTAATGCTTTTGAAATATTTTTGAGATTTTTTTAGAATTTTTAGATGTTTTTCTATTTTTCTAAAAATCAAAAAATGGAAAAAAATGAGAAACAATGCACAGTCTTAAGTAATTTGCAACTTAAAAATATTTTAAGTGCCAAAAAATCATAGCAGTTATTTTTATGATAAAATAGGAACAAATATCTACAAACACGGACTAAAATCGTGATTTTTGGATTTTTGTAGAATGTTTTATGATTTTTATAGTATTTTTATTATTTTCAATTTTTTGGATTTTAAAAGGAATTAATGCGTGAAATTTGGAAAAAAAATTAAAATACAATGAATTAAAAATACTATAATTTTTTTAGAATTTTGGAGCAATATTCAAATTTTTATGAATTTTTGAATTTCAGGGAGAGAAAAAGACACTATTTTTGGATTTTTAAATAATATCAAATGATGACAAAATGCAATGAAAAATTCATGCTAAAAATATAAGCACATCCGAAACATAGCGTGATTTTTGGAATTTTATTGACCAAAGAAAACATTTATTTCAATAAGAAAAGCAAACAAAATAAAGGTCTGTAAGTTAGGGACTAAACTGTAAATATTCAATGTTTGTCTATCGAAAATGTAACACAAATAAAGTTTCAGGCAAAAGATGCAATTTATCCAATGAAGATGGCGTGATACACGTGACTTGCTGGAGCAGGACTTCTCTGTTTTTTTAGAACTTCCGAGGGCGTTGAATGTAATTTACCCAAATGTACATGTGCAAGGCACGCGCTTGATTCTGAGAGGGGTTATTTGGCGATTTCAAAACATCCATGGGCCGATGCACAATGTTTCCAAAAAAATTATTTTAAAATGAACCCTTGAGTTCTCTTCGTTCGTTGCTTCAAAGATGAGCAAAAGGGAAGGTTGCCGCCGCCAACAATGGGAGCCAAGGGGGTCACGCGTCCAAAGCCAGCGGTGGAGGAGGAGACGCAGTCGGGCTTCATGGCTCGTCGGGAACGCACGGAAGAGGGTTTGGAATCGATTCGCCACACTCGCCTGTGGAGGGGTGCGCACGGGCGGAGGGCTTCTGGAAGTAGCGGCTACGTGGTGACAGAGACGTAGCAACGGGGGCTGGCTGCTCCGAGCCTCGCGCGACGAGACTCAAGGGTTCGCGCAACAGCGCGAAGGGGCTTCGTTCTTCCAGGCGGTGGTGGATGGGTTGGCGCCGCCTGCGTCTGGTGACGGAGGAAGACAACGGAGATCGCCTCACCGCAGGGTGGCGCACACATGCAGGGGCGGTCGGACTCCTTGCGCGCAGAGGAGCTGGTGGGTTCCAGATGGAGGAAGCCTCGCACGATGGCAGTTCCGCTGCATCGAGTGGCGGAGGAGCGACGGGTGGAGGTCGGACGGGCGGCGACGGTGCCGCCCCTTTTTTTATTTTTTCAATGGTAACAGTAAACAGTAATAATAATAAAAACTTTTTTTTTGTAATTCCGAAATAGAGAAATTAAAAACAAAAAATGTTTTTTTTATTTTTATTTAAGTTTTTAGATGATCCTGCAAAATAAATGTTAAAGAGAAAGAAAATAATTTTTTTATTCTTTTTATTCTTTTTATTTCTAGACAAATAAGGATGCGAGCATGATGACTTGATTTCAAAAGTCAAAACGGAAGATGTGGATGAGTGCGGTCCTACGGGAAATGGCAGATGGAATCGGATCTCCGACCACTGTGCGTGATCAGAGGTGGAAGATTGTGCGAGATAGAAAAGAACGTAGAGAGATCGAGAAAATGAGATGAAAACTCGAGATTGATGATGAATCAATTCGTGATGGATTTTAAGATCTAGAAAAACAAAATGATAATATAGAACAAATTCGAGAAAATAAAACTACGATTAATCTAGGATAAAACAAGGGAAAATGGATCTCAGCTTAGGAGCGGAAAAGACCCTGATTACCTCGACGAAGGTCGACGTGCTGTCACCGGACGGCTCGGTTGTTAGGCAGCCTTCTACGACAAGAAGACTCTCGGAGATCAAGCTCCTCTCACTAAAGATTGATCAAGTTGAAAAGATGGAGAAGGAGCCTTATTAATAGATAGAATGTGATTGAGAATTGAATTTTTGAATTTTTGGATGAAGATAAGAGATAAGAGAGAAGAGCATTTGAAACGAGATAAAGTAGAAAGATAACTATTTACAAAAACTAATTATTTTTGTTTATTTTCGTCACTTTATTTATTGGAAAATTAAATGTTATTTTTTTATTTTTTTGTGATAGTTAGTTAAGAAAATTAACTATATACATATGTTATATACAAATATGATGTTATCTAAATGGGTGAATAAGCAAATTGATTTTTTTTAAATTTAATTTTAATTTTTTTATATATTAAATAATTAGTAAAAAATATTTATAAATATTTACAAATACAATATTTACAAATACATGGCAAAATTGCACAAACCACACATTTCAACTGTAACTCCAAAATTATAAAATCATAGCCATTTTAAAGATAATTTAATTTAGAATACAATGGAAGTGAGTTTGATTCAATCTGAGTTCATATGGAGCCAAAATTGATCTTTCAATTATCGTTTAATGGCTTTTTCCGGATGTGGTTACTTGTATGGTATACATGATTTCAATGTGCAATTATTTTTATTATTTAGCCAACATTTTTATGTACAACTTTTGTTTTGAAAATTATTTTATTTAAGGTCAATTTATATATGAATAAAATAGTTTTAGTTTTATATAAATATACAAATTAAGTGAGTAGTATTTACAACACACATTTTTTGGATTTTCTGATTAAGGACCCTATCTTCCCATACTTTATTCCTGATCGATCAGGTCAAATTTTGACCTTCTCTCGGTGTTCGGGTCAGCCCGTATCTATTACATATATACAGTCTTATTTTCTTTTCTTTATTTTTTCTTTCTTTCTTTATTTTTTTAATTTTAAGTTAAACTAATATACAAATATAAAATATTTACATATAGGTGCAAGTTAGTAAGAATATGAAGTTAGTATTATGTACATGTGTTTTATAAGAGATTTTAAGATAAAATAAATGAATAAAGATGACGAATCATAGATTCATCACTACCTTATTTCACTTCATTATTCTTATTCTTATCTTTCCAATAGAACGGATAATACACCCTTAGGGGGTGTTCGGTAGGGAAATTGGGTGGGGAATAGGAACCCAATTCCCCTCCCTGCACACTCCCCGATGGTACGGTTATTCCCAACCCTTTCCCCCTCCGATGGTTTCCTCCTCCCTGCTAATCCCTCACGCTCTCCTCCCGCAAGACCTCCCTTCTCCCTTTGTCGTGCGCATGCGCCCACTACCATCTCCCACGACAGTGTCCCATGCTTCTGATGTTTGTCAGCTTTTGCTTTTCTCTCTGGCTCGTGCTTGTTCACCTTGTGACTCGCATCTCCTATGCTCTTTACTCCCATTCAATGGGGGTGGGTGATGGTTTCCCTTCGTATACCAACCATCGCCCAGGCCTGAGCTATAGGGTACTGTTGCCTGTGGCTGTCTAGTCATCTCATGGCCTTTGATTGTGAATTTAGGGATTCCTTCCAAACCGTGTATAAGAGGGCTTGGAAGGAGAGGGCCTTGCACCCATCTCGATCGATTGATGGGTTTTCTTGTGCTTTCATATATCCTCAACGTTGTTGGTTATTTGGAATCGGAGGTACTCTCTCTGTAAATCTTTGCTTGGAATATGAGTACGTGGATTGATTTTTGGCTATAGGTGTTGGATCATGGTTGTCGGATGACATTGGTGTGTATTGCATGCTCTTTGTTCTGTTTGATCCCATGTGGTTGCTTTGTTATGTTCTATCCCATGATCATGGATGCTTCTATGACTCCGTGGATGCTTTGATCTGTTCTGACTAAGGATGATTGGGATAATGTATTGATCGTGGATGCTTCGATGACATCATTTATGATATATTCTTGCTTTGTTCTGTTCGATCCCATGTTTACTGAGATGGATGATTTTAGGGACTTGATTTGTGCATGGCCAATTTTCATTTCCCTTGAAGCTTCTGTGATGATTTTTCTCTCCACGAGGTCGATGCATCGACGATGGTTTGGATTGAATACAAGTTGAAGTTTTGAGATTGCCTACTTGTTAACCATCTTGCCCCTTTGGGAGAATGGATTGTTGGAAATGACATGTTGTAATGAATTTCTGCCTACTTGTTAACCATGTGCTGTGATGAATGATTTCCCTCCTACTTGATTTATGCAGTATGGTTTCATTTCCCTTCAAGCTTCTGTGTTGATTTTTTTCTTCTTGAGGTCGATGCATATCTTGTTAATGATGTGAGCGTGCCTTTGGGTGGCTGCTGTGATGTTCTTTTCACACATCTCTTATATGCAACATGATTATTTTGTGACTATAGACACTATTTTTTGTTTCATGGTGATGAGTTTTTGATCTCCATATATCCTTTGGTGCATGTCTGCTACTTGCCTACAAGATTTGATGTTTTGTTGCTGATCAGAATCCATCAGTTTCGATTTTTGTCATGATTTTCTATCCCTCTGCTCTATGCATTTATGATGTTTTTGGATGATTATAAGCAGGTGAATTGCCCATAAACTTTGATACATGTTGTATTAATTTATCGTCCTTAGTTAAGCATCTTGTAAAATTTGAGGAGTAGTTTTTATATATTTATTTTGTAGGTGGTCGTGATTGTTTGCTCTCCCTCTTTTTGCACAAAGGAGTAGATTTCTTTTATTATCTCTTGCTGTTTAGGTCATGCCATAGATGACTGTTGCCATGATCTAAACACCAATTGACTAAGGGGATTGGCTATTTTTGGGAGTACATTTGATATTTTTCCGTAAACCACCTTTTTAAGCAAATTACTAGTATGGAGAGTAGCTTTACTGCTCGGTGTTTGTCGAGGGTTTGGTATCTCTAGCTTTCAGCCTTGACCCATTGCTATCTTAACATGGTTGGACTTGTACTTTAGACTCACTTCTACTAGGCAATGTCTCTCATGATGTTGGCTCCTTTCATAACTACTAGACATTGTCTCTTACTAGTATGGGTCATAACTTTGTGATTAGGGGTTTACTAGGTTTTACACATGCCTTCATCTATGAGTTGACTATGTTGTTTGACCACATCCCTACAAGATGGCCACGATGGTGCGAACTCATCGGGGGTGCACATTGCGGATGATGATTTCGCTGCACACTGGATAATATGGAATCCTGCCATGGATGAGTGCCTTCTTCAACTATTCAAGCATCATTTCAACATAATTGACTGGGTTAGAGGGTCCTTCACACCTCCCGCTTGGTAAAGCATCATATCCCACTTCAACATGCAAATTGGGAGGAACTGGGATAAGGCAAAACTCAATAACAGATGGAAGACAATAAAAAAGGACTACACTGCCTTGGTATACCTGATGAGCAAGAGCAGCTGGTGTTGGGATCCAGTGACCTTCATAGTTGTCGCACCCGATGAGTCGGCTTGGCTAACAGTACGTAAGTTAGTCGGTTATCAATACATGATCTAAGTTTGTTTTAAACCATATTTAGAATCGTTATTGCTTTTAGATTGATAAGTCTTACAATCCATATCGAAATAAGTCCTTCCCTTACTACGAGCTAGTGTTTCTTTGAGATTCAGGAGCGTGCACCAAACACTAGCACAAAATGTGATGGCATGTGTCTCCTTCAATTAAATATTTCTGTACATAGGTGTTGGATGGGAGGGGTCAGTCACTGAAATGAAGTTGCTGAGGTGGGCCTTGGATGAGTGCGGTTTTCGCATACCGAGTGGTCGGAAGTTCCTTCTAGACTACGGATACGCGAACACAGATAACTTCCTCATGCCTTACTGTGGAGTCATTTCGTACCTTCCCCAGTTTAGGGCCCGAACGGGCCATGGGTACTCCAGGGCTGAGGAGATGTACAATCATAGGTACTTGTAGCTTTGGTAATATGTTGAAAGGACATTCGGCATCGTGAAGGCTCAATTCAAGGCACACACTGAGCTACCGTTCCACAATTACGAGAAATAGGTGATGTTTATAATGGCAAGCTACACCATCAACAATTTTATCCGTGATGTTCGGGGAGAGGATCAGATATCAATTGCATTTACTCGTGACTTAGCACAAGGTTGGGTTCCCTACGGAGTCTATGGTAGGTGATGAGGACTTCGACAACGACTTCGGGGTGAACGATATCAGGGTCTATGAGGAAGGTGTCCAAGCTGGGGAGGTGTTGCAAGATGGTTTGGCAACGACAATGTGGGAGAATACTTAACCATCATGCTAGGTCGCCTACGTACCTCTGTGATTTTGTATTTGTATTATATGTTTTATTGCTTGGGAGAATATATCAATGATGCATCCATATTGTATAGAGAAAAAAATTATGTCCAAGAAAGCTGACTGTTTTCAATTCTATGTTGTTTTAATTTAGATGCGATCGTGATTTCACATCCCTATGATGATGCCACACTGTTCAAATAACCAACTAGCGATGCGGTAATGTACCTGGCTGAGCAGTCAATACCATGGCATGGCTTAACAGACGGAACTGTCAATGTTGGCAAGTATGCCGAAGATACATCTGAGGGAAAAAATTTCCAAAACTGCTTGTCGTTTTTCATACTGTACAATGCACATCTCTTTCCTAACTAATTTATTTAATTAATGGTTTTCAAATTTTCAACTGGAACCCAATGTAGTTATGGTCATGCTTCGTTGTGATTGGCCTAAGATTTACGGATGTAGATGCTTCTATCCGGATGATACAGACCTACTCTTCGAGGGTTTGTGCCAACATAGGGACGTTGAGGATAGGTTGTGATACAATTGTCCAAAAGTGGTAACTTCTTCACATTTTCAAAATTCTCCTTATTCAACCATCGCACTAATCACATAATTCTGTGCACGTATCATGTGGGTACAAAGTAAAGGCATCAACATTGACCCAGACAGATGACTCCAAGTGGACTGAAAGGAATTTCTTGGTAGATTTAATAAATGTACTCGAATTTTCAGAAGATTTTTTTTGTAGAGAAGCTGGAGGAAAACCAATGTCAGCTTCAGGAGAAGCAGAGAGAGATCGCCCGGATGACGGCCAGATCAACTACACTACATGATATTGCAGAGGAAACAATGTATGATAAGCATGTCATAATGTAATAAATAATATATTGAACTTCAGATTACTTTATTTTGGATATTTTATTTTTCATGTTGAAGTTCATATCAGCTTCTAATTGTATATGGTATGTCACCAATTTAGAGTATATATTTATCTCACTAAAGCAAATAACAACCAACAACTTTAACTAACTTTCAAATCTTATTCCTTAACCTCGAATACCCAGCCGAACAGAGAATAGCCATTATTCCATCTTATTATCCTTATTCATATCCTCCAGCCGTACATAGAATAGACCATCATTCTCCTTATTCCCCATCCTTATTCCCGCTTATTCCTCTACCGAACGCCCCCTTATTCTCCTTATTCCACACCCTTGTTCCTGCTTACTCCCGAACCGTAAACGTAGATGTTAGTCCTTGATAGTAGATATGTTTTATATTATTGCTATGAGGACTCTTTGGAGCATTTTCTTTCTTCTTGCGCTTTCACTAGTCACATTTTCTTAGCATCTCTTTTTTTCTTCAAAAAATAATGAGTCATTGTTTCCTTATCTTGAGGGATGCCCCCAATCTTGATGGCATCTTTCCTAAGTCCATTTCTTGAGAATTTATTTTCATTTTAGATTTACTAGTAGGAAGATGTAACCGCATTTCCTCAGAAGAGTTTAATGTACTCGAATATGATTTTACAAATCGCTCTTAATGTACAATCATCACAATGAGTTTGTGTATTTAAAAATTCGGTAGGTAGTCTTTTAACTAAGTATTTCTTAACAAACAGATTTAAGTATCTATGGAGAAGATGATTATCTAGAAGTAAGCAAGCAAGCATATTATTCTTATGTGCTACCATATAGACATTTTAAAACCTATTTCCAGTTAGCAAAATTTCATTAGTAGTACTATCCAGAATTTTAAAATAACAAAAAAATAAATACAACATCAAATCCCTTATGACATATTAAACTAACACTTCACAAGTTGTGCTTAAGTCCTTTAACTAAGATAACATTGTTGAAAGAAGACTTACCATGGCCAAACCATACCCGTTCTAATCTTTTGGTGGTTGAATTAATTGTCAAAGGTCACTGTTCCTCCTTCTTTAATTTGCACTCATGATATGTAAATAACTCTTTCCATCTAGTCATGTGCTTTGAACATGCATAATCTATTTTCCGTCTTCTTGCATTTTTCTCATGCGCGATAAAGCGGATGGTTGAATAGAAAATTTGAGAAGCCTTACATCTTTACCTTACCTCATGTGCTTCCTCTTCTTGTTCTAAATCTGAGCCTGGATCATCTTTGAGTTAGTAGAGTAATCCTATATTGCTTGGAATACTTTCTTTGTGAGCTTTTATAAGTTATTTTGCTCATGAACCATTTTCTTGTTTCCTTTGTCCTTTGCCTGGACATTCTTGACAAGGGGTTAGTCTTTTCCGATGCATCCCTTTACTTGCACTCATAGCAAATGATGGAATCCGTTTTCCATTTTTCTTCTTGAAACTTATCTTGTTATTTAACAATATCTTGAATTGTTAAGTAGATAGTGCAATGTATTTACCATCTTCATGTTCACTTTTTATTTTTTTAACTTTAAGAACAAGATTCCATTTTTTTGAATTTTAGGTATGCTCCTTCTTGTTATTTTTTTCAGTTCAGAAGCTATTCAATTTCCTAGGAAAACATCTACCTTGATCTTATCAATGTCATTGACTTTATCTGTTACTATTATTTTTTGTTCCCTATTTCTTATACGAGAATCGATTAGCTTGGCTTCTCATTCCCCATTAATAAAATTTCCCCCAAGGGCCACAATTTTTGTGAACCCCGTATACATCTCACATATATTTCTTCTATGTAATATCTTTAATCTCTCATATTTCTAGGTAAGCGTAGAGGTCTTTGAGCTTTTCATCTTCTTAGTTCCTTCATAGGTTATTATAAGTATCTCGATTATTTTTTTCGACAAAGAATGCACATAGATAATGTTTGTTGCTTTGGCTTTCTTCTATCTCCTTTAGCCGATAATCATGGAAGCTCCACAGCTTATAGTTAGTTGATTAAATAAGTAATTACATTTTAAATAAAGTAAAATGGCTTGGATAAGAAAATCATTTAGTGATGGGGGTTGCTACAAGACTCTATGCATGCCATCTAGCAAAATGAGCCGTTAGACATTTCCTATATAACAATGCTATGATATCGAATAAAAGGGATAAATGACACAAGAAAGGTGGAGGATTGAATAGGGTGACCCAAAAATGCATATTGAAGAAGCCATAACTTACAAAGACACAATGATTTCTACGTGGAAATCCAAAGAGTGAAAACTATGACTTAAAATAAGATTCTAAAGTTTCTCCCCTACCTATATGAGACAATTGCTTTTCTTACCTTTACTCTTTCAACTTGGTGGAGTAAAAATCCTTGTAAATTGTGCATCTCTTTCATGAACAACTACAAGAAAATGTTTTACCATTCGCCAAATGAGGGGACCCACTCCTCAACTACCTAATATATAGATAAAATGAAACTAGAAGAAACTTTCTTACTAATGATGCAAATTAATTATGATGAAGCTTAGTATTTAGAATGCTTTCCTAAGAATGCAGAGTTGATTGCGTAGAGAAATGGAAGTTGTCATCGGAGCTCTGAATGTCGATCAAAATGAGCTTGTGATGACATTAGAGCATTTGAAGGCTTGATTGAAGAAAAGAGCTTAATATGCTAAAGAATCAAGAGAGATGGAAAGTGATTTCTCTTTTTAAGAGGGTAGAGAATTGTATTAAAAATGTACATTGGAACGAGGAGTAGATCTCCTTTTAAAACATATACAAGAGAGTGATTTTTCAGATGCAAACACTTGCATATTTCCAGATTCACTGCTCTCATGGCTTGCAATAAGAAGATTCAATCGATGATGGCATGCAATGATGACAGAGGGAGAATGTTGGTCAACGGTATGTGGCATGCTGCTCTTGTAGCGTGATATGAACATACAATGGCTTCTTCAAGCGGAGGTGCAATGTTTCTTTGACCTTCATATCATGAGGAAAGAAGATTTGTTCTCCATGGTTCTTTTCTCGTAGGGAATGGAGGTGACATCACATGGAGGCAGTAGTTACGCGTGGAGGAGATGGAACGTGGAGAAGAAAGGTGAAGGAGAGTGCGGAGGGGTGTAGGCGAAGGAGGATGCATGTGGAGGAGGTGAGTCCTGAAGGAGAAGGGCAAAGGGGTGTGTGTATAGAGAGAGAGAGAGACGAGCGATCCTGTTAGATGTGGCTTTTGTAAGATGGTGAGATGTGTAATCCTCAATCACTCATTTTACCATCATTAATGTCGTGAAGCCTTGGGGGATCTAGATCACCATATATCATCATGGTGTCATTCAAAATTCATTTTAATTTGAAATCTATATCCCATCCATCAAGACTATCGAATTTTAACGGTCTTATAATTGATGAAATCGACCAATTAAGATAGATATATTAGAATTCTTTTTTTACATAAAATTTGGAATACACATTCCACTCATTACTCTATCTAAATCCCCAAAACATCATATCGTAAATAATGGTAAAATGAGTGAGAGAGATTACCCATTTCACCATATCACACAAATTTCATCTCACATGATCGCTCCTATACGCACACATTTTCCAACCTCTACTGCAACCCTAAGCAAAAGCTCGGGAAAAAAACATATATAAAGACAAAAGTAAATCAAAGATGCAACTCCATCACATGGTTAGACATTGGAGACATTATATGTGTGGACAAAAATAGATAACTTCCAACAACGAGCCATGAGGAGGACGTGGATTAATGCTAACAACTCCTTATAGGGACCAAGATTAGTCAACCACAAGAAAATATGTCACCATCATAAATCTTAACGGCAAACTAATCAAATATGAAAATGGCAAGGAACGAAACTCACAGCAAGTTAATAAAAGATAAAATCCAATACCAAGTCAAATACAAAAGAGAAAATTCCTAATCGCCGGTCTCTTTCATTCAGTCCTTATCAATCAGGAATTAATTAATTTCCCTTAAGTAGGATTTCAACCTTATAGCCAACTAGTTAGTAGGAGGCTGCTCTAAACAATTATATAAAATATAATTAATGATGGCATATGATTTCGTTAGGTACCATCATATCTATATGTAAAAGAGGACGGATATACGAATACAATATAAATACTTGCATAAATCAAAAGAAAATCATACATACTATCTTTTTAGAACAAATACAAACACAAAGCCGATACCATTTTTAGCAATAATTAGTGTTAATTTTTTTATGAGTAATTGTAATGATACATGTTGTATAAACCAAGACATGTCATTTAGCGAATGGCAGTACACTCATCGCTAATTTCAAGCGTAAAAATCATTTTACAACAGGTTATATTTATTTTTTACATATTAAAAAATAAACCACTTATATTATCTACTTATTTGGTTTTTATCACTTGTGCCATTCTTATATGGGTAAAATGTGTATGCCCCCTAGGGGGAGCTAACTTAGCTCCCCCGCTAATTTTTCACAAATTTTTTTTATTTTTTTTGAAATCTAAAACCGTGTAAATTCATTATTAGATCCATATATTATGTCATTCAAATTTCATGTGAAACAGAGACTCTTACGACCTCCATCCAAACGGGGTTGATTTAAAAAATCATGTTACCGTTAAAAAATGACTGTTTGGATGGAGGTCGTAGGAGTCTCTTTTTCACACGAAATTTTTATGACATAATATAAGGATATAGTGATGAATATTCACGGAAAAATTTTTCAAAAAAAATAAAAAATCTGAAGAAAATAAGGCGGGGGAGCTAAGTTAGCTCCCCCTAGGGGGCAGCCCCATTTTCCTCTTCTTATATTAGTAATGCCCCTCTCTTTTTTTACAAAATCAGTTGTGCCCCTTATTTTTTACAAAATTCCCAATTTTATCCTTCATGAAAGTTAAACTTTTATATAACTGATGTTACGAGAAGGTAAATATGTGAAATTTGTAAGAAGTCCAGGATGGAACTGATATTGTAGAAGTTAAGAAGGTCAGAAACGATGAAAAAATCCTACTTACTGTTGTAAAGATAAATCGGATAAGCATACATCCATGTCTCTTCACATTCTTAAGAACAATGAATAGCGATAGAGGAAGAGGGAAAACAGGAGAAAAAAACCCTCCCAAAATGCAAAGCACATGCTCATGCTTTAATTAGGCGGTCTTCCAAAGAATCACGAGAGATTTGTGCAAAAGGGCATATATTTAAACGCATAAGCTATGATCACAGCAAGACTACAGAGGGAGCAGATTCAGGACGGCAACGAGTAGGAGAGGAGCAGAGGAGACGGAGAGAGTAATTCGGAACTGGTGGGTTCGCAGAGAAGGACAGGCAGTTGGGACGGTGGGAATAAACAGAGGAGGAGGGCCGCTGTGGGGTTCTCCCGGGTCCAGTCTACATCATCGTTTTCTCTCGAGACAAGGGGGTGCATGGAGGCTTGGCACGAGTCCAGCTAACCTTTCAATATAGTCCAGTCTCCATTTCAACCACTGACTCCAATAAAGAAACCCGGCACATCAATAAGTGATCCAAGGAGATCACCAAATAAATTTCGTCGGTACTGAAACAGCAACGCGTAAATAAACAAGTGACGATGGAAACCTAACTCCGATTAAACGTATGCATGCTTATTTTACAGACCGCATGGTAACGAGAACAGGAACAGTGGTAAGAATAGAAGATGGGCTCTCCCCGGAAATGCCGCCGCGAATTCTATCCTCATATCCGACGCTCTGTTCCCCCCACCTTTGTCTCCCTTCCTCCGCTCTAATTTTTCTCTCCCAATCCTATTCCTTATCTTAATCTTGCAGCCGTAGCCGTCGTCTCCTCGTTTTGACTTGGGCTTCGACTCTCCTTCTCGCCACCTTCCATTCTTGTCCAGACCAAGGCGGGATTTGACTGGCTCTTCCACGCGGAGATTAAAAAAAATATCATCCTTTTTGGATCTTCATGCATGGGCCTCTGTTAATGCGACCGTGTCCCCGATCTTGAACAGAAGGCGCCTTTCCGATGAAAGATGGGATTTTGAGTCTTGGGTTTGCCACTGATTCATGGAAATCGAGATCGGTTGCGGCGTTTGTGTTGGTCTTTTGGATGCTCAGATCCCCAGATTCTAAGATTTCTTCCTCGTCCTCCGAGTAATTAATTCGCACCACACACTTCAAACCAAAACGCTTCTTTTCAGGTGCGCTGTATTCGATCTTCATTGCTAGATCTCTCGGGGAGACGCAATACCCGTTTCTTGAAAACCATTGTTGCATTCGTTCTATCTATGTGTATATATAGCCACCCAACTCTGTCCTTCCTTAAAACTCAAATTTCGGTGATACCCAATTGCCCTTTCTGCTCAATTCCCACTTCGGACTCTACCACTTCCAAACTCTGAGAAATTCCCACATAAACAAGAGCCAAATCCGATTCCCGGCGACAATCTCAACCAATCGGAGCAAAGGCTCCAGATTTACGGAAGTCCCTAGCTACACAATTCCTGAATCGACCGACAATGGGGTGCACAAGCTCAAGAGAGGCCCGCAGGGACCGCGGCGGGGGATCCCACCCAATCTCCAGAAGCTACTCCCTCCCCTTCATGCACTCCTCCAGACGCGTCGGCGGCAGCACTCGTCAGCACATCGTCTCCCTGACATCGTCCACCCTCGGGTCTCTCCGCTTCGACCACCCCGGATACGGCGCGGCGGTGGTGGAACGAGACGAGGAGGATGGAGACGATGGTGGAGGCGATGAGGCGATGAAGAAGAGCCTCAACGATGGGGTGAAATGGGTGGAGGGGAAGAGGAAGGGGCCGATGACGCCGACGGTAACGCTTTCGAACGAGCCGGAGACCATCAACACGTGGGAGATGATGGCAGGGCTCGATGACGTCAGTCCGGTTGGACCGCGTTTGACGGAAGCAGCTGTGGAGCGTTCGCTTTCCTTCCCTGCCGCCGTGCCGCCGCCGGAAACGACGAGAACGGCCGTGGATGCGCATGCGGCTGATGCTGTAAAGGTGACGATGTTTTGCACTTTAGTCCTTAAAAGTTATATTTTTTGCATATTTGTAGCAATTAATGAAAAGCACTCCGTCTTTAAAATGTGGAGTTGGATGTTTCCCATAAGTTAATATATATTCACATATTTTTTTTATTTTTTTTGAAATCTAAAACCGTGTAAATTCATTATTAAATCCATATATTATGTCATTCAAATTTCATTCGAAACAGAGACTCCTACGACCTCCATCCAAACGGGGTCGATTTAAAAAATCATGTTACCGTTAAAAAATGACTGTCTGGATGGAGGCCGTAGGAGTTTCTGTTTCACACGAAATTTTAATGGCACAATATAGGGATATAGTGATGAATATTCATGGAAGAAATTTTCAAAAAAAAAATTAAAAACATGGAGAAAATGGGGCGGGGGTAGCTAAGTTAGCTACCCCTTGGGGGCAGCCCCATTTTACCCATATATATATATATATATATATATATATATATATATATATGAAATAATTTAAAATTACAGCAAGAGTGTGTGGGTATAGGTATGTGTATATATTAATCACCATAAAATGTAATGGTGGAACTGTCACATCTGCACATGAAAAATAAAAATCACGTGAGCAGTGCAGCTAGATGAATGATTGGCGGAGCCACTTTCCCCAACTTTTGTTATTTTTTCAAAAATTATTTCACAGTTGCACATTATGTTGCTTGATTTTAACTTCTGTAAAATTTGTAGCGTACCTTCTACTTCGCAAAACACAATTCTTCATCTAAATTCATAATTACTAAGAAGAAACATGCCAATGACTCTTGTATCTAAATATCATATCATGCAGTTGGAAGAAATCTTAGATGAAAATATATGCTACCGGAAAAAAAGATTGAAAATACCCTTTTCAACAATTCTAACTGTTTTGATTCACTACCCAACAGGGAATTAATGAACAAAGTAGTGTAATGGAGGAGAGAAATGAAACATTGATCAAGACAAGCCTTGTAAAAGCGAGGATTCACGCGTTTCAAGAGAAGATTAATGCTCGAAGGGCCATGGCAAATGCTGCTAAGGAGGCTACAGTTGCGACAACCAGATCATGCAAGTTTCCTCCTAGCGGGGAGGGAAAGGTAGTGCTTTACTTCACCAGCCTCCGCGGTGTGAGGAAGACTCATGAGGATTGTTACGAGACGTTAGTGATTCTCAGAGGTTATGGGGTGAGGATCGACGAAAGAGATGTGTCCATGCATAGCGGTTTCAAGGAAGAACTCTATGGCATTCTTGGAGTCGTCTCCGGCGGCCTTAGGTTGCCTAGGGTCTTTGCTGATGGAAGGTATAATTTGTTATTCGGTTGCAAGAGAACTATTTGCATCGATTTTTAAGGAAATCTATTTGAAATCTGAATTCTTGATAGATCACTAATTTTGTCAAGTCTATGAAGAAGATCTTATGTATGTATACATGCTATTTTTGCAATAAACAACTTCAAAAATTCAATTTGCAATTAGGTTCACTTCGAATATACCAGAGGATCAGGCCATAAGTGTGGCCCTTTTTAAATAAAGATCAAATTAAATATTATTTGTATAGACCTAGCTGCAAGCTTGATCATTCCTCTTTATATTGGGGTCACTCATCTTGTAAAATAACCGATTTCATTGGACCTGCTAATTTGAAAAATGGTTTGAGTGTTTTAGTTTTCGTGTATGAATTTGGCGTGCAATAGTTGTTTATATGCTTGCGATGATATTTATAATGAAATCACTCTTCTGTTATAGGTACCTTGGTGGAGCTGATGAGATTAGGCAATTGCATGAAAGTGGGGAGCTCTTAGAGACCCTCAGAAGTTGCACCGCCTCGCTCGCTATGAAAGGTATCGCAGCTGTGTGCACGGGGTGTGGCGATGTGAGGTTTGTGCCATGCAAGGTGTGCTCAGGTAGCTGCAAGGTGTTCATAGATGAAGAGTTGGAGTCGGTGGTGGAAGGACGGGGCGGCGGTCCTGTCGGATTCCGACGATGTCAGGAGTGCAATGAGAATGGCCTAGTGAGATGCCCTATATGTTGCGCAACATAGAGCTCTCCAAGAAGCCTTCTTGACAAGAGAAATGATTGAGTCTGTACAAATTTGCAAGATCAAGATTTATGTACAAAAATAGCGTTGAGCGAGAGCAGACGAACCGGCTTGATGATCATTGCTGTATCGAGAAGGCTACAGTTTGGAGCTTGATCCCCGGAGTGAGAGGTTAGAGCAGAAAAAGCTAGATGATGTTCTTCAGAGTTCATTAACGTGATTTTTTTAAGAAAATTGTTGTCTTTCTAATGTATTAGTTACTGACATCTTTTTCTTCTTGTTTGATTTGTGCCGGTTTCTGGATGTTGTTCCGAGATGTCTCCATTGGAGGAGGAGATAGGAAGAGAAAGAAATGTGTGCTGCTATAATTCGAGTTAAAACGAGGAAAGCTATATGATTAATGCCAATCAGGAACCTATATATATATATATATATATAGAGCATGAACCATTAAATACATATCTTTGTATAAATGTGTCTGGGTGAAGTGAGCAAGGATATACGGATTTCCTGTGCGGGGTCAGAGAAGCAAACTAAACATATGTATACGAGAGAAGACAGCGTGGTTAAAATGGGAAAGCATTGGGCGATTTGGATAAAGCATGAAGGTCAACATAAATGTCAAAATAGCAAAAGATAAGCTTGCTGTTACTATCCTTAGTCGAGGTAGAGGCCATGTCGACATCAAATGAGATAGTCTCAATGCCCCCTGTTTTTGACGTATCAGTGCACAGTCCCCATCTTTTCATACATATATATCTGGCCATGGTCGACCGTAGAACGCACATCAGGATGTCTCAGATTGCATGGTCAGATATCTATCGTGACGGAGCTAACATAACCTACAACTTGACTACACCTATAGACAGATATCTTATGAATTGGCGTGGTCACCATCGGTGATGGCTAAGGTGTCGGCTATCTCATACACTGGAAAACCCGCAATACAACATTAATTAATAATACTCTTTACTGGATACTATTTTACATTCCCCACATAAAACAAGTATCGTCAATTTGTCCATCGTTTTTTGTGATAATAGCGTATTTTGTGATTCATATCGTAGTCCTTTGGCAACTTTGTTATCAAGAATCGTGAAGTCCCCTGCTAGTGGAATTCATTAGCACCAACTGCATAATCTTCGATGCCCTTTCTGTTAGGATTATGGTCATATTAGGATTGGGAATCCCAATAGAGGTGGACTCCGAATCTTAATAACGGTTAAATTGTATTCTATTTCTAGCCCTAAAGGAATTAAAACTATGGTATTGTAATTGGAATATAAATAGAGAGGGTGGGAGGCATTGCCTCCATACCACCACTAAAACAATATAACCCCTAGAGCCGGGGGGGGGGGGGGGGGGCAGAGAAGAAATAGATGAGAGAGCAAGGGAACATAGAGAGTTGTACTCATTCTAATTTACAGTGATCTTTCTTCTTAGTGGTTGACAGAGGCGATCAACCATCATTATATCCGGTTGTTCTTTTCCTTACGTGCCTCCTTGGTGGTGGTCGATTGTGCATCCGTATCCGCATCTGTATTCGGTTGTTCGTGTCCCAACAACTGATATCGGATCTGGGTTCAGCATTGTAGAAGGGACACAACGTTGCGGGCCAGAGTGAGGTTCGACGTCGACGAGGGGACGTCGATGCAGCAGATGGTGTGATCCTCAAAAGCCATGATATAGTGGTCTCTTGGATAAATCGACCATAGGTGTCGAAGAACTCTGCTAGATATGGTTGGCAAGAGATCGTGTAAGGTGGCGTGTTGAGGGGACCCAGCGATGAGTGCGTCACTTAGAGGCGGTGAGTTCCTCCTAACGAGACTTCCAGATGATAAGGATGACCTAGTGCAGAACTAAGACGATGAAGAGATCATGATGGAATTTAACTCAAGGGGGAGATTGTTAGAATTAGAGTCGAACTAGGATTAGGAATCCTAATGGGATTGGACTCTTATTCCTATTAGTTGTTGAGTTGTATTCTATTTATTGTCCTATTGGGAATATGACTATGAGGTTGTAACTAGGCTATATATAGAGGGGGTGGAGACATTGCCTCAATAGACACCACCACAAGAACAATGTAACCCTTGAAGAAGGCGGGGGGAGGGGGGGGGGGAGAGACAAATAGAGCAAGGGAACTGAGAGAGTTGTACTCATTCTTCTTTAATGATCTTTCTTATCCGAGACTCGTGAGAGGTGACCAACCACAACTATATCTGATTGTTCTTTCTTTTGTGTACTTATATGATAATGGTTTATTGCACATCCGTATCCATATAAAGTGGTTCGTGTTCCCAATAACTAGTATTAGAGCAGAGAAGATACAAGATCGTGTCCTAACAACTGGTATCGGAGTCGGATTTAGCATTATTGAAGGCACACGATGCGACAGAGCAAAGCGAGGGTCGATGCCGATGAGAACACCGAAGCAACAGATGTGAAATCCTCAAAAACCGTGATGTGGTGGTCTTTGGGAAAAATTGACCAGAGATGTTGAAGAATTTTGCTAACGACGATTGATAGTATATCATGCAAGGTAGCATGTCGAGGGAAACCTATGACGGGTGCGTCATCCAGAGGTAGTGAGTTCATGCTAACGAGACTTGCAGATGATAAGGATGACCCAATGTATACCCAAGACGATAAAGAGATCGTGATGGAATTCAACTCAATGGGCAGATTGTTAGGATTACGGTCATACTTGGACTCCTAATCCTAATAACGGTTGAGTTGTATTCTATTTACAATCCTAAAGGGATTATGACTATGGGGTTGTAATTGGTCTATAAATAGATAGAGTGGGAGGCATTGCCTCTATATCTCCACTAGAACAATGTAACCCCTAAAGAGGGGGAGGAAGAGAGAAGAAAGAGATGAGAGAGTGAGGGAACGGAGAAATTTATACTCATTGTAATTTATAGTGATCTTTCTTCATCGGTGGTCTTAAGAGGTGACTGATCGTCGTTATATCTGGTTGTTCTTTTCTTCACGTGCTTCCATGGTGGTGGTCAATTACGCATCCACATCTTGTATCTGCATCCGTATTTAGTTGTTCGTGTCCCCGCACTTTCAAGTTCGCTAGTACTCAAAACATTCCATCAACAATGCATCGCTTGTTAGACATGTAAGCTCATGACGAGCCTTCATGCAATAAAAGATATTACGAATTATTTCATTTCAATATTTGAATTAAAAACATGATTATTCTTGCGCTAATTAATAACGTACCTAAACATAAATAGTGTTATGTAGGATGTTCATCTTAATGTCATACAATTGTTGGGCCAAAGAGTTAATTTATAAAGGTTTATGCATGGTTGTAGATTTACATAGTTAGATCAAGGACACAACTGGCATCGTCAAGTGATATTCGAGGAAGATCTCCAATACAAGAAGAGATGGCAACCTTCACTAAATGTGAATGTTTGACCAATACTCTTCTTGCAATATCTCAGCATAAAATTGAGATTCAAAGGTGTCACATGAGTTAAATTAAAGAGTTATCTTAATGAGATCGACATACTAAAGGCCTGTATCTTATAATGCCACGAACATGTAAGTATCCTTTGATCGGATATAGATACATCTATGCATCCAAGTGTGTACATTTGAATCCAATAATTGATGTTGTACTCATTCTGATTTGCAGTGATCTTTCTTCTTCGGTGGTCTAAAGAGTGATGAACGCAAAATTTGCCTCTTTAATAATCTAAAATTGTCGTAGTATAGGAGGCAAATTCGGTTCAGCAAAAATCACAATCCTTTGAATGTTGTGGAGTATTTTTACTTGACAAGTCTACCAAGTCGAACACAGGGACACAGGCTACTCTATCTATTTATTGAATTTCGATCAGTTAGAGCATGTGTGAATCATTTCTCAATTACAGGCCTTCATGCAGATGCACAAGATGCATTATGCAAATTAGAATGCAATAAAATGATGCATGCAATTTTTAGTTGATTTTTATGCAATTATAAAATGATGCGAGAGAGAAATGCAAAGATTAATTATATGTAAAATATAAGATTACAAAAATGCCCGAAAAGATTACATAAATGGAGCAACAAAAAGTAGTTTGAAATCAGGATCACTTTGAGCATTACAATATGAGAAATCATCTATTTTATGAGAAAGCATTGGAACAAGAGTCATCATCTAACATAAAAATTCACTTCATGTAAAATGGTGTCAGATGAGAAAATTAAACATGCCATAATATAGAGGATGAAACAAGGGACAAAAGGACACTAAAATCATGCAATTTGGACATACGATGCTCAAGTTATGAAGAAAACACTCAGGGGCATATTTGTAAATAAAATGCAAGGAATAAAAAGGATAAGTATTACAAATAGGTCCCTGTAGTGACCCATTTGTAATTAGCAAAAACCGCCAGGGACCTATTGTAATTTTTACGTACGTAGGGGCCTATTTGTAATTCTTCCAAAGATGCGAGGGTATCCTTGTAAATTACCTAGGCACGCCCGTGAGGCACGTGCCTGGGGACCAAAATGCAAATACCAAAAGTATCAATGTATTATCTGTAAAATACCCAAGCCCTCACATGAAGTGCACGTGAGGAGCCTAGGCTCGGGACTCCCAACTAGTTCAGGACACGTGGCGTCTTGTGCAGGCTCAGGGCGAGGTTCGGCAGACCCGAAGCTGCTAGATCAGAATGAGTCTTGGGTCGTCCACGTGTCTTCATCATGGTCGTCCGATCCAGATGGTGGGAAGACATTTGTGCCTTCTTCTTCCGCCATTGGCTGCCGGAGGAGGCGGGGCTCCGGCGAACTCACGATTGCTCCACCATGCTCTTGAGGCTTCGCCGAGGCTTGTGGAAGATTTTTGTTGTGCAGGAGAAGGGATGGAAAGCACGGCGGAGCCACGATGATCCGATCAATGAATGTACTTGCAACGATGGTTAGCGGGGGGGGGGGGGGGGATAACCGGAGCGAGGTGAATGGAGAGGAGGGCTGCGGAGGCGGAGAAGGTGACACCCGGCAGAGGAGAAGGCCTGAAGTGGGTAGAAGTTCTGACGGAGAAGAATGCTGGCAGGGACCTCTAGCGAAGGAGAGGGATGGCTGGCGAAGGTGTTGGTGCGTTCAAGTCGTAGCTAAGTGGAAGGTGTAGTGCGAGAAAAATTCGAGAAATCAAGATGAAGAGATGACGGAGCTTACCTGATCGGAGATGAGTAGTCGACGGAAGGTGAGGCTTGTGCTGAGGTTCTAGGAGAACCTAGGGTCATTGCACAACAAGGGAAGCCAGGCCTTTTTGCTTGTCGACGTGCATTCAAGGCTGAATCATGGCCAAAGACATGGGTCAACACCAAGGGCAGAAGCCTCCATTGTTGCCAATCAACTCCTCCTCCTCTGTCACAGGAGGAGGATAGCTAGGGGGAACGTCGGGAATGGTGGACGACTTGGAAATGCGGTGGGTGGGTAGGGGCTTTTATAGGCAAAGGTGACGGTTTTAGGCGAATGTTTGAAGGGCATGGATGAGGACATGGAGTGATGAGGGAATATCGTAACGAGGTGCGCGAAGATGGCGGATGAACGGTCAGAATGATGGTGGCGTTATGAGAGGGAGGGATGATCGGAGAGTGGTGTGAAAGTAGAAAGGGGTGGCGAGTGGTGTAATTTCTAAAGAGAGAGGGGGGTTACGGAGGAGGAAGACAAGGCCTCGGCTGTTGGATCATGTGATCCAACAGTCCAGATGGAGGTGCGGACAGAGAGTAGGGATCAGATCATAGAATATGATCCTACGATGGATAGACATGCGCTAAATAGTGGCCCAGATGGAGAGTTTTGCATGATCAATGGCTGGGAAAGATTGGGTGATGTGGAGCGCGGGGGACCATAAGATACAAGTGGGATCAGTCGGATGAAGTGAAGGAGCGACATGGAGAGATGTTGGCCGTAGGATGAGGAGGCAATCGAGTGGCTGAGATTTATGCGGTGAGGTGTAGCTGGGATCAAATCTGGGAGTTGGATCTGATGGCTGAGACAGGACGCGTGATGAGCAGCTGAGATGGGGCGGGAAGGAGCAGATCCGATGACCTAGGAGAGCGCAGGGTGGCGGCATGAGAATGGGCCACGTAGGAGGCCCAGAGGACGCCACGTGGCCCGTTCAGAAAGTTAGAAAAAGTGAAAAAAGATAAATACAAAAGAAATAATTAGAGACAAAATTAGGAAAAAGTTAAAATATGAAAGTTGTTAGTCTTGATGAGATCTACAAGTTTCATGTTGAACAAAAAGCCAAAAGAGTTCATCTGTACTAAAAGTATTTTTGGGGGTATTTTTAAGGGGGCAAACACCGATTTTTATCTTTTGATTTGGTTTTGAATTTATAGTCTTTTTAAGGGTTAGTAAAATTATGGGCAATTGATCAACCTAATTTTTAGAGAATTTGATGATAAAATAATTACAAGACAATTAATAATGAATAAATACAATTAATTAGGGTTTTTTATACACAATATAATACAAGATAAAAAGGAGGATTTAAGGGTGAACTTTATTGGTTTGATTAAACTAGGGGTTTAATAATTGACTTTTAGCATGATGAATACGAGATTCACCAGAGAGGCGGCCAACCATATTTATACCTGGCCGTTCTTTTCTTTACGTGCTTCTGTGGTGGTGGTCGATTGTGCATCCACATCCTTATCCGCATATGTATTCGGTTGTTCGTGTCCCAACAACTGGTATCAGAGCTGGGTTCAACATTGTTGAAGGGACCCAACGTTGCGGGTCAGAGCGAGGTTCTATGACTATAAGGGGACGTCGATGCAGTAGATGGTGTGATCCTTAAAATCCGTGATATGGTGGTCTCTTGGATAAATCGACCAGAGGTGTCGAAGAACTAAGGTAGTAGTGGTTGGCAAGAGATCGCGTAAGGTGGCACGTTGAGGGCACCCAGCGATGAGTGAGTCACTTAGAGGCGGTGAGCTCCTCCTAACGAGACTTCCAAATGATGAGGATGACTTAGTGCAGAACTAAGACAGTGAAGAGATCGTGATGGAATTCAACTCAAGGAGGAGATTGTTAGAATTAGAGTCGAATTAGCATTAGGAATCCTAATGGGATGGGACTCCTATTCCTAGTAGTTGTTGAGTTGTATTCTATTTATAGTCCTATTGGGAATAGGACTATGGGGTTATAAGTAGGATATATATAGAGGTGGTGGAGGCATTTCCTCAATATACACCACCACAAGAACAATGTAATCCTTGGGGAAGGGGGGGGGGGGGGAAGAGAGAAATAGAACAAGGGAACTGGGAGAGTTGTACTCAGTCTTCTTTAATGATATTTCTTCTCCTACACTCGCGAGAGGTGCCTGACCACAGTTATATCTGATTGTTCTTTCTTTCATGTACTTATATGATGATGGTTGATTGCACATCCGTATCCATATAAGGCGGTTCGTGTTCCAATAACTAGTATTAGAGCAGAGAAGATACATGGTCGTATCCTAACAACTGGTATCTGAGATGGGTTCAGCATTATTGAAGGGACATGATGCGACGGATCAAAGTGAGGGTCGATGCTAATGGGATGACCGAAGCAACACATGCGAAATCCTCAGAAACCGTGATATGGTGGTCTTTTGGAGAAATTGAACAGAGACGTGGAAGAATTCTGCTACCGATGACTGACAGTATATCGTTCAAGGTATTACGTCGAGGGCAACCTATGACGGGTGTGTCATCCAGAGGCAGTGAGTTCATGCTAACAAGACTTGCAGATGATGAAGATGACCCAATGCAAACCCAAGACGATAAAGAGATCGTGATGGAATTCAACTCGATGGGAAGATTGTTAGAATTAAGATCATACTAGGATTGAGAATACTAATGGGATTGGACTCCTAATCCTAATAACAGTTGAGTTATATTCTATTTACAATTTTAAAGGGATTATGACTATGAGGTTGTAATTGGGCAATAAATAGATAGGGTGGGAGGCATTGCCTCCATATCACCACTAGAACAATGTAACCCTAGAGAGGGGGAGGAAGAGAGAAGAAAGAGATGAGAGAGTGAGTGAACTGAGAAATTTATACTCATTCTAATTTATAGTGATCTTTCTTCTTCGGTGGTCGTGAGAGGTGATTGAGCATCGTTATATATGGTGTTCTTTTCTTCACGTGCTTCCGTGGTGGTGGTCAATTACGTATCCGCATCTGTATCCACATCCGTATTTGATTGTTCGTGTCTTCACACTTTCAAGGTCGCTAGTACTCACAACGTTCCATCAACAATGCGTCGCTTGTTAGACATGTAAGCTCATGACGAGCCTTCGTGCAATAAAAGATATTACGAATTATTTCATTTCAATATTTGAATTAAAAAACATAATTATTCTTGCATTAATTAATAACGTACCTAAACATAAATAGTATTATGTACGATGTCCATCTTGATGTCATACAATTGTTGGGCTAAAGAGTTAGTTCATAGAGGTTTATGCATGGCTATAGATCTATATAGTTAGATCAAGAACACAATTGGCATCGTTAAGGGATATTTGAGGAAGATCTCCAATACGAGATGAGATGACAACCTTCACTAAGTGTGATGTCTGACTGATACTCTTCTCGCAAGAGGTCAGCAAAGAAATTGAGCTTCAAAGGTGTCATATGAGTGAAGTTAAAGAGTTATCTTAACAAGATTGTAGACTAAAGTTCAGTATCTTATAATTCCACGAAAATGTAAGTATCCTTTGATCGGATATAGATACATCTATTCGTCCGAGTGTGTACATTTGAATCCAATAATTGATGTTGTACTCGTTCTAATTTACGATGATCTTTCTTCTTTGGTGGTTGAGAGAGGCAATCAGCCACAGTTATATATGGCTGTTCTTTTCTTTACGTGCTTCCATGGTGGTGGTCGATTGTACATCCACATCTGTATTTGCATATATATTCGATTGTTCGTGTCCCAACAACTGGTATCAAAGCTAGGTTCAACATTGTTTTTGGGACACAATGTTGCGGGTCAGAGTGAGGTTTGACGTCGACGAGGGGACGTCGATGCAGCAGATGGTGTGATCCTTAAAAGCCGTGATATGTTGGTATCTTGGATAAATTGACCAGAGATGTCAAAGAACTCTGCTAGCGATGGTTGGCAAAAGATCGTGTAAGGTGGCACGTTGAGGGCACCTAGTGATGAGTGTGTCTCTTAGAGGCGGTGAGTTCCTCCTAACGAGGCTTCCAAATGACGAGGATTACCTAGTGTATAACTAATACGATGAAGAGATTGTGATGAAATTCAACCTAAGGGGGAGATTGTTAGAGTTAGAGTCGAATTAGGATTACGAATCCTAATGGGATTGGTGTCGCGACCCCATATCCCGGGCCGTCGGATCCTCCCATATCCGGATCTGGTTACTCAACAATAATTTATTCAGCAATCACAACTAACACTCAGAAATAAACTACAAATAAAAATACTCAGAGGAAAGTATTTCAACACTTTTCCATTCACAAAATAAAGTTCAGATGATATACTGTCCCACTATAACCATTTACATGTATATCAGCTTGAAAGAAAAATATACAAAAGATTACTAACTACCTTAAAGAAAGTAAGCTACTGTGGCTGGCTGGATGTCTAGTATGTAAGCTGGATGAATTTTTAAAGTCCTTGCGATAGCTCACCGATACCTGTTGGGTTTTCCATAAATCATAAGATAAAAATTAGCGAATGCTAAGAAACGAAGAAGAGAAAAGCAAACAAATTGTGTAATTTTTCAAAACTTGATATCACAAAAATTTCATTGTTTCTTGTTAATTTAAGTCCTATTCCTTTCTATTCCACATCAGGGATTAGTCCAGGGGAACCCCATCATTCTTGGACTCCGAAGCTGTGGACACTTCGGGATTGGAGATTGTGTTGATCTTGGTAAGCTTATGCCGCCGCACGTCGCCTCAACCAATCATCCAATACTACCCTGACAATTTCCTTTTCTTTTATTAAACAGGGTCTCAGCCCTCAGTCTGGAAAATCAAATGAGCACACCGTCCTCGAGGACTCGGTTGCTTAAAACCTCAGGCTAACATTTAATCATATAACCTAGCGGCTTTAAATACATATTATCGTGACCCAGTCGCTATTGAACCACCCGTGCCTCCACATGGCACGACCTCATCTTCCGTCGTTCCAACCCGAATATATTGGCTCCCGGTACCACGCATTGCAAAACATTCAATTTGTGTGCACTTATCATAACAGGGCAACTGTGTACCACCTAAGTAGGGAAACACCAATACGGGTTTCTTCCGATAAACTTACAGGTTGCATTCCCGACCTGTAGTTCTACTCCCAGTCATCCTTAACGTGACACACGATCCTTTTCAGGATCTAACTCAAACCACATCAATTCCCATGATTTAATTCTTTTATAAGTCTTCGACTTGCATAATCAACAACACTTAGTATAGACTCACATGTATATTATTCATAAACATATGTACTCGTATTTATGCCTATTTTAACTCCCAAACCCTAACTCTCAAAGCCAACACATCAATTTGATGCTTAAACCTTATTTTAGTGGGAATCACAAAGCAATTCTTCAGACTTTTTCAAAAATAGCCAAAATTAGATTTCTTCATAGCAAAGATCACAAAATCAAGAATTTTAATAATTTCGTATGAAAACCCAACAGCAAAAGGAAGGATTTCGTTACCTAATCGAGCTCTCTCTCGTGTATACAAGGCTTTATCGACTTTCGTTTTTAGAAAGGCTATTTTAAGGCTCCTGAAAAGATCGAATTTCATTTTCGTATCAAAACGCTAAGAACATGTCAAGAATGCGAAGAACGAACGAAGAATGCGAAGAACGCGAAGAACACGAAGAACATCAAGAACATATTTTCTCTTAAAATTTTGGCAGAGTTTCCGCTTATATCAGGACATATTTCTCGGAAAATTTTGGTAGAGTTTCCCCTTATATCGGGACATATTTCAAAATAAAAACAGAAAGAATTTCCTCTATAAAATCAATCGAGAGGAAAATAACAACGAAACTGAAAGAATATACTCAAACAACAAGAGATGAAGAATCGGTAGACACCACGCATCTTAGGTGAGTGAACGTGTGACGAATCACAGGGTCACTGACATGCATAGCCGCCCGCACCTAAGTAGGGTATTACACAGATTTCTTCATCAAAATAACTATAAAAGCATAATAGAAAGAATAGAAACATAAACGATGGAGAATCGGTAGACACCACGCGTCTTAGATGAGTGAACCTGTGACGAATCACAAGATCACTGACGTGCATAGCCGCCCGCACCTATGTAGGGTGTTACACAGATTTCTCCTCAAACCACAACAAGAAAACGAATCGGAAAGAAAGATGAATCAAGAACAAGACTTGGAAGAACAAGAGGATGAATTGAAAGCCTAGCTTACGAAGCAAACTAAGAGGGGATCATACCTTTCTCCTCCTCGTTCTCCCGGTAGCGCTTCGCTAGCGCTCCTCCCTCACCTCTCAATCCTCCTCCCGACCTCTCGACCCTAGCCCTTGGGGTGGTGGTGGTAGTGGAAGTCGTAGAGAATGAATGGGTAGGGGGGTCTATTTATAGGCCCCAGAAAACCACTAACCATGGTTAGAAAATCATGGTTTAGATCTTAACCATGGTTTAGCGACCCATGGTTTTGGCCCATGATTTTAGTCAAAACTTATCCAAAACTTGGGGCTTAAGTTAGAACATTCTAGAGGATTCTAGATTCGCTAATGATGCTTAATTAACACTAATCGTGATTAACTTTCACTAATCACGATTTAACTTTCGCGACTTATGCTTATCTTTTGTTAACTATTGATTAGTGTTTACTAATGATCATTAGCGGCTTTCAATCGTCATTAATTTCTTTAATCATATTTAATTAGTCTTAATGACAATCATTATGAATTAATGACATCTTAGCCTTCCTTACTTCTCTTTCTTCGAAAAATCATAACAATTCGAAACGAAGTCTGATTCACACGAAACAAATTTCGTTGGTTTTCTCTTTACGAGACAGATCTTATTCTATATGGGTCCGATATGCCAAGTTCAAGGCTTTACAGATATGCCAAGTTCAAGGCTTTACAATTATAACAACCTCAAAGAAAGTCTCATCCTCGAGACTAGAAATGCAGGCATAACAATCTTAAAGAGGATTGAAACCATAACAACCTTGAAGAGAATGAACGCCATTTCATTTATAAAGAAGATATACAATACATAGTGTTATTACTCAAATAAGTAGGGATATTTCTCTCTCATTTATACCTGAGGTACCCATGTGGCTTCTTCAAACTCTTGGTTCCGCCATAATATTTTAACTAGAGGCACCTCTTTGTTTCTCAACTTCTTGATATCCCTTTCAAGTATTTGCACAGGTATCTCTTGGTATGTCAAGTCCGGATCAATATGTAAATCATCATAACTTATCTTATGCTATGGATCCCTAATGTACTTTCTTAGATTTGATACATGTAATACATCATGTATTGCCGAAAGATGTGGAGGAAGCGCAAGTCTATAGGCAACTTTTCCAATCCGTTGAATAATTTCAAAGGGACCCACGAACTTGGGTGCTAACTTCCCACGCAAGACAAACCTCTGAACACCCTTCATAGGTGATACTTTGAGAAATACAAAATCACCTACCTCAAATTCAAGGTCTCTTCGCCTCGTATCACTATAACTTTTCTGGCGACTCTGGAAAGTTAATATCTTTTTCTAGCAAGTTCTACAGCTTCCCGTGTCTCCTGAAGTCTATCTGAATCATAAAGGTTCTTTATTCTGACCTCTTACCAACACAAAGGAGTAGTACACCTTCGTCCATATAGTGCTTCAAATGGTGCCATGCCAATACTTGTATGGTAACTATTATTGTAGGTGAATTCTGCAAGAGGCAAATGTTTAATCCATGATCCCTTCCATTCTAAGGCACAAGCTCGTAGCATATCCTCTAGTGTCTGAATCGTACGTTCTGACTGACCGTCTGTTTGTGGATGATATGCTGTGCTTAAGCATAACTGTGTACCTAAGACTTTCATGAAGTTCTCCCAATAGTGTGAGGTGAATCGTGAATCTCGATCGGAAACTACTTCCTTTGGGATACCGTGGAGGCGAATCACATGTGTAATATATAACTCAGCAAGCTGGTATGGAGTGAAAGATAAGCTTATCAGAATGAAGTGTGCTACCTTTGTCAGACGATCTATTATAACCCAGATACTATCTTTACTACCAGTCCTCTGAGGTAAGCCAGTAACGAAATCCATGGAAATGCTTTCCCATTTCAATTCAGGTATAGGAAGGGGTTGCAATAATCTCGGTGGCTTTTGATGTGAAACCTTTTCCTGTTGACAAGGAAAACATGAATTCACAAACTCAGCAACAACTTTCTTCATTCCCGGCCACCAAAAGTATGAACGAAGATCCTTATGCATCTTTGTAATTCCTGGATGAATAGATAGTCTTGAACAATGCGCTTCTCGTAAGATGTCTTTCCTTAGTTCAGGTGTGTCTGGTACACAAGCTCTGTGATGGTTATATAGTAACCCATCTTGTATCTGGAATCCCTCTATCTAATGCTTCTCAGGTTGTTGTTTCAAGTCTTTAAGGACTGGATCATCCTCCCCTCCTTTCTTTATTTTATCCCAGATCTCTGGTTTGTATCGATGAGGAATAGTTATAGTATTAACACTACTATCAAATGGTTTCCATTCGCTTAACGTTGATAGTAACCCCCCAGAAATGAATAGCACTCACTAACCCAGGTGAATAAGTTCTTCTGCTAAGGACATCTGCTACGACGTTCCCCTTACCAGGATGGTAGGAGATAGTGCAATCATAATCTTTCAACAACTCTAGCCACCGTCTCTGTCTCATATTGAGCTCCTTTTGATCAAACAGATATTTCAAGCTTTTATGATCGGTGAAGATTTCAAAAGTAATACCATACAGGTAGTGTCTCCATATATTTAAAGCGAAAACTACGACAGCTAATTCAAGGTCATGTGTTGGGTAGTTCTTCTCATGTATCCTGAGCTGTCGTGATGCATACGCAACTACCTTACCATGTTGCATAAGAACCGCCCCAAGTCCTTCTTTAGATGCGTCAGTGTAAACTGTAAACCCTTCACTCCCGGAGGGTAGAGTAAGGATTGGTGCAGATGTTAGGCATTCTTTCAGTGTCTGAAAACTAGCTTCACATGTATCAAACCATAAGAATGGGACCTCCTTCTGAGTTAGTCTAGTCATTGGCAATGCTGTTCGTGAAAAGTACTTCACGAATCTTCTATAATATCCAGCTAAACCCAGAAAAGATCGTATTTCTGTGACAGTCTTTGGGCGTTCCCAACTCATCACCGTACTAACCTTTGTAGGATCAACTGATATACCTTCTCCAGAAATAACCTGGCCTAAGAAAGATACTTCAGATAGCCAGAAGTCACATTTGCTATATTTAGCATACAATTTGTTCTTCTTTAGAGTTTCAAGTGCCCGCCTGAGGTGGAGTTCATGCAGATACTTATCCTTGGAGTAAATAAGCACATCATCAATAAAGACTACTACAAAGTGATCTAAGAACTCCTTGAATACTCTATTCATGAGATCCATGAACGCTGTTGGGGCATTTGTTAGTCCAAAAGGCATGACTAAGAATTCATAATGGTCGTATCTAGTTCGAAAAGCTGTCTTGGGAATATCTATATTTTTAATTTTCAACTGATGGTATCCAGATCTTAAATCAATCTTGGAATACATAGTTGAACCATGTAACTGATCAAAGAGATCATCTATTCTCGGCAGTGGATACTTATTCTTTATTGTCCTCTTATTTAGTTGTCTATAGTCAATGCACAACCGCATTGACCCATCATTTTTTCTGACAAATAAGGCAGGTGCACCCCATGGTGAAGTATTAGGACGAATGAATCCTTTATCTAACAGTTCTTGCAACTATACATTTAACTCTCGTAACTCAGCTGGTGCCATCCTATATGGAGGGATAGAGATAGGCTGAGTATCAGGTATGAGAGAGATTTCAAATTCAATCTCTCGCTCAGGTGGTAATCCAGGAAGTTCCTCTGTAAATACATCATGAAACTCGCACACTATAGGTATTTCTTCCATCATTCTGTCTGACCCTGATGTAGTAGATACATAAGCTAAATAACCTTGGTACCCTTGCTCTAATAACTGTTGTACCATCAATGTAGAGATATATTTGATATTATCATTAGATGTCTTTCCAATGAATTGGAACTCTATCGAGTTAGGAAGGTGAAACGTTACTGTCTTCTGGAAACAGTCAAGACATGCATGATGCCTTTCTAACCAATCCATTCCTAGTATAAAATCAAAGTCCTCCATTTCGATTATTAGTAGTAAAACATGTAACTGATGTCCTGCTATCAGTATTACACAATTATCCAGGATTTCTCGGATTACAAATACTTGTCCTCCTGGTCCCTTGATCAGATAGGACTGTTGTACTTCTACTGGTATCTTACCCAAAGTGGGTACTAACCGTCGAGCAATAAATGAATGTGAAGCACCAGAATCAAATGAGGCATGTACTGAAAAGCCATGAATAGTAACGGTACCTCGTACGACTGTACCTGAATTATAGGCTTGTTCTTCAGTAATTGCATTTAGCTGGCCATTAGGAATAGGCAATCTAGAACCCGCAACACTTTGTGGTTGTTGTTGTGTAGGAGACGCTCATTGTGAGCCCCGACCTCTACCATGTCTTCCTCCGTGTGTTGTTCCATTGCTCGAGGTGGATGTTATACTGTTAATTGGGGTTGATTTAAACCCTTAATCTTTCAACTTCGGACAATCTTTCTTGATGTGGCCTTCCTGATGACAGCAAAAACACACACGTACTCATGTTTGAGCTGAAGATCCAGCCACAAAGGTGCTAGATCCTTCTGCTGAGTCGCGAGGATATAGTGGAGGTCTAGAGAAACCCCTTCTTCCTGATAATTTCTGACCCAAGGTCTGTGGTGAGCTTATATTGGAACCAAATTGATGATAGCGACGATCTCTACGATTATAATGTGCCTTGCTTTTGGATGGTCCACCATTAAAGTGGAAACTTCTTCTTTGGCGGTTTTCATCCCTCTCCATCTCAATACGAGAGGCGATGTCCATTGCTTCATCTACGGTTGTGGCTCTAAAACCAACAAGCTTTTCTCGTAGATCTCCCTGAAGACCGCTAACAAATTTGGTAAGACACTCTTGTAGTGAAGCTTCTAGAGCTGGTGAGTACCGTAGTAGCTCAGTAAAGTGGATATGATAATCTCGTACGGTCTTAGAACCCTGATTCAGAGAAGCCAACTCTCTCCTCTTTAATTCTTCCCAATGAGAGGGACAGAAGTGAGCTCGGAACCTCTCTTCAAAGATATCCCATGGAACAGGATCTGCTAACTTCTTGGAAATTGCTCTCCACCATCGTCGTGCATGATCTGCTAGTGAGTAATCAGCAAAGTGCACCCAGGTGTCAACTGGTGCATGGATTATCCTCAACATCCTAGTAACGTCATCGAGCCATAACTCAGCCTCGGCAGGTGTCTCTACACCTTTGAATCGAGGCATTTTTCCCTTTCGGTAATCATCTAGTAATGTTTGGTGTCTAAGAAGGGCCTTCTCCATTGCTCCTTCAATCGGGGTAGGAGCAGATTCAGTTGAAGGATTGTAACTAGATTCTTCCTCAGAAAGATGGACAGAACCTTCGATCCTGGCATCTGCAGGCTTAGATGCTTCGGGTCTCTCAGCCTGTGCATTGAGCCTCTCCTCCAATGCCTGTTGCCTTTGCCCCATGTCTTGGAGCATTGCCATCATAGCCGCTAATTGTCTAGACACGTCTCGGTCTGCCATGATCCTAGGATGAGTCAAGGTTAAAGGTCAGATCCTGTAGGTCCTAGCATGATGTACATAAGGGACAATGACTTGTGAATGGTACTGCAGTCATTTATTAAGATCAAAGGATCTTAATACAACCTTAGTTTCTGAATACCGCTCATAGTTGTCAATTACTAAATAAATTACTGGAGTAACCAAGCTCTGATACCAATCTGTCGCAACCCCATTTCCCGGGCCGTCGGATCCTCCCATATCCTGATCTAATTACTCAGCAATAATTTATTCAGCCATCACAACTAACATTCAGAAATAGACTGCAAATAAAAATACTCAGAAGAAAGTATTTCAACACTTTCCCATTCACAAAATAAAGTTCAGATGATACATTGTCCCACTACAAACATTTACATGTACATAAGCTTGAAAGGAAAATATACAAAAGATTACTCACTACCTTAAAGAAAGTAAGCTACTGTGGCTGGCTGGATGTCTAGTATGTAAGCTGGATGAATTTTTAAAGTCCATGCGATAGCTCACCGATACCTGTTGGGTTTTTCATAAATCATAGGATAAAAATTAGCGAATGCTAAGTAACGAAGAAGAGAAAAGCAAATAAATTGTGTAATTTTTCAAAACTTGATATCACAAAAATTTCATTGTTTCTTGTTAATTTAAGTCCTATTCCTTTCTATTCCATATCAGGGATTAGTCCAGGGGAACCCCACCATTCTTGGACTCTGAAGCTGTGGACACTTCGGGATTGGATATTGTGTTGATTTTGGTAAGCTTATGTCGCCGCACGTCGCCTCAACCAATCCTCCAATACTACCCTGACAATTTCCTTTTCTTTTATTAAACAGGGTCTCAACCCTCAGCCTGAAAAATCAAATGAGCACACCGTCCTCGAGGACTCGGTTGCTTAAAACCTCAGGCTAACATTTAATCATATAACCTAGCGGCTTTAAATACATATTATCGTGACCCAATCGCTATTGAACCACCCGTGCCTCCACATGGCACGACCTCATCTTCCGTCGTTCCAACCCAAATATATTGGCTCCCGGTACCACGCATTGCAAAACATTCAATTTGTGTGCACTTATCATAACAGGGCAACTGTGTACCACCTAAGTAGGGAAACACCAATACGGGTTTCTTCCGATAAACATACAGGTTGCATGCCCGACCTGTAGTTCTACTCCCAGTCATCCTTAACGTGACACACGATCCTTTTCAGGATCTAACTCAAACCACATCAATTCCCATGATTTAATTCTTTTGTTAAGTCTTCGACTTGCATAATCAACAAAACTTAGTATAGACTCACATGTATATTATTCATAAATATATATACTCGTATTTATGCCTATTTTAACTCCCAAACCCTAACTCTCAAAGCCAACACATCAATTTGATGCTTAAACCTTATTTTAGTGGGAATCACAAAGCAATTCTTCAGACTTTTTCAAAAATAGCCAAAATTAGATTTCTTCATAGCAAAGAACACAAAATCAAGAATTTTAATAATTTCGTATGAAAACCCAACAGCAAAAGGAAGGATTTCGTTACCTAATCGAGCTCTCTCTCGTGTATGCAAGGCTTTATCGACTTTCGTTTTTAGAAAGTCTATTTTAAGGCTCTTGAAAAGATCGAATTTCTTTTTCGTATCAAAACGCTAAGAACATGTCAAGAATGCGAAGAACGAACGAAGAATGCGAAGAACGCGAAGAACACGAAAAACGTCAAGAACATATTTTCTCTTAAAATTTTGGCAGAGTTTCCCCTTATATCAGGACATATTTCTCGGAAAATTTTGGTAGAGTTCCCCTTATATCGGGACATATTTCAAAATAAAAACAGAAAGAGTTTCCTCTGTAAAATCAATCGAGAGGAAAATAACAACGAAACTGAAAGAATATAATCAAACAACAAGAGATGAAGAATCGGTAGACACCACGCATCTTAGGTGAGTGAACGTGTGACAAATCACAGGTTCACTGACATGCATAGCCACCCGCACCTAAGTAGGGTATTACACAGATTTCTTCATCAAAATAACTATAAAAGCATAATAGAAAGAATAGAAACATAAACGATGGAGAATCGGTAGACACCACGCGTCTTAGATGAGTGAACGTGTGACGAATCACAGGGTCACTGACGTGCATAGCTGCCCGCACCTAAGTAGGGTGTTACACAGATTTCTCCTCGAACCATGACAGGAAAATGAATCGGAAAGAAAGATGAATCAAGAACAAGACTTGGAAGAACAAGAGGATGAATTGAAAGCCTAGCTTACGAAGCAAACTAAGAGGGGATCATACCTTTCTCCTCCTCGTTCTTCCGACAGCGCTTCTCTAGCTCTCCTCCCTCGCCTCTCACTCCTCCTCCCGACCTCTCGACCCTAGCCCTTGGGGTAGTGGTGGTAGTGGAAGTCGTAGAGAATGAATGGGTAGGGGGTCTATTTATAGGCCCTAGAAAACCGCTAACCATGGTTAGAAAACATGGTTTAGACCTTAACCATGGTTTAGCGTCCCATATTTTTGGCCCATGGTTTTAGCCAAAACTTATCCAAAACTTGGGGCTTAAGTTAGAACATTCTAGAGGATTCTAGATTCGCTAATGACGCTTAATTAACACTAATCATAATTAACTTTCACTAATCACGATTTAACTTTCGCGGCTTATGCTTATCTTTTGTTAACTATTGATTAGTGTTTACTAATGATCATTAGCGGCTTTCAATCGTCATTAATTTCTCTAATCATGTTTAATTAGTCTTAATGACAGTCATTATGAATTAATGACATCTTATCCTTCCTCACTTCTCTTTCTTCGGAAAATCATAACAATTCGAAACGAAGTCCGATTCACACGAAACAAATTTCGTTGGTTTTCTCTTTACGAGCCGGATCTTATTCTATAGGGTCCGATATGCCAAATTCAAGGCTTTACAATTGGACACCTAATCTTAGTAGTTGTTGAGTTGTATTCTATTTACAGTTCTATTGGGAATAGGACTATGGGGTTGTAACTAAGCTATATATAGAGGGGGTGGATGCATTGACTCAATACACACCACCACAAGAACAATGTAACCCTTTGAGAAGGGAGAGAGAGAGATAGAGAGAAGAGAGAAATAGACCAAGGGAACTGAGAGAGTTGTACTCATACTTCTTTAATGATTTTTCTTCTCCGGCACTCGCGAGAGGTGACCGAACACAGTTACATCTGATTGTTCTTTCTTTCATGTACTTATATGATGATGGCTAATTGCACATCCGTATCCATATAAGGCAGTTCGTGTTCCCAATAACTGGTATTATAGAAGAGAAGATACATGATCGTGTCCTAACAACTGGTATCAGAGTCAGGTTCAACATTATCGAAGGAACACGATGCGATGGATCAGAGCGAGGGTCGATGCCAATGAGAAGACTGAAGCAACATATGCGCAATCCTTGGAAACCGTGATATGGTGGTCTCTTGAAGAAATTGACGAGAGATGTGGATGAATTCTGCTAGCGACGACTGACAGTATATTGTTGGACATGTGAGCCCACGACGAGCCATTATGCAATAAATGTTATTGCACATATCATTCCCTGATCTAAAATGAAGAATAAATAATTTGCATAATAGGTCCCTCTGTACAATTAGGGTTATGTACCATGGCTATCTTAATGATCATACAACTGTTGATTCAATTATTGAATCATAGAGGCTGGTGCTTGGATGAATATCTAAAGAGTTAGATTGAGGACTCATCAAGCACCGTCAAATGATTGTTAAGAGTTGATCTCCAGCCTGAGTAGGAGATTCCAATCCTTTCTCACATAGGCTGATATCTGACCGACCTCTTGATGCAGGTCCTCTGCATGGGAATAGCGATTCAGAGGTGTCAGATTAGTTAGGTCAATGGGTTGACTTAACGAGATCGAGATAACCTAAGTCCTTTGTTGAATGCTGTCACAGCATAGGCATGCATCCTCTGACCGGAGACAGATGTATTGCTATATGTCTGAGTATGTACATTTGACATACCAATAGGTTGATGACCTAACCAAGGTCTATACACCGGCGCGTTGGTGTGCATATAAGGGCATATGAGTAATACGATCTCTCAAAGGGATCATACAGGTTCACTACTGAACCGGAAGACATGAGTTCACTCATGAGATATTGGGAGGAATCAAATTCCGTGCACGGTCGTCTCGCTTTGGAAGCTTGACTGAATTTGTAGGCTTGATATATACTTTTGGAAAGTATATGATCAAGACCTATGTATGATATATGCTTTTGAAAAGTATATGATCGATACCAAATCCCAATGATCAAATGAGAAACTTAGTGATCAAACCCTGAAGAAGACAATGTAAAATTGATCTTGATCTTTGGGTTGACCATGGGTCTTCCAGTATGCAGGATGTACAGGTATTGGGAATACCTGAGGGTGATGTGATCATAAACGATTGTATATCCATGACGCTTCCATTCCGAGGGAGTGATGAAACAGGTCTGGATTTTAGTGACTCCTCTCAGTAGAGAAGCAATCCGATCTTAGTGCAAGTGTTGGACATTGGTCTGAATGAGATTCGGATTCAACGAGAATAGATTTGCGGTCTTGATTTAATCAAGCATCTGTAGGAGGTCCATAAGATCTGGATTTGAGATGAGATCTCAACATCCAAGTCACTATACGTGGAACAATACAATCGCCCTGTCCTTATCTCCAAGTATCTACGGAGAAAGCACATTATTCTTGAAAGGGTTCGAGAATAATTCATTTGATGAAATTCATATCCAAGCAAGAAGAACTGGATGATTAATGGAGATTTAATTATCAAGCTTAATATGAATATGATTCATATTGTTAGAATTATTATCCAAGATAATTAAATGGGATTTAATTATCATGGATTTGAGAATGTGGATAATACTATCCATGATATATATATGTATTATAAATATGATTTATAATACATATATTGAAGAGAGAGAATTTATGTAAATAGCATTTGTTAATTAATAGTGTGGATTGGATTCACATCAATTAATTAATTAGAAATGTAATTTACAAATTAGTTTGAGTTGTTAATTTGATTCACATAATTTTCAATGGCATAATTGAAATATTCACAAATTAATTTGGAATTAATTTGGTGGATATTTTTGTGATAATTGAGAGATAATGTAATATAATGAAAAGGAGAAATAAAACCCCTTGTTTTTAGGAGGCAATATTATCTCCATTTTATTATGATGATTAATCTCTCAACTAACTTATTTATGTTAAATTAAAAATGTGTTGATAATGTTGCAACATATATTTAATTTAATCATAAATAAATGTTGTTGGTTTTAACCAACAATAATTATAGCCATTGATTTTACATGGATTAAGTCTAGCCGTTGGATCCATGTGTTCCATGGATTGAGATCCATTGGATCCTAAACTAATATAAAAGAAGGGCTAGGGTAGCCTTCCAAGGTACATCATCTAGAGTTGTAGAAGCTTACTACTCTCTCTCTCTCTCTCTCTCTCTCATTCTCGACTAGGATCTCTCTTAGTATCCAAGTGGTCGTCCACTTTGCATATTGAGAAGGAGAGCATCTTGCCTTCGTCTTGGACGCTTGGATCTTCGTCAAAGATTGCGGGAAGGACGCGACTCATCATCGTCCCCGCAAGTGCGTTCTTCGTGGGTCGGACTTGAGACAGGAGGATCTCTACTTTGGGATCTCACGATCACAACCACGCTCCAAGAGGTATTCCTTATACTTTTGGTTTGATGAAACGATCCGAGAAGTGTTCTCGTGATCATGTGGTTTCATCTTTAGATTTAAAAATTTTAATTTCCGCCGCATCTAGCGACTAGTGCGACTAGTCGCCCCGATCGCATACGATGCAATCAACACGCTTCCGTGATGCGCTTAAGGATACTCAATATCCTTCAAGTGGTACCAGAGCCAGGTTGAATAAGGTTTTGGATATGATCCATAGACCTTAGACGATTTGGTTCTTGAAAGGGTTGCGAAATTTTTACTGTATTTCAATTTTCGCACCTCTGTATAATTGAATTTTTCGGCATTGTTGAAATTGTTTAAACACAAAACTTTCAATTGGATTTTGTTACCCATTAAACGCGGAAACCATAGGACTTGAGTTTACTAAATTTGGACTTCATTTTCTCAAGATATGGTCTTTTGAATATGCCTATATTCACTGTTGCGGGAACTGCGGATTTAAACGTGATTAATGAGATAATTACGGTTTTAATCCGCCTAGAAATGCGTGAATTATCACTTAAGTTCTTTAATAAATCAAATAGGCAATCTTTGAAAACTGAGTTTGCATTTTTTGGATTTAAATTGATCAAGATAAGTTAATTTTAGTGATTGGAGGTCACTGCTGGAAATTAACATTTTTGATCTTGAACCTTGTGATAAGTCATTCATTTATCATGATGAAAATTAATTGTTAATTTTATGGAATAATTAGTGATAAATATTTGTGAAATATTTAAAGAGATAATTATTTCATTGAATGACATTTGCCTAAACCACAATGATGAGATAATAGATCTTGATCATTGGTTCATCAACAAACATTGATTTCATGAAAAACCTTAGTTTATCCTACAATAGTTGTAGGACAACATTTACATGAAAAACCCTCTTGCTTGAATAGGATTGGGGATTTATCTCGCAAATCTCCTTATAATATAATAAAAAATGTTTTGATGTATATTATATGGTATAATTTCGGTTGAAAAACCGATGAGCATCTCAAAGTACATGATGATCTATCTGGTATTATCCTTTCCCGAGGCGGATGTGGTGCCTAGTCGGAGAGCATTGGGGTCACGGGTTGCAACGTATGTGGTCTGTCCCACTCTCGTCGGTACTGGCCATGAAAACGGGTAGGGACTGTATAATGCCGGAGAAAGTCAATGTGTATTTTTCTAATTATTAAAATTCGAATAATACATACTTTGATAATATACCTACTATTCAAGTACAAGACATGTTTGTTGATTGATGATTGGATTGGTGATTAATTTAATGTGATTAAATTAATTATATCCAATTAACACTCTATTATGAATAGATGTGTATTTCCCTTGGAAGAAATAATTATGTGAATATGATTCACGATAATTAATTAGAATTTGAATATGAGGTGGAGGATCACATAAGTGACATCCATGGTCTCCTGTCAAGGCAAAGGATTCCGTCGCCAGTTGTTGTATATAGGAGACGCCTGTCCGAAGTGACAGATCCTATATATGATTTAATTAGATCGGGTTCTTTGCTTCTCGAAAGAGTAAGGCCGTATACGTAGTGACCCCAATATCGGGTCCTCATATTATTGGGGCGATATTGGATTGCGTATAGCGAGTATTAATCCTGTTGACGGTTGGTTCAATTAATGACAGGTCAACATTGCCTTAGGGGTGGTGGGCCCGGGTGTTAAAGACCGAATTGAGAAATGCATGTTGGACTTGCAAGGCGGAATGTGTTCCCGCTTCTTTTTATCCGAGTTGTAGGTTCTCATATTATTGGGATGCAACGAAGATAGGAAATGAGATCCCAGATCTTGCTAGAGATATAATGGTAAGAATATCTCTTTCATTGAAAGTGATTAAGGGAATGAACTTTCAGTGTTGACAAGGCATGACAACTTTGATATAAAAATTCCTAAATCAAAGTAAAACATGTATATATATATATAATATATACCCTTATGCAAATTTCTTATTTCAGATAATCCTTCATTAAACCCACTCAATATTATACTCAATGATAACCAGTAAAATATCATGGATTGGACTCATGATCCATATATTGTTCTTGCAATTGAACACATAATGTGGTTGCATTGTGCAAGATTCCTCAACATAATGAGGTATGACAATTAAATAAGACAATAAGACATCACCTTAGGGTTCGTATGTATCTATAATCTTGATCTTTCATCGAGTGTACTTTGGAAGTGACATGTCGATGGTGATCGTAATTGTCTAATAATCCTTATAAAAATATAAGAAGATGTTCTGGCATACATATGTGCTCTAGACATTTAATCATGAATGACATGGTTCTCTGCATTTTACAGAATGGTGGCTCGAAAGAGATGATGTATTCAAAATGTTTGAATACCTACCGAACCTAAGTCTCCAAGAGTTGAGATGAATGTAGATATGATGAATGTCATCATTCTATTATCTATACTTAAGTCATTCATGAAGCTTCATGATATTCATATTGTATGAATTTAATGAAGCATGTATAAATGTTTAAATGCTCTTACATTGAATTCTTTTGAATTTAACATAAGAGATCGTTAGTCTTAAGCAATGGTTGTTTATAGATTAAGAGAGCGCAGTGGAAGCATAGGTTGGACCCGAGTAAGAAGGAAAGTCAAAGAGTTGACCTACTTCTGTGACTTCCATATGACATCCAAAGAGTTGGATGAATGCCAATACTGCAATAAGTTGATGTATTGATAGTATGACTATCAAATTTGTCTAAAATCCTTAGTGAAGGACTCAGATAGAGCATCAGAATAATCTACATATAATCATTGACTCTGACTTTCTTATTTCATAAGATAAAGTCTGACAATTGTATCACAATCTTCTAATGACATTTGCAATTGGTTGCATATATATTAGAAGATTAGAAATTTGATCTTAAGGTTTAGTAGTCATCTACATGGATATTGATGTAATTGTTGCAGCAATCTCTGTTGGATATATGGACTTCATATTCTCAGTTTGAGAGCCCTTAGTCTTAGAGAATGTCTCTATGACCTAGATATTAGAATACCCTCATTATTTATTTCTAAATGTTGGATATAAACATGAATTCTGAGATAGAACTATTATAAAGAGTTATGATGGAAATATTTCAGATAGTAATCTAACATCTAGTGGACTCCGCAAAATTAGAAAATTAATGACTGATTCATTTTAGATTTCTAATACTGAAAATCAAACCTTATAAGATCAATAGGAGGATGAAGATCATTTGACAATGATCTGGCATCAAGCCTTGGACATTTATCTATTGATTTGATCAATAGACTAGTAATATATAAAATTTTAGAATGTCTAAAATTCCAAATCCTACATACTTGTGAATATTGTATTCAAAGTAAAATGTCCAATACGCCCTTCTCTGAGAATGGTGTTAGATGTCGAGGTATTCAAGATCTCATACACATTAATGTATGTAGATCATCTATATCATAGTAAACATTATGGATATGTGATATCTATTGATGATTACGTATGATATGAGATTTCTTCTCTCCACCTGAGGAACCTTTGAAATGTTCAAAGATTTCACAATTTTGGTTTAGAATCAAAGTTTGAAGAAAGATGAAATGAATTTGATCTAACCTTGGTAGGTTGTACATGTTAGATAAAATTCAAAGAATACCTTATGGATATATGAATATTATTTCTATCTCAATCCTCCTAACACACCTAAACTCAATGGAGTTGTAGGGAGATACAATTGGATCATGTGTGACATGATTTAATCAATGATGAATTTTAGCATAATTATCCCTTAGTTTCCACGTATATATGTGTAGTAGAGACTACAATATATATCCTTAATAAGGTTCCATGCATGTAAGCTGGAATCTATCACTTGAGAGTGCTGCTTCATTAGAAAAATAAAGGATGGTATTGGATATCTACTTTACTTTATGACCTTCAGATTCTTAAAAGATCTCATCTATGAGAATGTGATTCTTGGAAGATTGAGACTCTTGAGAATCAAGATGAAAATGAAGTGAAGGAACTCATTTAGTCTTGAGAAGATAATGAGGCTCCTAAAATCAGAAACTAAAAGGACAATTAAAGATGAAGCACTAATACCTCTTCAAATGAGTTTGAGGATGTATTCCATGTGTCAGTGAAGTCTGACAATGATCGGACTCCATGTGATGAAGCTCCTGAGGATCATGACATGGAAAGATGGATATTAGCAATAAAGTCTAAAGTAGACTTCATATACAAAGTGTTGTATATGAACCCTCAAGGATCCACCTATAAGGGTTAGACCCATTAAGATGTAAATGGATCTTCAAGAGAAGGAGAACCTGATGAGAAGGTAGAGACCTTCAAAGCTCGGTTCGTAGCCATGAGCTACACACTGTAAGAGAAGACATTACTTGCAATGCGACTTGCTCTTCGAAAACCATGCTTGAAATCATCAGAATATTGCTAACCCTAGCTGCACAACTTGACTGTTGCATCTTCAAAGATGTAAGTCAAGATTGCATTCCTCTAAAGAATACCTCTCTGAGGATATTCACATGAAGTAGCCCTAGGGCTTCATGATTGGGGAAAGTAAGGTGTGAAAGCTAAAGAAATCCATCTGTGGACTCAAATAAGCTTCTTGTTGTTGGAACATAAGATTTGATGAAATTATAAATGTTTTGATTTCAAATAGAATCTTGATGAACCATGTGAAGCTTAGTGGGAGTGCCATTGTGTTCATCGTGCTAAATGTAGATAATATCCTAATCATTTGGAATGATATAAGGATGATAATAAGTGTTTTATAGACTGGCTATTCCATACCATGAGATATGATCTCAAAGATGCCTCTTAGATCTTAGTTTTGAAGTTGTTCAGAAGCAAAGAAAAGAGGGTATTGGGACTGTCACATTTTTAGTACACCTTGGACATATTCCATTTTTGGAAATTCCAAGAAAGGCTTCTTTCCCTTAAGATTTGGTACTGACCTATCTAAAGGGATAGCACCTCAAAGAGTTGAGGAAGTGAATGCTAGAACTGCTTGCACTTGTGCATCAATTACGAGAAGCCAACTGTATGCTAAATGTGTACAAAAGACAGATATCTGCCGTGCAGTGGGAGTAGTAAAGTGTTGCTAATACTACTATGGAGAGAGAAAACACTTGATTGCAGTAATAACAAAATCTTCATAAATGACATGATTTTTTGAGATAGTGATCTCAAAGTCATATCTTCAAAAGCTTAAGACTTTATAGATAGAGATCTAAAAAGGTCTTAACTGTGGATACCTTAAGAGATAGTGATCTCCAGGAAAAGGGTATTCTGATAAGGATTATGGAATTATTGGTTATAATAGTTATTGAGCAATAGTGTCAAGGACACTATAACTGCTTTGACAAGATTGAGTATTGGTTGCAAGAGATGCAACATTCGCATTGGATGCAAGCACTGTTATCTAGGGATATGCAAGTGTCGTAAAAGGACTTGGCATAGTCTTTTGGGAATAGAGTGACTGATCAGCTTACCTAGCTATTTCTAAATAGCCTATGATTGTCACATGAGTGTGGCTTTAAATGATTAGCCCATTAATGGCTCTTTGGGCTAGTGGGAGATTGTTGGACATGTGAGCCCACGACGAGCCATTATGCAATAATTGTTATTGCACATATCATTCCCTGATCTGAAATAAAGAATAAATAATTTGCATAATAGGTCCCTCTGTACAATTAGGGTTATGTACCATGGCTATCTTAATGATCATACAGCTGTTGATTCAATTATTGAATCAGAGGCTGGTGCTTGGATGAATATCTAAAGAGTTAGATTGAGGACTCATCAAGCACCGTCAAATGATTGTTAAGAGTTGATCTCCAGCCTGAGTAGGAGATGGCAATCCTTTCTCACATAGGTTGATATCTGACCGACCTCTTGATGCAGGTCCTCTACATGGGAATAGTGATTCGGAGGTGTCAGATTAGTTAGGTCAATGGGTTGACTTAACGAGATCGAGATAACCTAAGTCCTGTGTTGAATGCTGTCACAACATAGGCACGCATCCTCTGACCGAAGATAGATGTATTGCTATATGTCTGAGTATGTACATTTGACAGACCAATAGGTTGATGACCTAACCAAGGTCTATACACCGGCGCGTTGGTGTGCATATAAGGGCATATGAGTAATATGATCTCTCAAAGAGATCATACAGGTTCACTACTGAACCTGAAGACATGAGTTCACTCATGAGATATTGGGAGGAATCAAATTCCGTGCACGGCCGTCTCGCTTTGGAAGCTTGACTGAATTTGTAGGTTTGATATATACTTTTGGAAAGTATATGATCAAGACCTAGGTATGATATATGCTTTTGGAAAGTATATGATTGATACCAAATCCCAATGATCAAATGAGAAACTTAGTGATCAAACCCTGAAGAAGATAGTGTAAAATTGATCTTGACCTTTGGGTTGACCATGGGTCTTCCAGTATGCAGGATGTACAGGTATTGGGAATACCTGAGGGTGATGTGATCATAAACGATTGTATATCCATGACGCTTCCATTCCGAGGGAGTGATGAAACAGGTCTGGATTTTAGTGACTCGTCTCAGTAGAGAAGCAATCCGATCTTAGTCCAAGTGTTGGACATTGGTCTCAATGAGATTCAGATTCAACGAGAAGATTAGATTTGCGGTCTTGATTTAATCAAGCATCTGTGGGAGGTCCGTAAGATCTGGATTTGAGATGAGATCTCAACTCCAAGTCACTATACGTGGAACAATACAATCGCCCTGTCCTTATCTCCAAGTATCTGCGGAGAAAGCACATTATTCTTGAAAGGGTTCGAGAATAATTCATTTGATGGAATTCATATCCAAGCAAGAATAACTTGATGATTAATGGAGATTTGATTATCAAGATTAATATGAATATGATTCATATTGTTAGAATTATTATCCAAGATAAATAAATGGGAATTAATTATCATGGATTAGAGAATGTGGATAATACTATCCATGATATATGTGTATTATAAATATGATTTATAATACATATATTGAAGAGAGAGAATTTATGTAAATAGCATTTGTTAATTAATAGTGTGGATTGGAGTGACATTAATTAATTAATTGGAAATGTAATTTACAAATTAGTTTGAGTTGTTAATTTGATTCACATAATTTTCAATGGTATAATTGAAATATTCACAAATTAATTTGGAATTAATTTGGTGGATATTTTTGTGATAATTGAGAGATAATGTAATATAATAAAAAGGAGAAATAAAGCCCTTTGTTTTTAGGAGGCAATATTATCTCCATTTTATTATGATGATTAATCTCTCAACTAACTTATTTATGTTAAATTAAAAATGTGTTGATAATGTTGCAACATATATTTAATTTAATCATAAATAAATGTTGTTGGTTTTAACCAACAATAATTATAGCCATTGATTTTACATGGACCAAGCCTGGCCGTTGGATCCATGTGTCCCATGGATTGAGATCCATTGGATCCTAAACTAATATAAAAGGAGGGCTAGGGTAGCCTTCCAAGTTACATCATCTAGAGTTGTAGAAGCCTACTACTCTCTCTCTCTCTCATTCTCGACTAGGTTCTCTCTTAATATCCAAGTGGTCGTCCACTTTGCATATTGAGAAGGAGAGCATCTTGCCTTCGCCTTGAACGCTTGGATCTTCGTCAAAGATTGCGGGAAGGACACGACTCATCATCGTGCCCGCAAGTGCGTTCTTCGTGGGTCGGACTTGAGACAGGAGGATCTCTACTTTGGGATCCCACGATCACAACCACGCTCCAAGAGGTATTCCTTATACTTGTGGTTTGATGAAACGATCCGAGAAGTGTTCTCGTGATCATGTGGTTTCATCTTTAGATTTAAAAATTTTAATTTCCGCCGCATCTAGCGACTAGTGCGACTAGTCGCCCCGATCGCATACGATGTGATCAACACGCTTCCGTGACGCGCTTAATGATACTCAATATCCTTCATATATCATGCAAGGTAGCACGACGAGGGCAACCAATGACGGTTCTGTCATCCAGAGGTCGTGAGTTCCTGCTAACGAGACTTGCAGATGATGAAGATGAACCAATGCAGACCCAAGATGATAAAGAGATCGTGATGGAATTCAACTCAATGGAGAAATTATTAGGATTAAGGTCATATTAGGATTTAGAATCCTAATGGGATTGGAGTCATAATCCTAATAACGGTTGAGTTGTATTCTATTTATAATCCTAAAGGGATTAGGACTATGGAGTTGTAATTGGGCTATAAATAGATAGGGTGGGAGGCATTGCCTCCCACCACTCGAACAATGTAACCCCTATAGAGGGAGAGGAAGAGAGAAGAAAGAGATGAGAGAGTGAGGGAACGAAGAAAGTTATACTCATTCTAATTTATAGTGATCTTTCTTCTTCGGTGGTCGTGATTGGTGACTGACCATCGTTATATCTGATTGTTCTTTTCTTCACGTTCTTCCGTGGTGATCGTTAATTACGCATCCACATCCGTATTCGGTTGTTCGTGTCCCCACACTTTCAAGGTCGCTAATACTCACAACACTCGATCAATAATGCATCCCCTGTTAGACATGTAAGCTCATGTCGAGCCTTCATGCAATAAAAGATATAACTAATTATTTCATTTCAATATTTGAATTAAAAACACAATTATTCTTGTGCTAATTAATAACGTACCTAAACATAATTAGTGTTATGTACGATGTCCATCTTAATGTCATACAATTGTTGAGCTAAAGAGTTAGTTTATAGAGGTTTATGCATGGTTGTATATCTACATAGTTAGATCAAGGACACAACTGGCATCGTCAAGTGATATTCGAGGAAGATCTCCAATACGAGAAGAGATGACAACCTTCACTAAATGTGATGTCTGACCGATACTCTTCTTGCAAGAGCTCAGAATAGAATTTTTTATCCAGAGGTGTAAGATGAGTTAAGTTAAAGAGTTATCTTAACGAGATCAAGATACGAAAGACCAATATCTTATAATTCCACGAACATGTAAGTATCCTTTGATCAGATATATATACATCTATGCCTCCGAGTGTATACATTTGAAATCAATATTTGATGGTCTAACAATGTCTATATACTAGTGAACTATTGTTTATAAAAGAGATATGAGATGTATGATCTCTAAAATGAGATCTACATATTCATACTTAATAAATCAGAAGATGAAAGCTCACTTACAAATATTGATGTCTTAGTGAATTCCATTCGTGACATTCTTGTTTATGAAATATGATAATAGTACGAGAATATTGATATATGGTTTTTAGAAAGCATATGATTGATATTTCACCCAATAATTGATAGAGAAATATCCTGTAAATCCTGGAAAGAGAGAAGCAGATATGGGATTGAACTTTGTGTTATTCAAAGTCTTCCAGTATGCATGATGCATGAGTATTGGGTATTATTTATGACACAGTTTTCAAAGGGTTTTTATTCAAATGAATGTAGAATCGATCCTTCTTTTAGTCATCATAAACCCAAAAACTATGTAAAAAACAATTTTATTTTATTTACCTGATATATATATACATATATAATTACAGGATCGAACTCAAGAAGGCAAACTTTTAATTTATGGTATATGTGGTAGAATTCTTAGTTACGGGAGTTTTTATTTGTTTTTAATGATTTCTAAAGTGATTTAAATCTTGTCAGTTGATTTTATATGTATTTTATGACTTTTAGTTGTTTTTAAGTATACCTATGTGATATGTAATATAGGTATATGATTATATAAATTTTATATTTTATTCCCTATTTTTAATGATTTTTGGAGGATTTTTAAGATTTTATTTGATTTGAAAATGTTTTTATATGGAAAATAATTAATTTTATATAAACTGTACTATTTTTATAATTTTAAAAATAATAGACATTAACTATTTTTTTTAGATTTTATTTTTATTTTTAGATTATTTTCAAAGCTTTAAAATAGGGTATTATATGCATTTACATGATTTTATTGAATTAGTTACAATTTTTGCAAGTTTTTATGTGTTTTATTGTATATACTATGTGCTTTTTTAATTTTTTGTTATTACTTAGTATACGATAATATCTAAATAATATATTTTTATAGACATTTTTTTGTTGTATAATTGATTTTTAATTAAATTTTAAAGTCAAAACATATTTTTGGTAATAAATTTTTTAGTTATTTAAAATATACAATGAATATATTTTTTCAAAATAGAAATTATCTATTAAGTATTTAATAATATTTTTATAATATTATTATTATTAATATATAGAACTAATAGGGCAATTATTTAATAGCACTGTATAGGGACTAAGCTGTAATTAACGGAAACGTTACTTGCATTGGAAATTAACGGACGTTTGGGGGTGTTCGCCCCAGAGCCCCAAATCTACACTAGTCGAAGCACGTGAGCCATTCTCTACTGGATCTGTTCGGAATTACAAAACATTGAGGTTGGAAAATTATTTGCCCCAAAATATCTGGAAATCACACGTACCTTGCACATGGCCTTGGCTTGAGCGGTAGATGGTTGTGATCTCTTCTGGCAGATCTGATCGATAGGCTGAACTTCGATCTGGACGACGACAACCGTTCTTCCCAAATCAGGAGCTCCAGGTGGTGGATACTCGGTTCCTTCGGCTAAGCAGATCTCCGGCGATTCTGAATTGCACTGGGTCGAAGCTCGATCAGATCTGCGTCAGGACCGTTCTACTCAGACGCTGAAGCTTCGTCTGATGTTGGCTAATGGAGGCGGAGGTCGGATCGTTCCTCCAGGGGCTGGGATGAAGATGCTGCACCTATTGCGTATCGCCATCTGATCCTACGGTAGGGAGCAGCTCCATGAGATGCGGATAAACCTTCTGGTGTTGTTCTGATGCTCTAGTTGCAGCGATCACAGATTCAAGAGGTGTTGTTCGGCTCCAAATCAAGGGTTATATCCAGGTGATTGCGTAATCTGCAGGTGGATACAAATGGAGTTCTATTAGGATTCCCGGGCTAGAGGAATCTTGGTTTTTCTTGGAACTTCTTGGGTAGTAGAGTGACTTAGACCATAAAGTCTCTCCTACCCATCTGTCCTAGTTGGAGTTTGGTCTAGCTCCCTCCTGGACCATCCTTACAATGTGGGAACGAGATGGATGAGTCCCTTAGGATGCTTCTTTACCGTTTTGAGTTTGGTTATTGTTTCACCGTTAGGCTTTGATGAGGAAAAATATCACAACATGAAAATCATCGTCAATCATCTACATCTTAATGAGATCCATCACTATATATCCTACAAATGAAATCAAATTAAGGACATGACATGTCTGTAGATCTTTTACTCCCATATCGTATCTCATTTAATAAATGAAATTTCTAATTGTTGATCTTTGGGAATGTGGTGAGTGAGAAAATGGTTAGTGTGCTAAGTTGTTAGGTAACTCTTTTTTCAGGCAAGTAGTTAATTTTTTGTATATTGTCATTTCCTATCTACTTGCCTCTCTTACATTGTAACTACCTAAATTTCCGTATAATTTTAATGTTTGCTACTTGTACACAATAGTTGTTGACGTCTCCTTACCTCTAACATGGATAGCATGGAAGATTCCTATAACAGAATAGCTTTATTGGTAGGATTCTTAGTTGTTGGTGGCCAATGACGATTCTTTTGACGGTATACATGATAACACCCTTGATAGTTGCCTTTTTATTATACTTTCCCTTTCTTCTACAATACTTTTGATTTACTTGTATTAAACACTTAATTCTTTTGATACATGCTACACTATATGGTATTTGATGCTTGTCATAAACATTTAGTTGGAAATGTTTACCTTGTGGAATGCATTACTTCTTTGGTGACGTGATTACCTGTGAGTTGTTAAATTATTGTGATTGTCATTCAAATCACTAAAAATTTCCCCTATATTGTTTTACTTGATGCGATCTACCATGAAATAAATGATGCGAATGTTTTGTAAATGTGACCCAGATCCCAAGATGCCGCACATTATGCTTCAAAGTCAAATATCTCAAGGTTTCCTGCAGCATGAGACTTGGCTACACTAGCCAAGCTCTAAAAGATATGTGACTACATTGGTCACAATCCATTCTTCTCTCTACCCCCTCCCCTACCTCCTGTTGCACATGAACTTAGAAGGGAGTACCCCGATCCTTGAGGAAAGAGTAATTAGATTGGACAATTAGGGTTATGTTGTTGAGGGAGATGGTTTCTTGCTATTTCATATGGGAATAGCTACATCCACTTACATTGTATAATTAAGACTCATAGTCATAATGACGTCTGAAGAGACTTATTCTGACCAAGCTATTGAGGCGATCAAAGTAGACTTGTGGCACTTGAGGGTTGTTGGGTTTTAGATCTTATTTCCAATAATGTTCCGAAGACATTAACAATCCAAAGGTCTTAACTTAGCTCCAAACTTTGATTTTATGATGATGAGTTTAAAATTTATAATCATTCTACATTATTCATTTTCCTTTTCTTTTTTTTCTCTTTTTACATCAATTATTCTTCTAAGAAGTGTTTGCTAGGGACTAGTAAAGGTAAGTATGGGGGGTGATGAATAGCTATTTATCTACCATTATTCTTCCATTTTATCTTTAAATTTCTATCAAAACACATACAAATGTAACTAACTTATTCAAATTAACCTTCACTATTCATTCATAATTTGTATGTAATTACTTTATAAATCCTTGTATTTAAATTTAAAATAAAAGAATAAAGAAAAGGAAAGGAAAATAAATAAAGTATCATATATACTGAATGACCCTAAACCTCGAGGCCAAGTCAAGATTGACTGTGATGACAAGGAATAAAATCGGGTGAGATCAGGTCTAATACTATATATAGGAAACCTTAATTTTTCTCCAAAATTACCCATTTTTATCTATTTTATTATTCTTTTTTTATACTTCAAAAAACAAAATGATCTGCATGAAACTTATACTTAATAAAACATAGAAAATTATAAAAGTAATGGCCAATACAAGTAATGCATTGTGCAACTGGGACACCTTGAAAAAGCGCAACCCGAACTTCACAGACCAATATCTTCTTCATACAAACTCAAAATTCACCAAACTCACCTCTATTGTATTTAAAATAAAATTAAATCTTTAGTAAATGTTATTTCATTAAAAATAAAGTTAAGATGTAAACTCCGGCTTTCTGTGGTCCTATTGTACTATGTACCTTTATATTTTGTTCATTTATTTAATCTTTACATGTTTAATATCTTTACATTTCAAATAATAGTATATATTATATAAAAAATATTGAAAATATAACTATGAAATAAAACCACTAAAATCACAATAAAATAAATAATATATTAAAGTATATAGGTATCTTATACTTATAATGGTTATACATATATTTATTTATGTATGTAAATAAAATCATAAAAATAAAAAAATATGTAAATTTGTATTTAATTAAGTTATAAATATATGAAATATGTATGTGATAATAAGTATTAAAATACAAAATAAAAATTTAGTGCCGTAATATTGGTGAATATATCTATGTACATGCTTGTAAAAACTAAATAAATAAGGTTTTAATAATAAATAAAAATAATAAAAAATAGTTATAAATTTATCAACATTTTTATGGTTTAATTTTAATTAATAAAATAATGTACTATTTATTATTGAATTAATAAAGATTTAAATTTCTATTTTGTATTTATTAGTCTGACGTGGGCCAATGAGGACTCTTAGTTTTTTGACCTCCAAGTCAATTGTACTACCCACAGATATGACTTCTGTTAGAGCAATGAACACCACAACTTCTCCATTTTTTCATGACTCCTTCATGCCTTCTTCCACGTTGAGATCTTTACATCTCTAATCCTCCCATATCCCTCTCTCTCAAAATCCCCATAGACTCCACCAACCACCCTTCTTCCTCAAGCAATCTCAGTTACAAGATTTCCCTCCATCTTGTGCATAAATAAACCTCCCCATTATCATTTTGAAGTTTGATCCCTCTTTTGATTTTTGTAATCCAAATTTAGTTGTGAGAGAGCGAGCTAGTGATATTAACTTCGCCCTACTAGTGTCGATAGGAGAAAGGTCGTCGAGAAGAGTTGATCCACTAGTCATCGGAGCTTCTCCGATGAAGGGTCTTCTGCTCTAGGTAACCCATGTTGAGTTGACTTTCTTGCTTTTCTTGATATATTTTCATTCCAGCATTTTATTTCATGTTCTTACTATAATTTTGGCATAATCTATATTACTCGTAGCTCATCGGAGCTAGGCTCTGACCATCGTCATTCATCGTGCTACATACTTCCATCCAACCCATTTTCACCTCCATTCCCTTTTCTCTTCATTTCTCCATCTCCAGATCAACTTCACTCACCTTGATCTTGCTTAGATTAGGCCGTCCGTCTCTTCCTCAACCCACTCCCGAGACCACATCACTTCACTCCATCTTTGCCTTATTTCACCTAATACGAGGGTTAGAACCTTCGCCCTCATCCACCCTTACTTCCTATGCATGTGCTATCCTTCAAGACCCCTCTTCTGGGATGTATCTAGCCCTGAACAGGAGCTCCAGGTGTACATCTTCTTCCTTGAGCCCTAGATCCCATCGATGGGGTTTGAACTTGTCCCTGTACCTCTATAGCCGTGGAGGAGTAGCAACTCCCAATTGAGATCATCAACTGAAGGATAGGAGGCTGGTGGACAGAGAATCAGCTGGCTAAAATGACCCGAGTGTCACCTTCCTCCCCGTTCTTCCAAGGGCCCTCATCACCGTTAGATCAATCACCAGGCTCCAGATGTACAACCCCATCTGATCAAGTATGAGATCTAATCTCAGCCCTCTACCAAGGAACCCCCATTAACTGTCCCACACATGCCACATGTATAAATGAGAGAATCTTGGCCATTGGATGTCATGCTTATAGGGGTATATTACATTAAGTCCCCTCTATTATTTTGTTTTGTTAACTAATGTTGTCAATTAAGTATTATGAGTAATAATTTTAGGCAAATTTACAATAGAAATCATGCACTTTATTGTAATTGCACTATGGTCCAGTCCACATCACCTCATGTGGTCTCCCACATGAGGTGTTTTTGTAAAAATTTGTATAGGCCTCCCTAGAACTTTCTAGACCTCTTATTCATAACATTTAAAGTTTACTATAATTGCAAATATGTCCTTTCCAATTTAGTATTTAATTTATGGATATTCTTTAGATTACATATTTTTATTTCTTTTTAGGAAAATTAATTTAAGTGCCTAACATGATGCTTGATTTGAAATTTAATTCATTTTCCAATTTATTAAAAATTTAAAAACGTGCATTTTCTCATTGTCTAATTACTAAAAAACAAAAAATAGAAAAACAACTCCAAAGTTACCAAAGAAATATATTATCTATATTAATATATTATCTACCTTATATCCAAAAGTCTCTAAAAAAATTACAACCTAAAAAATCTAAAAATGACAAAACCCTAAAAATCTTATAAAAATTAATCAAAATTGTAGAAAAATCTAGAAATTTCACTTCATATTTTTGAATTTTCTATATCATATATACTATATATTAACTATAGTTTTAGGTGAGTTTTGAACTTATTTATCATTATTAAACTAATTTGACACTATTCGAACATATCTATTGCTTTACAAATATATAAAATCAGTAAACTTTTTATAAAAATTACCCAAAATAGAGAAAAACCTAAAAATCATAAAAATATTTTTTAGATGTATTTTGAGTTTATTTATGTACACTTAAAAATGTAATACCATATATATTATATTACTTATATTATTTGTAATACCATTATTATATATATTATATTGAAAATTAAAAATAAACTAAAAAAATGCAAAATTAAAAATAAAATAAATTTAAAATTTTAAAAATTAAAATATAATACCAATAAAATCCATAAAAATTAAATATAAATAAAACAAATATAAAAACAAGAAAAAGAAAAAAAAATAAAAATACTACAATAATTATTATTTATTGGAATAATTAATTAAAATTTATTCAATACATTGTTTGCCTCTCATGTTTGATACCCTACCGTACTTACACGTATACACAAGTAGAGTTTTATTAAATTTTAACTCACATTCGCAATACCTTCATTATTTCACATATTGTGTGTTGATTGTTGATTAATTGTATTTTGAGTCTGGTTATACAACGATAGCTATCTTATTTGTCAGAATAGCAGATCGGTCGCAAACGAATTGTCAAATACTTATACAACACTCCCTATACTTACCTTGTGATATATCCTCGTAGTATAAGGGAAAAAAAGGAATACATAAGTTGGCTAAATATATAGAAGTGGAACAAAAGAATGAATGAAAGAATGAATGAACAAGAAATCGACCACCCACTATACATAAAATTAGATTACCCTAAGTATAGAAGAGAGAAAAAATAGGACGGTCAAGGACAAAAAAACCATACAAAAGGAAGAAAATCATGAAATCAACCAGCCCCGCATGCTTAGGATGAGATGTCCTAATTATATAAGAAAAAGAGTCCAAAAATCAGGGATTGTTGATAGAATAAAATAAATCAAAATAGAACAACTAACGACATTCACCTCCTATACTTGGGATCTTGTCATCCTAAATATAGCACACACGAAACATGGGTAATGATCAACAATTGGATTCATACAGAATAAAATGATATGAATATACATGGGAAAAAAGAATATACAATGCTAAAAAGGTAAAATCTTGACCTTCTTTCACATCCGTTGAGTTATGGAGTCAATGAGATGAATGTAGACATCAAGTTCATCCTCAGATAGTCCATATATGAATCCTCATACCCCTTATTATAGACAACGTGGTGAAAGTACTCAACGGATTCATAACAACTAGGTTCATATATGTAAGGTAGGAGTAAATCAAAGCCGGCCTCGGAAATATCACATTCATAATCCATCATCATATCTTTGATGTACTCGGGACTCGTTGAATCCTTTTCAAGTACTATATGTACATCATCAACAATACTCCCATCTTCGGCAGGTGACTACATAAACTATGCTTTCCAAGTTTTCCTCTTGAGAGAGGAATTCTTGGATCTAAATATCATTTGAAGATAATGGTTTCTGGCTGATCTCTGCTACAAAATGACATTCTTCTGTGTCAGATGGATCAGAAACACTCTCATGTAATGCGACTTTTACTATCGGCTCTGAGATTGTCTCTACAATAACATTTTCGTTGTTAGAGTGAAAAGTTATCTTCTCTGTCACACAATCAATGATAGCTTTCGTTGTAAGCAGAAAGGGTCATCCAAGAATAATTGGGGTTTGATGTAACGACATTGTAGAGCCCATGTCTAGAACAACAAAGTCAATAGGAAAGCTCATATGGCGTACCATCATGATAATGTTTTCAAGTAAAACTGAATAATCATTATGGTTTTCTTAAGAAGTTCGAGCTTTAAAAAATCAAGTAATGACAAATGCATTAGATTAATTTACAAACTATTGTCTAGAAGAGTATGATTGAACTATAGATCTGAAATCTCGCATCTGATAATGGATTCTTCCTTATTATTCTGTTTATTTAGGAGTTGATGGTTTGTCCTGCTACGTCATGGTGAGAATGTGACATTCTATCCTCTATGTCCTCTTTTCTTTGATGGGCATTTAGTGGTACAATCTTCTTTCATCCTTTTTTTCACTCGGGCATAAATTCCATGGTTTCGAGGAGTGGCATCTTTAACATGATGTTTTGAAGTATTGTTGTAACTCTTAGATCAGTCAATGTTTTTTAAATTTTTATATGAATCTCTTACATGAAAAGCTGTAGAAAATGGAACACAAATAGAAACAAAACCATTCTCTTTATTATCTGAATCACCATGTACAATAAGATGAGTAGAAATAGTCTATACAATGTCGTCGAAATCAAAGTCAAATTTACAAAATAGAATCAGGATCTGGTGCGGTGTCTACCATGGAAGGAAGAGTGACCTTGTTTGGAGTGTCGGAATCCATCTTTAGCTTGTGTTCTTCTCTTTCTCTATTGTATTTTTAAGATTTTTGATTTCTTAATTTTTGTGAATTCTGTGGATGTCATCCTGTCTTGAGATGTGAAGGTAAATCAAGTTATGTTGTGGAAGTTTCACGATCATACACCAACTCTGACACTGTTGGCTGTTGTAGACTCATACTGCTCCTAAGACTAACAACATTAGAAAACACTAGAATACTCAAAATCTCACCTAGTTGGGTAGAAGAACTATTGTTGATCGCTTCCTACTCATTATGACATCTAAAATTGTTGCGGTTGACCTCTATTAGGGCTGTAATGATAGTCTTTACTGCAGATAAATCATTGAGCCTCTTGTTTATCTTGTACATTTGTTATATGTGTTGGGTCATTTAACTGGACTTACTTGCCTTAGGATGCTAACTGATGGGTGTCACTGAGAATGGTAATGAGGTTGTGTATGGTAGTAACTTTGAGAATATGTTTGAGTAGGAGGAAACTGTGAATACTTAGGAGATAAATGTTGTGGTTGATACTGTTGAGAACCTTGTCTCCAAGTCTGGAAATGTTGCAGAGATTGAAAATGATGTGTCTGTTGATGGACATATCCTCCATGATGCTGCTGGTGAAGCGATCACCCGATCTGACCACTGGACGTGTCGCACAATCCAGGAAGTGTGTGCATCCCATATCAGAACTTTGCTTGCTCCTGGTTGGACCAGATACAATTCACCTTCTGAATATGAGGTGGAGGTGGAGACTATTGCCCAAAGGATGGGGTTTAGCTTGGTTCACTTTAATCTGTGCTGGTTGTTGCTGGTAAACATGCTCTGGTATCTGCACGTAGTACATCTACTGAACTGTTGGCGGAGATACTGAACTTGGTTGTACTGTGGTATTAGAAGGTGTAGGCTCGTGTACAATTAGATCACGTGCAACAAATGTGGCCTACTAATGAATCTCCATGTCATCACCTTTATTCTTTCATGTTGTCCTTAAATCCCTAGTTAAGGACACGTATATAACATTAATTTATACAAAATAACACTCAATAAGTGACATTAAAATACTGTATAAATAGATGCATTTAAAATAAAAAAGTAAGAAAAGAAAAGAAAAAGAATGAAATGTCAAAGACAATGAATGACCCTAGACTCCGAAATCCAGTCATAATGATAACTTTGTCAACACAAAATAAAGTATGGGAATATAGGGTAGAGATACTGTAAAGAACACAACTCCAAACCCTAATTCTATTCACTCAATAAATTCCTTTTGGGACCTATTTTATTTTGCTACTTTTACACCTCAAATTATAAAAACCTCAACATGAAAGTTGTACATAAAAATACAAAGAAAATACAAAATTAATTTCACTAAAAAATAATGCATAGTGCACCCGAGACACAAAGAAAAAAAAGCCAAAAAAACTTCCCAGACATGTATATCCTCCATACAAACCCAAAATTGACCAAACTCATCTTTATTACTCATAAAATTTAATTCTTTATTTAATGAAGGTGGTTTCATTTAATTTGGATTTGAGATGCAAAATTTGGTTTTAGAGTCCTATTGTACTGTGTACATGCATATAATATTTAATATTTTAATTCTTTATATTCATACATTTCTTATATTCTTATAAATATTATTCGAAATATATTTAAATAACAAATATATAATAAAACCATTTATAATGCATTAAAACAATGAATGTTATAAACTATATAGATAAACTATACATATATAATACATGTGTATATTTATTTAAGTATATACATAAAACCAGAAAAATACAATAAAAATATGTAAATATGTGATCAAATAATGTATAAGTTTATATAATATGTAAATATTATAATAAAATATCAAATATAAAATAAAAATACCTTAAATACATGTATATAGACTTATATATATACATGTAAGCACATAATAAATGAACTTGTAAAATAAATAAAAATTAGAATAAAATACTACATAAAATAACAGTTATTTTTTATCTTGTAACAAAAAATTATTAAAATCATTTAATATTTTATATCTATTTAATAAATAAATTCCGCATCTTTTTTTCTAGTTGGTCCATGTGGACTAACGAGAACCATTCTTTTGTTGACCGGGCAGGTCAACTGTCCTTCCCAACCGCCCACCCGTGTCAGACCTCGTGACCTACTGCCTTCCCCAATTTGTGTACATAATATAGGGATTGATGACCCTCGATCCCTCGACCCATGTTGTTACCCACTGCTTCCTCCATCTCTCTAGGCACACCATCGCCTTTCCCTTTTTACCCCTCATTGTGGATAAACATGAGACCCTCACCAACCATTTTGGTTTTGATCCCTGATTCTATATTACAACCCCAATAGGATCAGTTAGATTGAGTCGTTTAGTGACTACAAGTGATTCTCTACCCTTGTCACCATGGAAAAAGGAATAATTTATGTTATCCGAGGTTCGTCCGAGCTCCTCTAGTCAAGCTTCTTATGCTCCCTCTCCCCAAGAAGGTATGAGCTACTAGTTAGGATTCCTTTCAGCTTTTTAATATAGCATGTTATACTAGTTTTTGATTCATGATTTTAGCAAATAACTTAGGTTAATTTAGGTTTTAAAATTACTAGAGCTTTCTATTCCATCCCCAAATTCAGATGTTATCTAACTTGTTTCAAACCCTCTTCACCATAACCATCTTGCCCTTTCGCTTCTTCATCGATTCCCTTTGTTTCCCCCTATATCCTGCAATGATTGAGGTCCACCGAGCTCTCTCCCCCTCCATCACCTAAGCTCAGCCATCCCATTCACCATATGCTCTTCCAGCTTCATTTGAAGATCGAGGACACTCTCCTCGAGCCCTTCCCTCTTTTTGTGAAGGAATAGGAATGCCACAACCACATGGAGCAGGAGTTAATGTCTATCTCAAATCATCATGAGACTCGAGGCTCCAAGCCGCCTCCAATGGGGCTTGGACCATTTTGAACCCTCCAAGATGAGAGGGGTAGGGGTACCTCGAAGAGTCGACAGTGATCACCAATGATGCAAGTGGTGACCTGAGATGCGCAGAATCGGAGATTGAAGCTTGCCCTGGCCGTGATCTGTAGGTGTTCTTCCATACACCTTGAGAGACATCTGGTCTAGAGCCCATCCCAGATATAATATGAGTCATGGTTTGAAGGCTGAAGCAGTACTCACCACTAGCCATTGATCGAGTAAATGGAAGCCACATGGAGCTCCGTGCATCCTTCAATCGCACCTTATGTTGGTAGTTTGTTAAAGATCCCTACTTTCTTCTTGTATTTCCATGTAGTATTGTAAATATTAAATAAAATTTAAAAACTTCTATAAATATTGCATACGATCCTCACATTCTCTATTTACATTAAGGTCCTCATGCCTCACGTCTTGAGCCACGTGAGGCGTTATGAATATTATAGTCAAGTCCTCATGGCTTTAGTTTATTAATATTTAGTTTTTGAATTTTTAAAACAAGTGTAAACCTCTTGGGTAATTTGCACGATGATTCTTGTAGTTTGTTACTATTGAAAATATACCCCTGCTAGTTTGATTATTTTTATTTATGCTTGTTTATTTTTACTAAATAACTCTTGTTCTATATAAAGTTTGGGAAAAATATATGAAATTCTTGATCTAATGTTAAATCATGTGCATATTTTTTAGGTTTTTTTATTTTTAACATTTATTAAAAATAATTTAGGAGTTCTCCCATGTTTACATATACAAAAATTATAAAATCTATCTTAAAAGTTCTAAAAAATACATAGTATACAATACTATATATTATAACTCCAAACCATAAATCATAAAATATATTAAAAAGAAAATACTAAAAATGACATAACCATTACAAAATTAATAAAAAATAGCAGAAATTCTATAAAAATCCAAAAGATAGCTTTCTATTACTTATTTTTATTCACATTATATACTACATATTAAAAATAGATTTGGGAATTTGTGGACTTATTATCTATTTTTAATGCCCAAAACTATTCAATCTATTTATATATCCTTTGTTTTGATATATAAAATGACTTAAAATACATAAAAAAGTAGCAAAAATATTTAAAAAATTACAAAAATAGAGAAAAATATCAAAAATAATAAAATATTGTATTAAATTTGACTATAAATATAGTTATATTTAATAGTATAAGACCTTATATAGATAATATATACTATATATTACTTATATACCAATTATTAGTATAAATCTCTAATATACATTTAAAACTTTTTTTAAAAGGAATGTTTCTATATATTTCCTATATTTATTTATTATATATCATATGTATTATTTATACTATATATTACTATATATATATATTTTCTTAAAAATAAAAAGAAAATAAAAAATAAAAATCTAAAAGCATACAACAAAAAATTATAAAATAATTGAAATCCAAAAATTAAATAAAATGAAAAAAATCTAAAAATTAAAAAAAAAGTAGAAAAAAAACAAAATAATAATTATTAATTATTATTTATAGATAATAGTTACACCTATCCAATTTACTCTCAATGGTTCAACCCCCACTATTTATCATTGTATATCTTTTGTAGGGTATAATAATTTTCACCCCCATATATTATTTATTGATTAGTCATTATTGTGGGTGTATAGTTTGTCTAAATTATTGATTGATTTAACAATCGAGTGTCGCGAGAGAGATCGACATAACGATTGCCGGATCCGAATTTTCGGACACCGGAAACCCTCCAAGACCAGATGTTTGGTGCTTCAAATGTCTCCTTTTAGTAAAATGGCACCATTACCGGGGTGTGACGTTTAGGATACGATTGTACATAACATTTACATATTTGTCTACTTTTATTTTCTGTTATAAATCATTATTAGTTTATTTCTGACCAATCTCTTATTTGACTCCTTTGCAAGAGACCTTGGAGCAAAGGTAACTTTTCTAGAAGCTTCGGTGGACCTGAGCTACATGGAGATCAATTCTGTCTTTATGAGTTGACTGGAGAAAGCAAGGAGGCGATAACGAGAGAGAACAAAGTAGCTTAGTGTAACATTTTTTTATTTTGTGTGAGAGAGATAATTTATTAATTGTAATAATACATGTACAATGACATTTGGACACTTGAACTCTTGCAGGCATATTCTACCACGTGTCTATTCACTTGGGGGCATGCTCAATTTCTCATGTTTTCTTCGCATTCTGACTTGTGTCCTCTCAATTTTCTCTTTATATATTTTTTTTCATATTTTGAGCCTTTCGCCTATTATTTGTTTGTCTGATGCGAGTGAATTCTTAGATCTTAGGAATTTCTAGATCGAGTAATCTAGGTCCAAATACCTAATATCTCCATGCGCATGTACTTCTATGTTTAGACTTAAAATAAACTGAATCAGGTTCTTCAGGATAATAGAAATTCCAACTTAGGGTGGTTTCACTAGCTTGCATCTCATGTACTGAAATTTGAATTCCATGTGTTGTGCCCCGCATGGAGAGCGTTGGGAAGCATTGTAACTCTTTTAATTGAGCTTGCATCATTTGATACAAGGGTGAGATTCCCATCCTAGTATCCACTTGCACGACTTTTTCGTCTTCTCTCATAGTTTTGTATCACCTAGAAATTAATGAAAATACAATAAAATTGTTAGGCTAATTATTCTGAAAAATACTCAAAAAAGTGAAAATAAAAAATTAAAATAAGAGATCTGTTTAAAAAACTTTGACCAAAAGTAAAATTCGTAACAGACATCGTTGTGATGGGTCCATCAGTCCACATTTTTTTCAGGTACCAACCAGACGTGTGAGGCACGAGCCTAGGAAAATAGAGCCAAAATTCCATCCATATTACTACATTGTTATTGGCTGGATTCATAAAGTATATGCACTTGTATCGTACATGAGAGAGTAGGGCTTCATCTACTTGCAAATTTAGTTTGAAGTATTGAGCATTGGTCATCTCCTCATGAAGGTGTTTGTCTCATCGTTCCACGTCCGAGTACCTCACCAAGGGGATGTACCAATTTCGCCTATTGGCTTCTTCCTCTATTCTTTGGCTGAGTAGTGGATCCAGACCTAGTAGCAAGGATTCTCTTAAAAAGTATAGGCTACATATTACAAAGGAATTGGGAAGTAGTATGGATACTCTTCTGAAAGTACTTACTCTCCTATAAGGCTAGCCTTCTAAGGGCTTGCTATAAGATTGCTTGAAAATAAAATAACAATAAAAAGATAATGTTTACAAGGAATTTCTGGGTTTTTTATCTAGATGAAAATAAATGTGCAAGTGTTGTCGCAACCCAAATATCCCTCAACAAAAAAATTATTTTCTTCTAAGTCCAAATTTATTATAAAAATGTGTAGGAAGAGACTTTTGTTATTTATTTAACATGTATAGTAATAGGATCGAACTCAAGGAGGCTACAATCCCGAGGGTCCTTCTAATAATATAAAAAAATCAATTAAAAGAAAAGAGGGAATCTCAAATGCAAGCTATCTTGGTTTTTTTGTGAGATTTTTATTATTTTATCATTTTATTTTTTGTTTTCTATTTTCTAATTTTCAAATTTTTAATGATTTTTTATTTTGCAAAATTTTGTTTTTCAACAAATTTTTTTCGAACAACTTATATATATATATATATAAATTAAGAATGTATATTTTTTGGATTTTTCAAATATATCAAAAATTCTCAAAAAGTCCAATTAATATCTTTTTGTGTTTTGATGATTTTTTTACTATTTTGTAGTTTTTCAGGAATTTTTAGTTTTTTGGGTATTTAATTTTTTTAAATGAATATAAACTAGAGGAAAATTAAATAGTGAGTATATAGGATGACTTTGCAATTTAAAAATTCCAAATAAATGCAAAAATTATGGAAAGTGTTTTTCCTAAAACTACAGAAAATTATTTGCAAGTCTCTTTCGTTCGACGAGTGGCCATATAAATACACCACACCGGGAAATCTTGTTCTTTCCCCTACCTTTATTGTATTTCCATCCGACGTTATCCCATAATCCCTGTCATATGTTCTCATCGCAGGAGAGTCTTTCTCTTTGGGCCCCCTAACCCCCCCAGACCCTCAACCCTTCGAGTTGTAAATCTTAAGTAGCATTGTACGGGAAAGGGTGAGGTGAAAGATTCCTCCCAATATGCTCTTAGAGCGCTTGAGTTTACTTTCGCCAACAGACTTGGTGATTCTACATCCAAATCATCCATATCTACATCTAAATCATCTAGATTACATTTGAGAGAGTTACAGTTAAGGGTTGGAGGAAATCACAATTAAAATTGAGTTGATTGGAAGTGACTATAATCTGATTCAAAATACTTATAAACTAGTGGACATGTTGGGAACTTAGTTAGGATGCATTATACAAAACCACAACCCTATGGAGGCACCCCAACCTTAAGACATTCCCCATGTCTTAGAATCATAGTGTGAGGTTGCACACTAATCAAGACCATAGATGATGATTACAATATATACAGAGATAATATGATCAAATTATGTGATATACAACCTTAATGATTGATCTGGAAACTCTAAAATCACATAATCTATATTCCTTACATACAACAGCAGAAATATCCATAATTGCATACAATCAATTAAAAATCTCTGCATAAATCAAATGATCATAATTTCGTAATCAAGTAAAATGTCTTCAAAAATACCGATTACATATTTTATGATTCCTAATCATTTTTTATTAACATGAACTAAGCAAATCATATGGAAGAGTATTGGGTACATATAGCATTGAATATAACACATTGATATGACTCTACAAAAACTTCACTTTTTATTAGGGAGAAAAAGGAAGGAATGATAATATAAATTGCCCACTCATTATGGCATGGATAAAGCTTATAGTTTTTTATTGGGAAGAAATAGGGAGGGGGTTTAGTGCATTTTTTCCACTCATTTATATCATGCATTGAGCCACCCTCTTCATATCTTCCCCATGCACTTAAGCAACCCACGTACACTCCCTTCCCCATGACACTCTCTTCCCCATGCACATGCATTAAATCTTGTCTTTATTTGCATAGAAAGTCCCCATTTTATAGCCGCACATTCCATGTATAAAGAAGGAGAGATGCGTACACCCCTTCCCCCACATTTTCCATGCGTACACTCAGCCTCCCTCTTGTTTTCTCCATGCACGCACAACACATCCTTTCCCCCATTCTCTTCTCATCACTTTCGACCTCTCTCTAGTATTCTCTCTCTCGTTTTCTCTTGCAGGTACAGGACGACGCACGACCCCAGCGTCATTCTTCTCCTCCTTGCGTTCCTCCTCCAGCGTAACGGGCAGCTAACTACGAGTCCCATTCGCCTTCCTTGCGCGGGCACATTGGCAGCAGCCCCTCCTCCTTGTGGTCCAGTTCACTCCACAGCCGTGCACCCCCGCCCAACTCCAGTTTGCAGCAGTGTGACTTCAGCCCTATCTTGCGCTTCTCCGCGGTCTAAAGATCCTCTTCTCCATCCCGACCTCGCTGTGCCCGTCGTCCAGCTCGCACGCTGCTGTGCGCGAACCCCCTCCTCCAAACCGCACAGCTGCACTCCCTCCAGCCTGCACTGCCGTTGTACGCACAGTACGCAGTTGCGCATCCCGACCATCTCCGCAGCCCGTTGCCCGTCCGTCTCACGCAGCACGCAGCTGCACCCTCTCGCACGCCTCTGTGCGACCTCAACTCCAGACCGAGCTGCAGCACGGTAGCCTCCGGCCACTTCCGCGAACCGCCGGTTACCATCTTCCTATCGTGTATCAACGCCTCCACCCGTTCTCCTCCACAGACGTCCAGAACAGCAAGTCTTCCCTCCCATTCAAAGAGCTTCAAGCCCCTTGCAGAGAAGAACTCCTCATCTCCCTCTTTATCTCTCTTATTTTGTTAAGTACGTGTTTTCTTTGATTGAATCCACTTGCATTTTGTTTCAAACAAATTCCGTTGTCAGCCATAGTTCTACAGTAATTTCTTTATATATTTTGCTCGTTCATGTATTCTAAACTACAAGTCTTCATGTCTTGCAGCAATTTGGAATTCACTTAATTATCTCATCTGCAGATTACTCCCTCAAGTTTTAAAATCTCTGCATTTTAACCTCGAAGGTTTCCATCATCATTGAAAATGTCCTAAACATTCAGCAAAATTCTAGAAAAATATCAAATATATTAGGTTGCATTTGGATCATTTTTTGAGTATATTTCACCTTCCATTAAGGTCCTTCATTATAAAATCAAAATATATTTCTATCCTTCTTGTTTTAGAAATAAAGTTAAGTTTGATAATTAAGGAGAAATTGCAAAGTTGTTTAGTCTCTGTGGATTCGAACCTCAACTTGCCATTAACAATCTTGATATCCATTTGCGCAAGTAGTTGTAATGTATTTGTTTGATCTCGATTATTCGCGGTTCACAACGACTTGATAACATCATTATCTTAAATCGCGTAAAAATCGAGTCAACAATAGACCATCTACTAGACTTAAGAATCTAAATAAAATCAAGGAATCTTTCCTATCTCAAACTTTTCCATCATCAAAATTCACAAACATGATCTCTGAATAATATATGCATACTTTTGATCAATCAATTACAATATAATTATGTTATATATGGGAAATGTTATAATTTTCGGAATTTTTGGATGCAATAAAAATATTTTTATGAATTTATGAATGCAAATGATGCGAATTTCAATATTTAACTATTCTATTTTATTTCAAGGGATAAAATTATCCAAGATCTATTAATAGGTGATCGATCTCAAAAAAAATCCTAAACCTCAAAAATATTATATTTAATACCTAATAAAAATTAAAGATCGAAATAGGCTAAATAATTTTTATAGGAAAAACCATGAATGAAAATACGTTTTTTTGGCACAATGTGGAAAACAACTAATTCTACAATCCATGAGATTTCGGCAATTTTCAGAGCAATGGTTAATTAATTATTAGTTTTGAGGTATAATATGGGCAAAATATGTCAATTTTCGTAGGAATAATTAATCAATAAATAAACACAGACCACAAAAATATCAAGCATAAGCCATAATGTAGAGAATTAATTGAACAACATAGTATCTGTTTTTAATAAATAAAATGATGCAATGAAGAGGTCTAAAATAATTGTGGAACACAAGGGTCTTTTAGTAATTACAAAAAATAAATTAAAATTAAAATACAACACAATGGTTTAATTGAGATTACATAGTCGTCAGAGGGGGTTATTGCAAAACTTCCAGAAGGTCATGTATTGTGCTCGAGACCTCTGAACGGCGGGGGTCAGGATGTAAATATGACGATCCTCTGGGGCTTGAATGCAAAAAGACCTTAACTCACATACATGCCACGTGAGCTGGTGGTTTTCTTTGGAATACAATGAACATGTGAGGGGTCTTGGCAAGTTGTCCGCCCAACACACGTGCCAAGCACGTGGGCGGGGGTCTCGAGACCTTTTGTGCCCGGTGACGTGCGGTGGTGCGTGATCCTCCAACCGACTTTGGAGAGCGGAGAAGACAAAGGAGGGACCCTAACTTCGGGTGGAGGTAGTTGATGATGGCAATGTATCCGCTGACGGTGAAGCTCCTGGAAGGGGAGATGCTTAGATCTTGTAGCCGACAAACAACCAGCGGTTGTCGTAGAAGTGTCTCCTAGCGTCAGCGATGCTGGTCGATGATGAAGGCATTGCTGGGCTTGAGACGGAGAACGGGCCTCCAATGGCTGGAGTGGAGTGAGATGATCGTTAACATGACGTCACAGAGGCGATGGAGCCGAAGTATCGATCGGGCGAAGGTGAAAGATGGAATAACATTGACAACCTAAGTTGGAGCAAGAGTAGTAACAACGGAGGGGGAACTGCGGTGCAGCAATGCTGCTAGGCTTTGGATCTTGCCAAGGATAGTGGAGGAGGTGTCTCTCTCATTGTCATCTCCTCATCAAACATTGGGCTATCGGTGGATGCCTTAGAGGAGCACGACGGTGCTGCTTTTATCGCGGGTGACGGGGCTGACGATGGAAGCTTGAAGGTGTCTGACGATGAGATCACGAAGGCAGCGTGAAGATTGACGGATTGGCGCGATGAAGATGTGATTGGATTGAAGAAGGAATGTGGTCGGATAGGGAAAGTGGAGAGGCGGCGACGCAACCGCCCCCAAAAGGAAAGGGGCAGAGACAGAACAGAGGAGATGGATGGTTCTGGGATGTCCAATCGACCACAAATTGGATGGCCCAGATGAAGCCACGTAGCAGCTTAATACTATTTTTTTTTAAAATGGAAATAAATATATAAAAAAGACCAAAATGGGTGACACGTGACAGCTTTAGGAGCGGCCACGTGTCAGCCCCAAAAAAAATCAAAGAATAAATGTTAAAAAAATAGTAAATGAATTCTGATTGAAAAATTTTCTTCATAAAAGTTGCTCGTCTCAATAAGATCTACAACTTTCATTAAGAGAACAAAACCAAAATCGGTCATTTGTGCAAAGTGATATTTCGGGTATCCTATGTACACATAATACTTTGATTTTTGGGTTTTCTATTTTTTTGTCATTTTTAAATTAGATAAAAATCTGAAAAAATATGATAAAATAAAATATAAATATTTAAATATCAATATATATTTTTTGTATTTTTATTACTTAAGAAAAAAAGAAATAAAATAGAATGCGAAAAGTCTCTTTTGTACAAACAGTTAGTGAAGACTCAGACTCAGTTAGTTTCTTTAATTTCAAGCTCAAATTGGATATAGATTCTTGTGCATTTTAATAAACTTTGATCAAAGAAAATAAATAAAATAAAATGAGTTAATTATGTACATAAAATTATATGTCAAAAAACGCTAAAATACAAAATGTACAAAAGGGTCCAAAAGTCAACTTTTACATATGAGCTCCGATTCACTTGAACTTGGTCTTGTTTTGAAGGTGAATGTATATTAGTTCAAAAGTGAGTAGGATCAAAACAAACACTAGATGAGGAAGATATCAATGTTTTAGTCTGAAAATCCTAGAACTAGGGTTTGGATTTTTGGTCCACTTATTTTGGTTGGTGATTTTTTTTGTATTTTTCATTTATTCTTGTTAGTGTTATGCATACATCGGAGGTGGTTTCAGGTCATTAGAAGTTAGCATGAATTAATTAAAAATCGGGAAAGTTAGGCTATTTTATAGGTCAATTGGACTATGATTTTTGGCTTCTTACCTTATGCAAAAATAAGTGATAAAATGCAATTCTTATCAAAACTTGCATTAATGCTAATTACGTAATATAAATGAAGAAATGACAATGAATTTTAAGGATTTGAGCTTAATTCTGAGATTCATCATCCCCCTATACTTAAACCATGCTCGTCTTTGAGAATCTAAAGAAATGCAATGAGGTAAAATGAGATTGGGTTCCATACCAAGATCATGAGCTGAAGGTGAAAATGGAACTAGAATCAACCTTTGGATTATTGCCTTAGCGGAAATTCTGTGAGACTTACGACCCGTTCGGTTCGGGAATAAGCATGAATAAGGATTGGGAATAAGGAGAATAAGGGTCTATTCTTTGTTCGGCTAGAGGATATGAATAAGGAGAATAAGGTCAAATAAAGGTAGGTAAGGTGGGATAAAGATAGGAATAAGAGTGAAATAAGATGAAATAATGGGGAATAGTCGTACCATGGGGAACCATGATGGGAGGAAAATGGCCCCTTATTCTCCTCTATTCCCAATCCTTATGCTTCTACCGAACAGGGTCATAGAATTTCAAAATCAACAGCCTTCAAGTTCTACACATCAGTGTCACAGTTTCGGGTCAGAAGTCATCTTAGATTAATCCCCCTCCCAAAGCATACCCCATGAATATTGAACAATTGACTCATGTGTGTGAAAGGTTTTAGCTCTTCCCATCCAGCATACTGGACTACCATGCAAACCTCCTCTCCAGTAACTCATCCTCGGGGAGTCAGGTATTTCCTTCTAAGGTCCGTCGTGCTGTGTTTACAATCGAATAGAGGTAGAAATTAGAAGAAGGAGAAAAGAACTAGAGGGTGGCCAGTGTACTCACCTCTCCTTGTGAAGCTGGCCAATGTAGCCAAGTCTCCACCAAGATCTGCAGGTTTTCTTGAAGGTATGACCTTTTTGGCCAAATATTTATTTGGTAGTTGGCTTCTTTGTACTTGGATTGTTGGTAACATTACATGGATCTTGTTGTACCCCTACGGGTATAGAATCTTTTATTCCTTACATGTTTTGGGGTCTTTGAAAAAATTGTGCCCAACCGTCCATCCCTTTTTCGAAGATTTATTTCACACCATACTCCGGTCATTTCCACGCCACCAGAAAAGAAACTCACACAGTCTTTCAACACCTCATCTGAGTTTAGCTAAGTGCATAGTGCGAGAGTACAAATTAATTCCCTATTCTAGAGTTGTATCGAGAATGAGACGACCAGGTTAGGTACTAAGAGTCAAACTCTTGCACATTGTCATGCGAAACTCGAAGAATTAATTCAAATACCTGAAGCTTCTAAAATCCTCTTTCTCGATGAAGTTCCTCTGAAAATTATGTAGATTAAGGTCCAGTCTAGAACTCTCGATTTCTGCTCATAACTCGGTTCAGAACCCAAGGTCTTTTCAAAATGCAAAAGCATGTAATGCTGGATGAAGTGCACGTGTGGGACATGCAGACACATTTTTTTGACTTTTGTGATGTTTTTATGATTTTTTAATGCAATGATGCATAAGAAGCCATTTTTTCATTTTTTTGTGTTGGAAACAATCAGTGTTAGTAGCAAAACTTCTTTTCTCTTTTTACTTTTTTCAAGTTAGTTACCCATCTCGTAAACACGTATAGACTTGCGCGAAAGTATGAGATGTGGGTAAAATAGATACACAGTATATATACACACCCCCATATACTTAGCGAGTGTTGTTTCCTCAAAGTGCAAGAAGCGTGGAGAAGACGTAGCTCAGGCCAAGCGTAAGAGAGTGCAAAAGAAAACAAAAAAGATATATTGGCCTGCCTCCCTATACTTAGGATATGAACAATCTAAGTATAGAAGAAGAGTGAAAATGAGGCAGTCGGGATATGTGAATGAGAAGAGTATATACAAATGAGCATTGGTTCCCACTATACTTAGACTCTGGTTAGCCTAAGTATAGAAGAAGGGTGGAAATGATGCGATCGTGGGATGGGGAGAACAATACGTACAGATGGCATCGGTCCCTGCCCCCCTATACTTAGGCCTTGGCCTAAGTAGAGGAAGAATATGTATAAGGAGACCAATGGGGTTGGGAGGGAGGTGGGTAGCCGATGACTAAGGTGAATTTCGGCCGATCGTTTTGTGAGACTCTGGTGGGAGATCGTAATGATAAGAAGGAGATGGAGTATATGATTCCCAACCATTATCTATGTTATCCTCAGAGAAATCATGCTGGATAGTAGATGACACATAGAGTCAGATGAAAGATAACCATCATCACAGTTATCCACAGAGGAATAGTATTTGAAAGTGGAGGCACTCCAGATATTCTTGTCTGTTAGTTTCTTCAGTTGTTTTCTCAAAATTTATTCCTTCTTGGGATCAAGCGATTTATCCTCAGATGAATACTCTGAAGCACTAGCCTCAGTCAGCTCATAATAAATTATTCCAGTATATTTAATGAGACTAGGAGAATTGGCTTTAGATGAATAATAGTGCAGAACAGGAGTTGTCCAATGGGAATCGAAGTTTGGATCTTTGCGTAGATAGGGTTTTAGGACAACCGAACAGACCTCACTCATGTAGATTACCCTTTCCAGACCTGATGAGGCATCATTAGACAATCCCTCTTCCGGAAGGTAGAAGGAAACTTTCTTTTTAGATGAAGGAGCATCCATTTTATTTCGAGAAGGTGTGAGTCCGGAGAGTGAGGTGTTGATACTTGAGTCTATAGATGAATAACCATTAAAATTTTTCTTCGTGGTCAGTGTACTTCCCACGTATTTGTTCTTGGTTTTCTTAATATTGGTGCACTCTTAAGTTGGATTGATTTGGTCAAGGTAGTTAGAGAAGGTTGACTCAGGGTGAGCCCATGCATATCTCTCAAGATCATATAAGGAACACTTTTCTAAAGCAACGAGAAATGGATCAATGGGGAGAGTCTCTGCATATTTATTCTCAATTGACTTGATGTTGGTGCATTTCGATGTCAGGTTGATTTGATCAATGTGGTCAGAGGAGATCTCAGCTGACTCGGGTTGCGTCCATGCATAAGCCTCAGGATCATAATCGAAGTCATTTCCCATGGTGAGAGAAGCAGGAAATGGAATAGTGGGGAGAGTCTCTAAACCAATAGTCTCATTAACAACTGCTATCTCATGTGTCTCAACGGGGTAGGGATCATCTACCGCTTGATGGTTAAGGCTATCGAGGGCTTCATGGGTTGCCTCTGAAAATTGTGGTTACTCAAATACTTGTTGAGATCAAAGTGCTCCCAATGCTTTAAAATTGATTTCCCGAGTCTCGCACTCAATAATTGCCTTAGTCAATGCCAATAATGACTTTTCGAGAATGATTAGAGATTGGGTGAATCCTCCTTGATACTCAATTTTAATGATCGTGAAGTCTATATTGAGTGGAGCACCTTGGAATGTAATAATGATGGAAATTGTTCCTCTCGACCTCTTTATCAATCGATCAGCTAGTTGAACGATCTCTCTTGTCTTCCTCATGGGTCCCATTTTGAGCTTGTCAAATACAAAGGTCAGGAGGATATTGATTGGTGAGTCGTCATCGATTTGAGCATGGGTAAATATGGTGTATTTAATTCCATAGTCAAATCTGGGCAAACGCTTTACTATGCATCTCTTGGTATTTCTCCTCAACACCAAAAAGGTGGCCATTGAAAAGATATGTATTTCCATCTTTGTTCTTATTGTGCCCGACTTTTTCATCATTAATTTGTTCATTATAAATCCTTTAAGGTCGAGGAAGTGCTAAATGGGCTTTATAAAGTGAAGTTTAAAAATTAGTCTTTTCTCCACTGCTTCCCTTAGAGTAGGATCCAAATTCTTCAGATCTTCTTCAGTTTCAATTTTAAAATTTTCTAGTTTTCGATTTTTTGGTGTTTTTGGTGTGGTGTGTGGATGTGGTATTTTCTGTAGAAGATGAGGGGTTTTGATTAGCCGAGGAAGAACAAGAGTCCGAGTTATTCTAGGGGAATAGTATGCAGAAGTGTCATTGTTAGAGTCATCCCTAGGGTGAACATATCCTCTAGTTTCTAAATATCCTCAGAATTTTTAACAGGAGATCCAATCATTTCATTATCCATTTTTAAATCCGAGCTACCATAGAAAGCAATTAGTCGGTCGGTCAATTTTCTAAATTTATCCTCCATTAATTCATATCTCCTTGTTATCCTCGAAATATTATCCTCTAAAGAATTTTCAAGATCAATCAAGTGAGCAGTCTATGTGGTTTCTCAGTTTTTAATTTGAGATCCAGTTATTTCATCTTCCATTTTCCTGTATGAGATGAGAGGAGATTCTCTTGGATCATCCTGATTGTTATTTTTTTGAAAATTTTTCCTCAAAAATTATGGAAGGAGTTTGCTCAGTGGAAGGATTTTGCGGGAATCGGTAGGTCTCATTCTCAACATGTTGTGACTCAGGCATGCAAAGCTGGTTAGAGTGGAGTCTACTTCCATGGTCATGATTGATTATATCCTTGAACAATGGCGTCATACAAGGTGTATATGTGTCTATATCATTCATTTGGTCCTCTATATGTGTAGCTTGATTGAACTAGTGGTATTCGGGTTGATCAATAGGGATTTGATCGTAGCAGTTAATCCAACACTGATGATCCTTAGGTGCGAGCCTCTCTAGTGTGATCGGGTTTGGTCTCCCTGCCAGTCATGAGCTTCAAAAGTAATTTGATCTTGAAATGGTTCATTAGTTTCAGCGAGAAACCATGAATAAGGTGGTTCAGACCAGGATGACAATTGCTCATGTGTGGTCACATATGGTAGAGGTGAAAAATAGGATGTTGTGATGACTTTGATAGCATGGTTCGAGTAGAATGGCTTGAATTCAACGAGGGGCAACATTCGTCCGAGAGATAAAGTCTTCCGCCATTATTGGAAGATTCTGGAAAGAAGAGGGCTTAGACGATTTGGGCCTAACCAAGACAAATTCATTTTCATAATATACGTCAGATGGGTACTCGGACCATTATCCTGTATTTGTCAAAGGAGGTTGATGATGAATCGAAATGGTTGATCTCGATGCACAAGTGTGCGGCTTTTGATCTAGAAATCGGTTCATGCATACAAATGCAAACGCAATACAAACCCCAGGTTTACCAACTCGCATAGTGAAGACCACAAGTGTTTGTCCAGTTATCTTGTTAGTTTTTAATTGGTGATAATTCAAATCTTACAAACGTTTAAGCAAGCTGTTAGGTGCCTATATTTCCCTACCGACTGGCCCGAATTCTTATGACTATTTGCACCTACTTTCAGCTAGTATGGGTGTAAGTACGGTTTGTAAAACGGCTACTCATGTTACTTAAGGGTGGTACCTTACACAGTATCCTATAACCACCCACTATGCTAAGGAAACCCGGATCGTTTACCGACTACCCGTAGATCCTCACCGAGAAGTAGCTAATCGTTTTTGTAGAATGAGTAGTCAATATGAAAATCCTGACTTGGCTCTATCCTAGTGTACGTGTCTCTCCTCTCTGTAAGATAAATGAATACAAGGTTGGGGTTTCTCTTGTTAGCAATGTGAGCCCCGGGCGAACCATTTCTACAATTAATGTTATTGTAATGAATAAATTATCAATAAAAGTTATTGTTTATTTTTCACTCCCCTTCTGAGATTAATGAATGAATGCACTATAAGGTCCCTCTGTACAATAAGGGTTATGTACCATGGCCAACTTGATGATCATACAGCTGTTAATTCATTGGATGGATCATAGAGGCTGATGCTTGGATGAATATCTAAGGAGTTAGATAGAAGACTCATCAAGCATCATCAAATGATCATTAAGTGATGATCTCCAGTCTGAGTGGGAGATGGCAATCCTATCTCATATGACTGATATCTGACTGACCTCTAGATGCAGGTCCTCTGCATGGGAATAATGATTCAGAGGTGTCAGGTTAGTTAAGTCAATGGGTTGACTTGACGAGATCGAGATAACCAAAGACCTACGTTGAATACTGTCACAACATAGGCATGCATCCTCTGACTAGAGACAGATGTATTGCTATATGTCTGAGTATGTACATTTGGCAGACCAATAGGTTGATGACCTAATCAAGGTCTATATACCGGCGAGCTGGTGTGCATGTAAGGACATATGAGTAATACGATCTCTCAAAGGGATCATACAGGTTCACTTGTGAACCGGGAGACATGAGCTCACTCATGAGGTATTGGGACTGAACAAATTCCATGCATGGTCGTCATGCTTTGGAAGCATGACATGAATTTGAAGGTAAGATATATGCTTTGTGAAAGCATATGATCTATACCAAATCCCGATGACCAAGATTGAGAAACTTAATGATCTAACCCTGAAGATGACAGTATAAAAGTGATCTTTATCTTCAGGATGATCATGAGTCTTCCAGTATGTAGGATGTGCAGGTATTAGGAATACCTGAAGGGTGATTTGATCATAAACGATTGTATAACCATGACGCTTCCATTCCGAGGGAGTGATGAAACAGGATTGGATTTTAGTGACTCCTCTCATTAGAGAAGTGACCTGATCTTAGTCCATGAACTGGACATTGATCTGAATGAGATTCAGATGCAATGAGAAGATTAAGTCTACGGTCTTGATTTGATCAAGCATCAGTGGGAGGTCCATAGGATCTGGAGTTGAGACATGATCTCAACATCCAAGTCACTATACGTAGAACAATACAATCGCCCTGTCCTTATCTCCAAGTATCTGAGGAGAAATAGCATTGTTCTTAAATGGTTTAAGAACAATTCCATAAGATCTAAGCAAAGAGAATTTGATAATTAAAAGTGTTTTAATTATCATGATGTATGAGAAATTATCCAATATGATTAAATGTGATTTAATTAGTTTGGATAAGAATAATGTGGATAGAGATATCCAATTATTCATGATATATTATAAATGTGATTTATAATGTATTAGAGAGAGTTAATTATAATTTATATGTGTTGATTAATTATGATGTGTATTGGATACACATTGTGTAATTAATTAACAATATGAATTACATGTTGTTTTGGGTTGTGAATATGATTCACAATTATTCCATGGCTAGATTGCAATTTCCTCAAAGATAATTATGAATTATTTTTGAGAAATAAAACCCAAATTATTTTGTTGCAAATAAATAAGAGAGATTACATGGAGATTTGCAATCTCATGGAGATTGAAATCTCCATGCAATCCATGGTGGGCGGCACACCATCCTAATTGGAGTGGGTGTGCGCCTACATGGAAGGCACATGGAGATGAAATCTCCATGTGTCTTCTCTCCTTATTTGTTGGGTTAATTTAGGAGCAAATTATATTTGATTTTATTAAATATATTTTGACCTAAATTTGTTGCTTTTGACAACAACAATCTCAGCCATTGGATGAGCATAAATCAATCTCATCCATTGATTTTATGTGTCCCATGGATTGAGATCCATGGATCCCAAAACCCTATAAATAGAGAGGCATACTTGGCTCTCTCTTTACACATGCTATTGTAGCAAAACTCTCTCTCTCTTTCTCATATACACGACAGCCCTCTCTCCTTCTCTTCTTGGTGGCCGTCCACCTTGGTGGAGAGGAACGTCGACGCCCGCGCCATCGTGCTGCCGCTTCGACTCTTTGCGGTTCTTTGTCTTCTTGGAGTGCTTCACTCACGAAGGAGACGCTTGATCTCGTGCGACGAGATCAGGAGCAACCGCGCTTGGATCATCTTGGATTGCGAGGACACCGCGACTCATCTCCGCGCTCGCAAGCCGTTACTCCGACGATCGGACTTGAGACAGGAGGTCTCTTTTCGTAGAGACTTGATCAACCACGCTTCAAGAGGTATTGCATTATACTTGATGTGGTTATAGATGAAACGATTTGAGAACGGTTCTCGAATCATGTGGTTTCATCGGTTTAAAAATTTTAAAATTCCGCTGCTCCGAACAACTAGTACGACTAGTCGTTCTTCGTCGTATTCGATACGACGATCACGCTTCCGTGATGCGCTTGAGGATTTCTCCACATCCTTCAAGTGGTATCAGAGCCTTAGGTCGACGGTTTCGAATATGATTCGAAAAACCGAGGACGACTTGGGTTCGTTTAGGTCGCGAAAGTTTTCATCGCATTTGATTTCGCAGATCTGTTTAGTAAATAAATTCGGTACTGTTTAAATTGTTTAAACACGAATTTAATACTTGGTTTTTGTTCCCCATTAAATAAGGAAACTATAGGAACTGAGTTTGCGTAAATCGGATTTCGTATGCTCTAATTATGGTTGTTTTAATGGACATGTATGCACTGTTGCGGGAACAATAGATTTTAACATGATTAAAGAGTTAATTACTGTTATCATCTGCCTCGAAATGCGTGCAAATCCACTTAGGTTCTGTTGTAAATCAAGTTAGCAATCTATGAAAATTGAGTTTGCTTAATTTGGATTTAAATTGATTGAGATATGCCAATTTTAGTGAATAGGGGTCATTACTGAAATTGCATTCCTAAATCTAGAACCAAGTGATTGTCAATTAGTGAAATTAATTGTTAATTTCGTGAAATAATCTTGAATAATATTTGTGAAATATTGAGACATGATTATTTGCCTAATTGACATGGCCCCAACCAATTAATTGATTAAGATGTGATCTAAATCATAAATTGGAAACAACAATCTTCAAACTTGATGCTTGAATAGGATTTGGGAATTTGTCTAGCAAATTTCCTTATAATCAAAAATGTTTTGATTATTACTATATGGTACAATTTCGGTTGAAAAACCGATGATCATCTCAAGTACAAATTAATCAATTTGGCATTATCCTTTCCCGAGGCGGATATGGTGCCTAGTCGGAGAGCATTGGGGTTGCGGGTTGCAACGTATGTGGTCCGTCCCACTCTCGTCGGTACTGGCCATGACAGCGGGTAGGGCCGGGATAATGTCCGAGGGATTAAGATGTATTTTTCTAATTATTAAAATTCGAATTAATACGTATTTTGAGATATTACCATATATGTATTCAAGTAAAATAATCAAGTTTGATTGATTGAATTGGATTGATAATTAATTTAATATGATTAAATTGATTATGTCCAATTGAAATACTCTAATATGATTAGAGTTATTAATTCCCTTGGAAGAATTAATTATGTGAATGTGATTCACGATAATTAATTAAAATTTGAATATGAAGATGGAGGATCACATAAGTGACATCCATGGTCTCCCGTCAAGGCGAAGAGTTTCGTCGCCAGGGATTGCATATGGGAGACGCCTGTCCGAAGTGACAGCTCCCGTGTGCAAGCGCATCTGGATCGGGCTCTTTGCTTCTCGAAAGAGTAAGGCCGTATGCGTAGTGACCCCAATATCGGATCCTCATATTATTGGGGCGATATTGGATTGCGCATAGCGAGTACTATTCCTGTTGACGGTTGATTCAATTAACAACGGGTCAACATCGCCTTAGGGGTGGTGGGCTCGGGTGTTAAAGACCGAATTGGGAAATTGCAAGTTGGACTTGCAAATTGGAATGAGTTCCTGCTTTTCTTTATTGGAGTCACAGATTCTCATATTATTGGGATGTGACAATGATAAAGAGGAGATCCCAATTCTTGCTAGAGATATAGCGGTAAGTATATCTCTTACTTTGAAAGTGATTAAGGGATTGAACTTTCAAAGTCGACAATGCAAGAATAATTTGATTTAAAATACCTTAATCAAATATCATAAATCTGAATATATATTTCTATATTCTAATATAGTGCATTCTTAATTTCAGAAAATGAAGTCTTTGAACCCACTTAGTAGGCTTCTTGAGGTCAACCAATTGACCGGCCCAAATTATTCGGATTGGATCCGAAATTTGGAGCTTGTTCTCTCTGCTGAGCGCATAAGTTATGTGCTATCCGAGGACAAGATTGAGAACCCTAAGTCCAAGGAAGAAAAAGCATTTAATGACAAGTATGATGAAGATCATGTCTTGGCTAGGTGCTATATCCTAGGTTCTCTCTCCAATGTGCTGCAGAAGCAACATGTGGAGATGAATACCTGTCAGGAAATAATGCAGAATCTTAAAGATATGTTTGGTGACATTAACCGCACTCAGCGGTACAATGTTATGAAAGACCTCATTCGTTGTAGAATGCAGGAAGGGACTTCGGTCCGTGAACATGTACTCAAAATGTTTGGGTACTTGTCGGAGCTGGAGACTCTTGGGGCAACGATGGATGCAGACATGCAAGCTGACTTCATTCTGCTGTCATTGCCCAAGTCTTTTAATAACTTTGTAGTGTCATTCCACATGAACAAGTTGGAATTGACAAATGCTGCTCTCCTTGCTTCATTAAAGTCCGCAGAGGACGTAATGAAGAAGGATGGTCCCAGTGGCAGTGCAATGGTTGCACAGGTCAAAGGGAAGCGCGGTCGGAAGCATGGTTCTCGGAAGGGCCCGGCCCAGAAGAGAAAGAAGAAGGGACAAAGTGTTGCCTCTTCTTCCAATGCATCCACTCTCATGGCGTCAAAGAAAACCGACGTCTGTCATCACTGCAAAAAAGCCGGGGCACTGGAAGCGTAACTGCCCAGATTACCTGAAGTCCTCAGACAAAGGTAAAGCCCCAGCAGGTATGAAATCTACTTTCATCATTGAAACTAGCTTTCTCGTTGGACGAGAAGGAAGTTGGGTTGTAGATTCTGGTGCTTCTGTTCATGTATGCAATTTGTTGCATTTGTTTCAGGAAACTAGGAATCTTGAGGAAGGGGAGATAGTCATCCAGATGGGATCTGATGCAAGTGTTGCAGCAGTAGCCGTCGGGACTTGTAGACTATCATTATCTAGTGGGAGAGTCCTTATACTTAAAGAATGTCTTTATGTACCCGAAGTCAGAAGGAACTTGATATCTGTATCTAAGCTTGTTAGAAGCGGATATTCTTTCCTTTTCTGTAATAAATTAGTCATAAGTCGTTATGATAAATATATTGCGGATGGTATTTTGACTTCTGGTGGACTCTATGAATTGTGCATTGATAAATGTATTATGAATGTGACAACCACTAATAAAAACCCTAAAAGATCCAGAGAGGATAAAAATATCTCAAATGAGATATGGCATCAAAGGCTTGGTCATTTGTCTGTTGATAGGATCAATAGATTGATAAAGGATGGACCTCTAGATTTTCTACAGGTTCAACCTCTGCCCACTTGCAAACATTGCATACAGGGCAAAATGACTAGGACGCCTTTCCGTAACAAGGTTACGAGATGCGAAGGTATTATTGACCTAATACATACCGATGTATGTGGTCCCTTCAGTACCGCGACTCGAAATGGATACCGATATTATTTGACGTTTATCGATGATCATTCGCGATACGGGTTTATCTTCCTACTACGTCATAAGTCTGAAACCTTTGAAAAGTTCAAAGAATTCAAGGCTTTGGTTGAGAACCAAACCGATAGGAAGATTAAACGGATTCGATCTGATCGAGGTGGCGAGTACCTATCAGATGAATTCAAGGAATACCTTAAGGAGAATGGAATTGTTTCAAATCTCACTCCTCCTGGAACTCCCCAACTAAATGGTGTTGCTGAAAGACGCAACAGGACCATCATGGACATGGTCCGATCAATGATGAATAAAGCAAATTTACCTCTTAGTTTCTGGGGATATGCAGTAGAGACTGCAATATATATCCTGAATAAGATTCCTAGCAAATCCGTGCCTAAGACTCCTCATGAGCTATGGTATGGAACCAAACCTAGTGTTAATCACTTGAGGGTTTGGGGTTGCTTGGTCTATGCGAAGAACGTAGACGCAAGTAAGCTAGAATCTCGCTCTCGTGAGTGCTACTTCATTGGGTATGTTAAAGATGGTATTGGATACCAACTTTATGACCCTGAGACCCAAAAGGTTTTTGTTTCTAGAGATGTGAAGTTTCTGGAGAATGATTTCCTTAAAGGTCAAGACAATAATGAAGTAGAGGAATTCTTTGAATCCCCTGAGGATTCTGAACTTCCTAGACCAGAAACGGAAGAGATAAATAAAGATGAAACACCCATACCTCTTCGAAGGAGTTCGAGGGTGGTTGCACCACCTGAAAGGTATGGATTCCATGTGTCAGGTGAAACTGACATTGATCCTACTTCATTTGATGAAGCACTCGCGGATCAAGACATGGATAGATGGATGCTAGCAATGAAGTCAGAAATTGACTCCATGCATAAGAATGGTGTATGGACCCTAGAGGATCCACCTAAAGGGGTAAAACCCATTGGGTGTAAATGGATTTTCAAAAGAAAGAGGGGACCTGATGGGAAAGTAGAGACTTTCAAGGCACGGCTCGTAGCCAAGGGCTACACACAGAGAGAAGGCATCGACTACGATGAGACATTCTCTCCTGTGGCTATGCTTAAATCCATCCGGACATTGCTAGCTATAGCTGCATATCTTGACTACGACATCTGGCAGATGGACGTCAAGACGGCTTTCCTCAATGGATACCTCGAGGAGGATATCTACATGGAGCAGCCCCAGGGCTTCATGACTGAGGATGGTAAAGTATGCAAGCTGAAGAAATCCATCTATGGGCTCAAGCAAGCTTCTCGTAGTTGGAACATCAGATTTGACGAAACCATAAAGAGTTATGATTTTGTGCAGAATCCTGATGAACCTTGTGTATACAAGAAGCTTAGTGGGAGCGCCGTTGTATTCATCGTGCTTTATGTAGATGACATCCTTATCATTGGGAATGATACAGGGATGATGACCAGTGTAAAGATTTGGCTGTCCCATACCTTTGAGATGAAAGATCTTGGAGAAGCCTCTTACATCTTAGACCTGAAGCTGTTCAGAAACCGAGAAAAGAGGATTTTGGGATTGTCACAACATGGATACATTAAGAAGATTCTTGAACGATTCCGTATGGATAGTTCTAAGAAAGGATTCCTACCCTTAAGACATGGTATCCACCTGTCTAAAGGAATGGCTCCTCAAACTGTTGAGGAAAAGAAGGCCATGGCTGGATGTCCTTATGCATCAGCCGTAGGAAGCTTAATGTATGCCATGATGTGCACTAGGCCAGATATCTGCCATGCAGTGGGAGTGGTAAGTCGTTACCAATCCTGCTATGGAGAACAACACTGGAATGCAGTAAAGAACATATTCAAATATCTAAGACGGACGCAAGATTACATCTTGGTCTATGGAGATGGTGATCTCCAAGTCTTGGGACATACAGATTCTGACTTCCAATCGGATGTGGATGATCGAAAGTCGACATCGGGGTTCGTGTTCTTGTTGAATGGTGGTGCTGTGAGCTGGAGAAGCAAGAAGCAGGACACTACTGCAGATTCAACAACGGAAGCCGAATACATTGCCGCATCGGATGCTGCAAAGGAGGCGGTGTGGTTACGCAAGTTCGTGCTGGAGCTTGGCGTAGTTTCCTCTGATACTCCCATCCCGTTACTCTGCGATAACACGGGAGCCATTGCCCAGGCAAAGGAACCCAGATGGCATCAAAAGAGCAAGCACGTGGAAAGGAAATACCACATCATTCGGGAGATACAAAAGCGTGGTGACATCATCATCACCAAGGTGGCCTCTGCCGACAACGTTGCTGATCCTCTTACCAAACCTCTGACACAGAAGGTTTTTGACCAGCATGTAATGAGTATGGGTTTAAAGATTGTACCTGAATGGTTCTGAGGGCTAGTGGGAGATTGTTAGCAATGTGAGCCCCGGGCGAACCATTTCTACAATTAATGTTATTGTAATGAATAAATTATCAATAAAAGTTATTGTTTATTTTTCACTCCCCTTCTGAGATTAATGAATGAATGCACTATAAGGTCCCTCTGTACAATAAGGGTTATGTACCATGGCCAACTTGATGATCATACAGCTGTTAATTCATTGGATGGATCATAGAGGCTGATGCTTGGATGAATATCTAAGGAGTTAGATAGAAGACTCATCAAGCATCATCAAATGATCATTAAGTGATGATCTCCAGTCTGAGTGGGAGATGGCAATCCTATCTCATATGACTGATATCTGACTGACCTCTAGATGCAGGTCCTCTGCATGGGAATAATGATTCAGAGGTGTCAGGTTAGTTAAGTCAATGGGTTGACTTGACGAGATCGAGATAACCAAAGACCTACGTTGAATACTGTCACAACATAGGCATGCATCCTCTGACTAGAGACAGATGTATTGCTATATGTCTGAGTATGTACATTTGGCAGACCAATAGGTTGATGACCTAATCAAGGTCTATATACCGGCGAGCTGGTGTGCATGTAAGGACATATGAGTAATACGATCTCTCAAAGGGATCATACAGGTTCACTTGTGAACCGGGAGACATGAGCTCACTCATGAGGTATTGGGACTGAACAAATTCCATGCATGGTCGTCATGCTTTGGAAGCATGACATGAATTTGAAGGTAAGATATATGCTTTGTGAAAGCATATGATCTATACCAAATCCCGATGACCAAGATTGAGAAACTTAATGATCTAACCCTGAAGATGACAGTATAAAAGTGATCTTTATCTTCAGGATGATCATGAGTCTTCCAGTATGTAGGATGTGCAGGTATTAGGAATACCTGAAGGGTGATTTGATCATAAACGATTGTATAACCATGACGCTTCCATTCCGAGGGAGTGATGAAACAGGATTGGATTTTAGTGACTCCTCTCATTAGAGAAGTGACCTGATCTTAGTCCATGAACTGGACATTGATCTGAATGAGATTCAGATGCAATGAGAAGATTAAGTCTACGGTCTTGATTTGATCAAGCATCAGTGGGAGGTCCATAGGATCTGGAGTTGAGACATGATCTCAACATCCAAGTCACTATACGTAGAACAATACAATCGCCCTGTCCTTATCTCCAAGTATCTGAGGAGAAATAGCATTGTTCTTAAATGGTTTAAGAACAATTCCATAAGATCTAAGCAAAGAGAATTTGATAATTAAAAGTGTTTTAATTATCATGATGTATGAGAAATTATCCAATATGATTAAATGTGATTTAATTAGTTTGGATAAGAATAATGTGGATAGAGATATCCAATTATTCATGATATATTATAAATGTGATTTATAATGTATTAGAGAGAGTTAATTATAATTTATATGTGTTGATTAATTATGATGTGTATTGGATACACATTGTGTAATTAATTAACAATATGAATTACATGTTGTTTTGGGTTGTGAATATGATTCACAATTATTCCATGGCTAGATTGCAATTTCCTCAAAGATAATTATGAATTATTTTTGAGAAATAAAACCCAAATTATTTTGTTGCAAATAAATAAGAGAGATTACATGGAGATTTGCAATCTCATGGAGATTGAAATCTCCATGCAATCCATGGTGGGCGGCACACCACTCCTAATTGGAGTGGGTGTGCGCCTACATGGAAGGCACATGGAGATGAAATCTCCATGTGTCTTCTCTCCTTATTTGTTGGGTTAATTTAGGAGCAAATTATATTTGATTTTATTAAATATATTTTGACCTAAATTTGTTGCTTTTGACAACAACAATCTCAGCCATTGGATGAGCATAAATCAATCTCATCCATTGATTTTATGTGTCCCATGGATTGAGATCCATGGATCCCAAAACCCTATAAATAGAGAGGCATACTTGGCTCTCTCTTTACACATGCTATTGTAGCAAAACTCTCTCTCTCTTTCTCATATACACGACAGCCCTCTCTCCTTCTCTTCTTGGTGGCCGTCCACCTTGGTGGAGAGGAACGTCGACGCCCGCGCCATCGTGCTGCCGCTTCGACTCTTTGCGGTTCTTTGTCTTCTTGGAGTGCTTCACTCACGAAGGAGACGCTTGATCTCGTGCGACGAGATCAGGAGCAACCGCGCTTGGATCATCTTGGATTGCGAGGACACCACGACTCATCTCCGCGCTCGCAAGCCGTTACTCCGACGATCGGACTTGAGACAGGAGGTCTCTTTTCGTAGAGACTCGATCAACCACGCTTCAAGAGGTATTGCATTATACTTGATGTGGTTATAGATGAAACGATTTGAGAACGGTTCTCGGATCATGTGGTTTCATCGGTTTAAAAATTTTAAAATTCCGCTGCTCCGAACAACTAGTACGACTAGTCGTTCTTCGTCGTATTCGATACGACGATCACGCTTCCGTGATGCGCTTGAGGATTTCTCCACATCCTTCATCTCTCCCACAAAAGTTCTTGATTTTATGGGTAAATTTTATCAACTTTGTTTAGCAGTCCCAATTTTAACTAGGTAGCACTGAGAATTTAATGTGAGCACAAATACATGTCTTCCGTACAGTTCCTATTTCCTTTTAAATTATATGATAAAATAAGATAGAGAAATTCAGGAAAAGCCAATATATGTGAAACAATGATGTATGCTTAGATAGAAGACTTACAGTGATTCCTCGCAATCTCCATGTGAGATGCAATACAAGAATTTAAAAATTAATCTATATAAATGCAAGCTAATAAAAATTACATATAGTAGAAAGTTCTATTAGCCGGGAAGAATTGAGTTAAATTTTTGACTAAGTTGAACGATCTAATGTGCGTCTCAATTAAAGTGCAGTGTGGTCCTAGGTTTTACGATCACAGTCATAAATTTAAAAGCTTTAATAGCCTTATGTGTAGGTCTATCTTTAGTGCCACTCAAGTCGGGCCTTACCATCATTGGAGAGTGAAACATGCCATGACACACCACAAAAATAGTTCAAGGTCTTGTTACACATGCGAGAGGGAAAACAGGCACCGCTATAAATGAGAAATTAATTACAAAAATTAAATTGCAAAAAATAAATTCCTAAACTCTACTCTCTCTTAAGATTCGACTTGATCTTAATTTTAATTGCAGTTTTTTCGGAAGTCAGTGAAGATGCATCAGTTTCCAAAAACAACTCCACGTACATCGGGTACCTCGTAAGAAAAATAAGATAGTGTAATAGAGTGATAAAAAATAATCAAAAATAAAATAAAAATAAATGATGGAAAAGATAGAAAATTTACAATAAAAAATCAGGGGTCAGACTACCCGATGCGGAAAATCGAACAAAAAATTTGGAGACAAAATCTAAGCCTATGCCTCCCCGGCAACCATGCCATCTGACGAGTCAGAAATTTGCCCTTGTTAATTTGTAAGAATTATCGAGCATTTAAATTAATGTTGAAATTATCGTTGTCGACGGGTAATCAAAATCAGTCACGAAATAACGAGAATGAATTAATTAATTTTCAATCAATGTGGTTTTATGTTTGTTTTACTTGGGCAAGTCCCAAGGTTGAACTCAAGGAGGCAAAGGAACAACCTCTATCAAAGTTCGTTTAGAGACTCGATCGCACCCATGCTTCAAGAGGTAATCCTATTACTTGTTTGTGGTTTAGATGAAACGATCCGAGAAAAGTTCTTGGATCATGTGGTTTCATCACAAAAAATTTTTAATTTCCGCTGCCCGGAGCAACTAGTACGACTAGTCGCTCCCGATAGCATTCGATGCGATCATCATGCTTCCATGATGCACTTGAGGATTTTACCCATATCCTTTGAGTGGTATCAGAGCTAGGTTGTCGAAGGTTTTGGATTAGATACATGAATTCGGCTCATTTGGGATTGTGAAGATTTTAGCATTTTAATTTTCGCAGCCCTGTCTTGCGATAAAATTTCGGTCCTGTTTAAAATATTTAAACACGAAATTTTAAATTGGATAATGTTCTTCATTAATTAAGGAAACAGTAGGATTTGAGTTTGCGTGATTTGGAATCCGATAGCTCAAGTTATGATGTTTTTAATAACCATATATCCACTGTTTTGGGGATGGTGGTTAGTGACGTAATTAAAGAGTTAATTACATGTCCCAAATGTTTGGAAATGCATAATTATCACTTGAGTTATGTTTTACAAATTTTCCAATAAAAAATTTTTAGTTTGCATTAATTAGATTTAAATTGATAGAGTTATGTTAATTTTAGTGAGTAGGGGTCACTGTTGGAAATTAACAAACTTGATCATGAACCTTGTGATTCTCATTCAAATAAATTAATGGAAATTAATTGTTAATTTTGTGAAATGATTATTGATAAATATTTGTGAAATATTTAAAGATGATACTTATTTCCTTGAATGACATTGCATTAACCAAAATGATAAGATAGTTGATCTTAATTACAATTGGTTAATAAGAAATTTCCAACAAACATTGTTTTCATGAAAACTCTAATTTATCCTACAATACTTGTAGGATAACTTTTATATGCAAAACCTTGTTGCTTGAATAGGATTGGGGATTTGTTTAGCAAATCTCCTTATAATATTATTAAAATATTTTTGATAAATATTATATGGTATATTTTCGGTTGAAAAACCGATGAACATCTCAAAGTACACAATGATCTATTTGGTATTATCCTTTCCTGAGGTGGATATGATGTCTAGTTGGGGAGCATTGGGGTAGCAGGTCACACCAGTTGCGGTCTGTCCCACTCTCGTCGGTACTGGCCATGACAACGGGTAGGGACTCGATAATGCTGGAGAAATCAAGGTGTATTTTTCTAATTATTCAATTTTGAATAATACGTACTTTGAGATTATACCTTCCATTCAAGTAATAATTAAGTTTGTTGATTAGGATTGGATATATAATTAATTTAATATGATTAAATTGATTATATCTAATCGATACACTCTATTATGAATAGATGTGTATTTCCCTTGGAAGAATTAATTATATGAATGTGATTCATGATAATTAATTATTGAATTTGAATATGAGGTGGAGGATCACATAAGTGACATCCATAGTCTCCCATCAAGGTGAAGTGTTCCGTCGCCAGATATTGTATGTAGGAGATGCCTGTCCGAAGTGATAGCTCCTGCATACAATCCATTTGGATCGGCCTCTCCGCTTCTCGAAAGAGTAAGGCCGTATACGTAGTGACCCCAATATCGAATCCTCATATTATTGGGGTGATATTGGATTGCGTATAGCGAGTATTAATCCTGTTGACGGTTGGTTCAATTAATGCCAGGTCCACATCACCTTAGGGGTGGTGGGCCCGGGTGTTAAAGACCGAATTGGGAGGTGCAAGTTGGACTTGCAAGGTGGAATGTGTTCCCGCTTCTTTTTATAGGAGTCACAAGCTCTCATATTATTGGGATGTAATAAAGATAAGGAATGAGATCCCAGATCTTGCTTGAGATATAATGGTAAGTATATCTCTTACATTGAAAGTGATTAAAGGAATGAACTTTCAGTGTTGACAAGGCAAGACAACTTTGATATAAAAATTCCTAAGTCAACGTAAAATATGTATATATATATATATATAAATATATACACTTATGCAAATTTCTTATTTCAGATAATCCTTCATTAAATCCACTCAATGTTATACTTAATACTAACCAGTAAAATATCATGGATCGGACTCATGATCCAGATATTGTACTTGCAGTTGGACACATAATGCATGTGGTTGCATTGTGCAAGTTTCCTCAACATAATGAGGAATGACAATTAAACAGACAATAGATATGTGACCCTAGGGTTTGTATGTCTCTATAGTCTTGATATCATCGAGTGTACTTTGGAAGTGACATGTCGATGGTGAACATACTTGTTGAATAATCCTTATAAAATCAAAGAAGATGTTTTGGCATACATATATGCTCTAGACGTTTAATCATGAATGACATGGTTCTCTACATTATTTAGAATGGTAGCTCGAAAGAGATGATGTATTTAAAATATTATAATACCTACCTGAACCAATATTTTAAAAGTCTAGATGGATGTAGAAATGATGAATGTCATTATTCTACTGTCTATACTCAAGTCATTCATGAAGCTTCATAATAATTATATTGTATGAATGTAATGAAGCACGTATAAATTTTGAAATACTCTTACATTGAATTCTTTTGAATTTAACATAAGAGATCCTTAGTCTTAAGCAATGGTTGTTTTATAGATAAAGGGAGCACAGTGGAAGCATGGGTCAGACCCAAGATGAGAAGGATAGTCAAAGAGTTGACCGTACTTCTATGACTTCCATATGACATCTTAAGAGTTGGATGAATGCCAATACTATAATAAGTTGGTGTGTTGAAAGTATGATATCAAGTCTGTCCAGAATCCTTAGAGAAGGACTCGGATAGAGCATCAAAATAATCTACATAAATCATTGATATTGACTTGCTTATTAAATAAGATAAAGTCTTATAATTGTATCTCAATCTTCTAACAACACTTTGAATGGGTTGCATATGTTTTAGAAGACTGGAAAATTATCTTAAGGTTTATAGTTATCCACATGAATATTGATGCAATTGTTGCAACAATCTTTGTTGGATTGATAGACTTCTAAGTTTCATTAGGAGAGCCTTAGTCTTAAAGAATGTCTCTATGACTTAGATATTAGAATACACTCATTATTTATTTCTAAATGTTAAAAATAAACATGAACTCTAGAATAAACCTATCATAAAGAGTTATGATGGATATGTTTTAGATAGTAATCTGGCATCTAGTGGACTCTAATGAATTATAAAATTAATGAATGGTTCATTAAGATTTCTAAAACTGAAAATTAAACCTTTAAAAGATCAATAGGAGGATGAAAATCATTTGACAATGATCTGGCATCGAGTTTTGGACATATGTCTGTTGATGGGATAAATGGACTAGTAAGATATGAAACTTTAGAATGTCTAAAATTTCAAAACTTACATACTTGTGAATTTTGTATTCAAAAGTAAAATATGTCCAATACACCCTTCTTTGGGAATGGTGTAAGATGTCAAGGTATTCAGGATCTCATACGTATTGATGTATGTGGATAATCTATATCATAATGAACATTGTGGATATGTGATATCTATTGATGATTATGTATGATATGAGATTTCTTCTCTTTACCTAAGAAACATTTGAAATGTTCAATGATTTCACAATTTTGGTTTAGAACCAAAGTTTGAAGAAAGATGAAATGAATTTGATCTAACATAGGTAACTTGTACCTATTAGATAAATTCAAAGAATACCTTATGGAGATTTGAATGTCATTTCTATCTCACTCCTCCTGATAAATCTAAACTCAATAGAGTTATAGGGAGATACAATTGGATCATGTGTGACAAGATCTTATAAATGATGAGTTTTAGCATAATTATTCCTTTGTTTCCAGGTATATATGTGTAGTAGAGACTACAGTATATATCCTTAATAAGGTTCCATGCATGTAAGCTGAAATCTAGAACTTGAGAGTGCTGCTTCATTAAGAAAATAACAGATGGTATTTGATACCTACTTGATGACTTTGAGATTCCTAAAATATCTCATCTCTGAGAATGTGATTCTTAGAGGTTGAGACTCTTGAGAATCAAAATGAAAATGAAGTAAAGGAATTCATTTAATCTTGAGATGATAATTAGGTTCCTGAAATCAGAAACCAAAAGGACAATTAAAATGAAACATTAATACCTCTTCAAATGAGTTTGAGGATGTACTCCATGTGTCAGTTAAGTCTGACATTGATCGGACTTCATGTGATGAAACTCCTGAGGATCATGACATGGAAAGATGGATTTTAGCAATGAAAGTCGAAAGTAGACTTCATATACAAGTGTTGTATATGGACCCTCGATGATCCACCTATATGGGTAAGATGCATAAAGGTGTAAATGGATCTTCAAGAGAAAGAGAACACGATGAGAAGGTAGAGACCTTCAAAGCACGGCTCGTAGATACAAGATACACACACCAAAGAGAAGACATCTCTTGCGATGATTCTTGCTCTTTAGTGACCATTCTTATACCCATCAGAATATTGCTAACTATAGCTACACAATTTGGCTTTGACATCTTCAAGATGGAAGTTAAGATTGCATTCCTATATGACTGCCTCTCTGAGGATATTCACACGAAGTAGCCCCAGGTCTTCATGGTTCGGGAAAGTAAGGTGTAAAGCCTAAAGAAATCTATATATGGACTCAAACAAACTTCTTGTTGTTGGAACATAAGATTTGATGAAATTATAAATGTTATGATTTCATATAGAATCTTGATGAACCATATGAAGCTTAGTGGGAGTGCCTTTGTGTTCATCGTGCTAAATGTAGATAATATCCTAATCATTTTAAAATAATATAAGTATGATAATAAGTATTTTATGATCTGGCTATTCCATACCTTGAGATATGATCTCAAAAGGATGCCTCTTGGATCTTAGCTCTGAAGGTGTTCATAAGCAAATAGAAGTGGCTATGGGGACTGTCACATTTGTAGTATACCTTGGACTTGTTCCATTCTTGGAAAATCCCAAGAAAGGCTTCCTTCCCTTTAAGATTTGGTACTGACCTATCTAAAGGGATATCACCTCAAAAAGTTGAGGAAGTAAATGCTAGAACTGCTTGCACTTGTGCGTCGGTTACAAGAAGCTGAGTGTATGCTAGATGTGTACAAAAGCCAGATATTTGCCATGTAGAGGGAATAGAAAATTATTGCTAATCCTACTATGGAGATAAAAATACTTGATTGAAGTAATAACAAAATCTTCAAATATGACAAGACTTTCGAGATAATGATCTCTAAGTCTTATCTTCAAGAAATTAAGACTATATAGATAGTGATCTAATAGGTATTAACTTTGGATACCTTTAGAGATATAGTTCTCCAGGAATAAGGGTATTCTGATAAGGATTATGGAAATACTGGTTATGATAATTATTAAGCTGTAGTGTCAAGGACACTATAACTAACAATATTGAGTATTGGTTGCATAAGATGCAACATTTGCATTAGATGCGAGCACTGTTATCGGGGATATGCAAGTGCCGTAAAAGGACTTGGTACTGTCTCATAGCAATAGAGTGATTAATCGGCTTACCTAGCGATTTTCTAAATAGCCTATGATTGTCACATGAGTGTAGGTTTAAATGATTAGCCCATTAATGGCCCTTGGGCTAGTGGGAGATTGTTGGACATGCGAGCCCACAACGAGCCATTATGCAATAAATGATATTGCGAATATCATTCCCTAATCTGAAATGAAGAATAACTATTTTGCATAATAGGTCCCTTAGTACAATTACAATTATGTACCATGGCCATCTTAATGATCATACTGTTGTTGATTCAATAATTGAATCATAGAGGCTGGTGCTTGGATGAATATCTAAAGCGTTAGATTGAGGACTCATCACGCACCATCAAATAATTGTTAAGAGATGATCTCCAGCCTGAGTAGGAGATGGAAATCCTTTCTTACATAGGATGATATCTGACCGACCTCTTGATGCAAGTCCTCTGCATAGGAATAGAGATTCAGAGGTGTTAGATTAGTTAGGTCAAAGAGTTGACTTAACGAGATCGAGATAACCAAAGTCCTATGTTGTATGCTATCATGATATAGGCACGCATCCTTTGACTGGAGACTGATGTGTTACTATATGTCTGAGTATGTACATTTGGCAGACCAATAGGTTGATGACCTAACCAAGGTCTATACACTGGCACGCTGGTGTGCATATAAGGGCAAATGGGTAATACGATCTCTCAAAGGGATCATACATGTTCATTACTGAACCGGAAGACATGAGCTCATGTATGAGATAGTGGGAAGAATCAAATTCCGTGCACGGTCGTCTCGCTTTGGAAGCTTGACTGAATTTGTAGGTTTGATATATATGTTTGGAAAGTATATGATCAAGACCTAGGTATGATATATGCTTTTGGAAAGTATGTGATCGATACCAACTCCCAATGATCAAATGAGAAACTTACTGATAAAACCCTGAAGTAGACAGTATAAAGTTGATCTAATACTTCAGGTTTATTCTGGGTCTTCCAGTATGCAGAATGTATAGGTATTGGGAATACCCGAGGGTGATGTGATCATAAGCGATTTTATAACCATTACGCTTCCATTCCCAGGGAGTGATTAAACGGGTTTGGATTTTAGTGACTCCTCTCAATAGATAAGTAATATGATCTTGGTCCAAATGTCGGACATTGATATGAATATGATTCAGATGCAATTAGAAGATTAGATTTGCGGTCTTGAAATAATCAAGCATCTATGGGAGGCCCGAGATCTGGATTTGAGATGTGATCTCAATATCCAAGTCACTATACGTGGAACAATACTATCGCCTAGTCCTTATCTCCAAGTATCTGTGGAGAAGTGCATTTTTCCTTGGAAGAGTTTATGGACAATTTCATTGTTGAGATATGTATCCGAGCATCGAGAAAATTGATAATTAAATGTGATTTAATTATCATGGATAATATGAATTTGATTCATATTATAAGGAGAGTTATCTCAGATAATTAAATGTGATTTAATTATCAAAGATGTGAATAATATGGATGTGATTCTTGTTATTTCGGCACATGAGAAAAGAGGTCCAAGATGATTAAATGTGATCTAATTATCATGGATATGAATAATGTGGATAGCACTATCCATATTAATCATATATATTATAATATGATTTATAATATATATTAGAGAGAGAGAGAGAGCATATTGTGATTTATATTTGTTAATTAATTATTGATCTGAATTGGATTCACATTGGATGATTAATTAAAATAAAATTTATATTTAATTTTGGGATGTGAATGTGATTCAATTTTTTTCCAATGGCATGATTGCAATATTTCACAAGATAATTATGAATTATTTTTGTGAAATAATTTACAACAAGTGTTGTTGTAAATCCTAGAGATATCATGTGATAATGTATCTCATGCGATAATGAGATCTCATGAGATGATGAGATCTCATGAGATTTGGTAGTCGTCCCTCCTTTTTAGGGGATATGGTTTATCTCCTCATTATCTCCAAGGATAATTAATTGATTTAATTTGAATTTAAATATATTGATTTATTGATATTAAATTAAATTAGATTAACTGTTGTTGTGCTTTTACAACAAGATCATAGCCATTGAAAGGCACAAATCAATCTCAACCATTGATTGTGTGTTGTCCATGGATTGGGATCCATGGACTCCCAAGACCCTATAAAAGAAGAGGCACCCCTTGCTCTTCAAAATGACATGATATTAATGAATGTTCTCTCTCTCTTTTTTACTATACACACCCACTCTCTCTATCTCTCTCATTGGGTTGTCCATCATGGAACCCTAAAGAGATTCTCCATCGCCGCGACGTCGTCGTTATGCTGCCCAATCGTTTGCTCATGGATCTCCGTCTACTTTGGCGTGCCTTGCTCGTGAAGAAGAAGTCGTATCTCGTTTGTCGTGATCAGGAGATCCGTGGCTTGGATCTTCAACATGAATTGTGCGAAGGACGCGTCTCATCAATGCGCACGCAAGCGTCTCCTCCGACGGACTGGACTTGAGACAGGAGATTTCTTCGTTTAGAGACTCGATCGTGACCACGCTTCAAGAGCTAATCCTATTACTTGTTTGTGGTTTAGATGAAACGATCTGAGAAGTGTTCTTGGATCATTTGGTTTTATCACATAATTTTAATTTTCGTTGCCCGGAGCAACTAGTGCGAGTAGTCACTCCCGATCGCATTCGATGCGATCATCACGCTTCCGTGATGCGCTTGAGGATTTTACTCGTATCCTTCAGTGAGCTCATGTCTTCTAGTTCAGTAATGAACCTGTATGATCCCTTTGAGAGATCGTATTACTCATATTCCCTTGCATGCACACAGCGCGCTGGTGTATTGTCCTTGGTTTGGTCATCAACCTATTGGTCTGCCAAATGTACATACTCAGACATATAGTAACACATCTGTCTCCGGTCAGAGGTTGCGTGCCTATATCGTGACAACATACGACATAGGACTTATAGTTATCTCGATCTCATTAAGTCAACTCTTTGACCTAACTTATCTAACACCTCTGAATCTCTATTCCTATATAGAGGACATGCATCAAGAGCTCGGTTAGATATCAACCTTTAGAGAAAGGATTGCCATCTCCTTCTCGGGTTCATCCAAGCACCAACCTCTATGATTCAATAATTGAATCAACAATTGTATGATAATTAAGATGGCCATGGTACGTAACCCGAATTGTACTAAGGAACCTATTATGCAAATTAATCATTCTTCATTTCAGATCATGGAATGATATTCGCAATAACATTAATATAATGGTTTTCCATGGGCTCACATGTCCAACAATCTCCCACTAGCCCAAAGAGCCGTTAATGGGCTATTTCACTCATGTGACAGTCATAGGCTATTTACAAAAATAGCTAGGCAAGCTGATCAGTTACTCTATTCCCAAGAGACCATGCCAAGTCCTTGTACGATACTTACATATCCCCTAGTAACAGTGCTCGCATCCAATGCGAATGCTGCATCTTATGCAACCAATACTCAATCTTATTAGTTATAGCGTCCTTAACACTAAAACTAGTATTTCCGTAATCCTTATCAGAATACCATTATTCCTGGAGATCTCTATCTCCTAAGGTATCTGCAGTTAAGACCTTTACATTACTATCCATAAAGTCTTAACTTCTTGAAGATAAGACTTAGGGATCACTATCTCGTAAGTCTTGTCATCTTTGAAGATTTTATTATTACTACAACTAGGTGTTTTATCTCTGTAGTAGGGTCATTAACAATTTACTACTCCCACTGCATGGTAGACATCTAGCATTCGCATACATCTAGCATACACTCGGCTTCTCATAATTGATGCACAAGGGCAAGCAGTTATAGCATTCACTTCCTCAACTCCTTGAGATGTTATCCATTTAGATAGGTTAGTACCATATCTTAAAGGAAGGAAGCCTTTCTTGGAATTTTCCAGAAGGTGGAACATATCCAAGGTGTACAACTAATCTGACGGTCCCAATACCATCTTCTCTTTACTTTTGAACACCTTCAGAACAAAGATATAAGAGGTATCCTTGAGATAATATCTCAAGGTATGGAATAACCAGATTATATAACAAATTTTAATATTCTTATATCATTCCAAATGATCAGGATATCATCTACATTTAGCACGATGAACACAATGGTACTCTCACTAAGCTTCACATGGTTAATCAAAATTATATCATAACATTTATGATTTCATCAAATCTGTTGTTCCAGCTACAAGAATTTTATTCGAGTCCACAGATGGAGTTATTCAGCTTGCATAACTTGCTTTCATCAACTATGAAGCATTGGGGCCACTTCATATGAATATCCTCAGAGAGGTATTCATAGAGCAATGCAATCTTGACTTCCATCTTGAAGAGGTCAAAGTCAAGTTGTGTAGCTATAGTTAGCAATATAAGCAAGGCCACGGTAGAGCAAGTCTCACCGCGAGCGATGTATTCTCTTCAGTTTGTATCTTGTGGATACGATCCGTTCTTTGAAGGTCTCTACCTTCTCATCGTGTTCCCTCTTTCTCTTAAAGATCCATTTACACCTTAACGGGTCTTAGCCATATAGGTGGATCCTCGAGGGTCCATATACAACATTTGTATATGATGTCTACATTAGACTTTATTGCCAACGTCCATCTTTCCATGTCATGATCCTTATAAGCTTCATCACTTGAAATTCGATCATTGTCAGATTTCTCTGACATATGGAATACATCCTCAAACTCAATTGAAGAAGTATGAGTGTTTCATCTTGAATCGTTCTTTTAGTTTCTGATTTTAGGAGCCTCATTATCTTCTCAAGATTAAATGAGATCCTTCACTTCATTTTCATCTTGATTATCAAGAGTCTCATCCTTTATGAATCACATTCTCAGAGATAATCTCTTTTAAGAATCTCAAGGTCATAAAGTAGGTATCTAATACCATCCTTTATTTTCCTAATGAAGTAGCACTCTCTGGTGATAGATTCCATCTTACTTGCCTGGAACCTTATTAAGGATATATATTGTAGTCTCTACTACATATATACCAGGAAACTAAGAGGTAATTATGTTAATATTCATCATTGATCAAATAATATCACACATGATCTAATTGTATCTCCCTACGACTCTATTCAATTTAGGTGTATTAGGAGGAGTGAGATAAGCCATATCTCCATAAGGTATTCCTTGAATTCATCTAATAGGTATTGACTACCTAGATTAGATCAAATTCATTTTAATCTTCCTTCAAACTTTTGTTCTAAACCAACATTGTGAAATCATTGACATTTCAAAGGTTTCTAAGGTGAAGGGAAGAAATCTCACAAATTATTGTTAATAGATATCACATATCCATAATGTTTATTCTGATATAGGTAATCCACATACATAAATATGTATGAGATCTTTAATACCTCGGCATCTAACACCATTCCTAGAGAAGGGTGTATTGGACATTTTACTTTAAATACAATATTCACAAGTATGTATGATATGAAATTTCATACATTTTAAAATTTCATCTATTACTAGTCTATTGATCAAATCAACAGACAAATGTCCAAGGCTTGATGCTAGATCATTGTCAAATGATCTTCATCCTCCATTTGATGTTATAAGGTTTAATTTTCAGTATTAGAAATCTTTATGAACCATTCATTAATTTTTCTAATTTAGTAGAGTCTAATAGATGTTAGATTACTATCTGAAATATATCCATCATAACTCTTTATGATAGGTCTATTCCAGAATTCATGTTTATTTATAACACTTAGAAATAAACTATAAGTGTATTCTAATTTCTAGGTCATAGAGACATTCTCTAAGACTAAGCACTCTCCCACTGAAAATATAAAGTCTATCCATCCAACAGAGATTATTACAACAATTGCATAAACATTTATGTGGATGTGTATTAAACCTTAAGATTAAATCTTCTTCTAATATGTATGCAACCAATTGCAAGTGTTATTAGACGATTGAGATATAATTATTAGACTTTTAACTTATCAAATAAGAAAGTCAATTTCAATGATTATATGTAGATGCATATTATTTTGACGCACTATTTGGGTCCTTCTCTAAGAAACCAAGATAGTCTAGATAGTCATACTATCAGTACATCAACTTAATGCAGTATTAGCATTCATCCAACTCTTTGGATGTCATATGTATGGAAGCCATAGAAGTGGAGTTAACTCTTTGACTTTTCTTCTAATCTTGGGTCCAACCCATGCTTCCATTGCACTCCTTTCATCTATAAACAACAATTGCTTATAATACGAAGGATCTCTCATATTGAATTCAAAAGATTTCAATATAAGAATATTTCAACATTTATACATGTTTTATTTAATTCATACAATATGCATATTATGAAGCTTCATGAATGACTAGAGTATAGATAGTAGAATGATGACACTCATCGTATCTGCATACATCTTAACTCTTAAAATCATTGGTTCAGGTAGGTACTCAAACGTTTTGAATACATCTTCTCCTATACAACCACCATTCTTCATAATACAGAGAACCATGTCATTCGTGATTAAATGTCGAGAGTACTTATGTGTTCCAGAACATCTTCATAGATTTTATAAGGATTATTTGACAATTGCGATCATCATCGACATGTCACCTCCAAAGTACATTCGATGAGATCAAGACTATATATACACACAAACCCTAGGGTTGTAGTCCTATTGTCTATTTAGTTGCCATTTCTCATTATTATGAGGAAACATGCACACTGCAACCACATACATTATGTGTCCAACTGCAAGTACAATATCTTGATCATGGATCCAATCCATGATATTATACTGATTATTATTGAGTATAGTATTGAATGGGTTTAATGAAAGATTATCTGAAATACGAAATTTGCATAAGTGTATATATTTTATAAATACACATTTTACTTTGATTCAAGAGTTTTTATATCAAAGTTGTATTGCTTGTCAACAATGAAAGTTCATTCCCTTAATCACTTTCAATGTAAGAGATATACTTACCATTATATCTCAAGCAAGATCTGGGATCTCCATCCTTATCTTTGTCACATCCCAATAATAGGAGAACCTGTGACTCCGATAAAAAGAAGCGGGAACACATTCCTCCTTGCAAGTACAACTTGCATTTTCAAATTCAGTTTTTAACACCTGGACCCACCACCCCTAAGTCGATGTTGACCTATTATTAATTGAACCAACCATCAACATGCTTAATACTCGTTATACGCAATCCAATATCGTCCCAATAATATGAGGACCCGATATTGGGGTTACTATGTATACAACCTTACTCTTTCGAGAAGTGAAGAGCCCGATCCAAATGTATTGTATGCAGGAGCTGTCACTTCGGACAGGCATCTCCGACACACAATATCTGGCGATGAAACTCTTCGTCTTAACTGGAGACAATGGATGTCACTTATGTGATCCTCCACCTCATATTCAAATTTAATTAATTATCATGAATCATATCCATGTAATTAATTCTTCCAAGAGAAATACACATCTATCATAATAGAGAGCATTAATTGGTTATAATCAATTTAATCTCATGAAATCAGTTATCAATCCAATTCAATCATCAAACTAGATTATTACTTGAAATAATGGTATTAACTCAGAGTACATATTATTCGAATTTTAACAATTAAAAAATACATCACGATCTCTCAAGTATCATTCGTTCCCTACCCTCTATCATGACCAGTACCGATGGGAGAGGGACAAACCGCACACGGTGCAACCTGCTACCCCAACGCTCCCCAACTAGGCACCATATCCGCCTCAGAAAAAATAATGCCGAGTTAATAACTTTGTACTTGATATGATCATCGGTTTTTCAATCAAAATTATACCATATAGTAATAATCAAAACTATTTTTATTATCAGGAAATTTGCTAAATAAATTTCCATAACTTATTCAAGTAGCAAGTTTGATGAAAGTATATCAAGTAACCAATTGGAGATCTAGATCTAATCTAATAATTCGTTGGTCGAGGCAATGTCATTTAAGGGAAAAATTATTATTCTAATATTTCCCAAATATTATCTATAATTATTTCAGGAAATTGACCATTAATTTCACAAGATTCTTAAATGACAATCACAAGGTTCATGGTTGAGTATGTAATTTTCAGCAGTGACCCCTACTCACTAAAATTAACATATCTCATTCATTTTAAATTGAAATTAAGAAAAATCGATTTCTCGAGTTGATAGTTTGATTTCAAATAGAACTCAGGAGATAAACATGCATTTTCAGGTATTTTAAAACTATAATTAACTCCTTAATTATGTCATTATTTGCCATCCCTGAAACATTGGACATATGGTTATTGAAAAGATCATATCTTTAGTTATCTGATTGTAAATCATGCAAACTCAAATTCCATGGTTTTCTTAATTAATGAGGAACATTATCCAATTGATATTTTTGTGTTTCAACATTTTAAACAAGGCCAAAAGTTATCACAAAATAGGTATGCGAAAATTGAAATGCTAAAATCTTCACGAACCTTAATGAGCCCAAATCTTCTTCGATTTATGGATCCAATCCAAAACCTCCAACCTAGCTCTGATACCACTTGAAGGATATGAGGAAATTCTCAAGCGCATCATCGAATCGTGGGGATCATATTAAATGCGATCAGGAATGACTAGTCGCACAAGTTGCTCGATGCAACAGAAATTAAAAATTTTTAAATTGATGAAACCACTTGCTCCAAGAACATTTCTCAGATCATTTCATCTAAACCACAATAAGTATTGAGGTTACCTCTTGAAGCGTGGTTATGATCAAGACTTTAAACCAAGAGACCTCCTGTCTGAAGTCCGATCCAACAGCGCTTGCGAGCGCATTGCGGAGACGCGTCCCTCTCGCAATCCATGTTGATGATCCAAGTGGTGAATCTCCTGATCTCGTCACACGAGATCAGATGTTTTCTTCATGAGCGAGGCACACTGAATGAGATGGAGATCCACGAGGAAATACTCCGGCAGTATAACAACGATGCTACGACGATAACGACTCTCACAAGGGCTCCATGGTGGACGACCATTATGAGAGAGAGAGAGGCTTGGCATGTGGAGAAAGAGAGAGAGAGAGCATTCATTATCGTGTGTCTAAGAGCAAGGGATGCCTCTTCTTATATAGGGTTTTGGGAGTCCATGGATCCCAATCCTTGGACATCACATAATCAATGAGTGAGATTGATTTGTGCTTCTTTCAATGGCTATGATCTTGTTGTAAAAACACAACAACAATTAATTTAATTTAAATTAATATATATCGATAAACCAATTTATTTAAATTTAAATTCAAATCAAAACAATTAATTATCCTTGGAGATAATGAGGAGACTAACCATATCCCCTAAAAGAGGGACGACTACCAACATCTCATGAGATCTCATTATCTCATGAGATCACATTATCTCATGAGATACCATTATCTCATGATATCTCCACGATTTACAACAACAGTTGTTGTAAATTATTTCACAAAAATAATTCATAATTATCTTGTGAAATATTACAATCCTGGCATTGGAAAAATGTGAATCACATTCACATCACAAAACAAAATGTAAGTTATATTTTAATTAATCATCCAATGTGAATCCAATTCACATCAATAGTTAATTAGCAAATAGAAATCACAATATGCTCTCTCTAATATATTATAGATCACATTTATAATATATACGATTAATATGGATAGTGCTATCCACATTATTCATATCCATAATAATTAAATCGCATTTTATCATTTATGATCTCTTTTCTCATGTGCTCAAATAACATGAATAACATTCACATTATTCACATCTTTGATAATTAATTCACATTTAATTATCTTATATATCTCTCCTTATAATATGAATCAAATTCAGATTATTTCATGATAAGTAAATCAGATTAAATTATCAATTTTCTCAGTGCTTGGATACACATATCAACAATGATATTATCCATGAACTCTTTCAAGGATAATGTGCTTTCTCCGCGGATACTTGGAGATAAGGACATGGCTATTGTATTGTTCCACGTATAGTGACTTTGATATTGAGATCAAATCTCAAATCCAGATACTGCGGACCTCCCATAGATGTTTTATTAAATCAAAGCTGTAGATATAATCTTGTCAATACATCTGAATCACATTCAGAACAGTGTCCAACATTAGGACTAAGATTAGATCACTTCTCTACGAGAGGAGTCACTAAAATGTAGACCCGTTTCATCACTCCTTACGAATGGAAGTATCATGGTTATACAATCGTTTATGATCACATCACACTTAGGTATTCCCAATACCTGTACATCCTGCATACTGGAAGACCCAGACTGAACCTGGAGTTTTAGATCTCTTTTAGACTATCTCCTTCATGGTTTTATCAGTAAGTTTCATCATTCGATCATTGGGGGTTGGTATCGATCATATACTTTCCAAAATCATATATCATACCCAGGTGTTGATCATATACTTTCCAAAAGTATATATCAAACCTACAAATTCAATCAAACTTCCAAAGTGAGATGACCGTGCATGGAATTTGATTCTTCCAAATATCTCATGAGTGAGCTCATGTCTTCTGGTTCTGTAATGAACATGTATGATCCCTTTGAGAGATTGTAGTACTCATATGCCCTTGCATGCACACCAACGCGCCGGTGTATAGACCATGGTTAGGTCATCAACCTATTGGTCAACCAAATGTACATACTCAGACATATAGTAACACATCTATCTCCGATCAGAGGATGCGTTCCTATACTGTGACAGTATACAACATATGACTTTGATTATCTCGATCTCATTAAGTCAACTCTTTGAACTAACTTATCTAACACCTCTTAATCTCTATTCCTATGCAGAGGACCTACATCAAGAGGTCGGTTAGATATCAGCCTTTATAGAAAGTATTGCCATCTCCTTCTCTTGTTGGAGATCCTCTCTTAATAATCGTTTGACGGTGCATAATGAGTCCTTGATTTAACTCCTTAGATATTCATCCAAGCAACAGCCTCTTTGATTCAATAATTGAATCAACAGATGTATGATCATTAATATGGCCATGGTACATAACCCTAGTTGTACTAAGGGACCTATTATGCAAATTAATCATTCTTCATTTCATATCAAGGAATGATATCCACAATAACATTTATTACATAATGGATCTCCATGGGCTTGCATGTCCATCAGGAGGAGGGGGCCCTGGCTTCGGATGGAGGTAGTTGATGAAGGCATTCTGGACGCCGGTGGTGAAGCTTCTGGAAGGGGAGATGCTTAGCTTTTGTAGTCGACAAACAGCCGGTGGTCGTCGGGGAAGTGTCTCCTGGTGTCAGCAATGTCGGTCGGTGACGAAGGTGTTGCTGGGCTTGAGGCGGAGCACGGGCCTCCAGTGGTTGGAGCAGAGTGAGATGACGGTTAACTCTACGTTGCGTAGGTGATGGACCAGAATTGTCTATCAGAGAAGGTGGAAGATGGAATATCGTTGGCTCAACAACCTATGTTGGAAAGAGAGTAGTAGCGATGGAGGAGGAACCACATTGCAGCAAAGATGCTAGGATTTGGACCTCACCGAGGATAGTGGAGGAGGCGGCTCTATCACCATCATCTCCTCGTTGAACATTGGTCTATTGGCGGATGCCTTTGAGGACCATGACGGTGTTGCTTTTATAGCGGGTGACGAAGCTGACGATGGAAGGTTGAAGGTGACTGACGACGAGATCGCAAAGGAGGCGTGAAGATTGAGAGATTGACATGATCAAGATGTGAATGGATCGAAGAAGGAAGGTGACCAGATAGGGAAAATGGAGAGGCGGTGGCACCGCCGCCCCTAAAAGGAATGGGGTGGAGACAGAACAGAGGAGATGGATGGTTCTGGGCCGTTCTATCGGCCACAAATCTGATGACCTAGATGAAGCCAGGTGGAGGTTTAATAATAATTTATTTATTTATTTGAAAATGACAATAAATATATAAAAGGCCAAAAATGGGTGACACGTGGCGGCTCCAGGGGCGGCCACGTGTCAGCCCCATAAAAATTTGAAGAATAAATATTATATTAAATACATAAAAAATATTAAACGACCTTGAATCAAATTTTCTTCACAAAAGTTGCTCGTCTCAATGAGATCTACAACTTTCATGAAGAGACCAAACCAAAAATCGATCATTTGTGCAAAGGGATATTTCGGGTATCCCATGTAAAAATATGGAAAAAACGTTTTTACATATTAATCTAATTTTTTGATTTTCTAATTTTTCTAATTTTTTAGAATATGGAAAAATGTGATAAAATCAATGATAATATTTACATACTAATCTATTTTTTAGTTTTTTATTAATTAAGAAAAATAACAAATAAAATAGAATGTGAAAAAGTCAATTTTTGTACAGACAGTTAGTGAAGACTCGGATTTAGTTAGTTTCTTTGATTTCAAGCTCAATTGGATTTTTGTACATTCTAATAAAAAATTTATAAAATAAAATAAATAAAATAAAATGAGTTAATTATGTACATAAAATAATAGGTCAAAAACCGCTAAAATACAAAATGTATAAAAGAGGCTCAAAACTAAACTTTTACATATGAGATCCGATTCACTTGAACTTTGTCTTATTTTGAATGTATTTGAATGTACATTAGTTTAAAAGTGAGTAGGATCAAAATAGACACTATATAAGGAAGATATCGAGGTTTTAGTCCGGAAATCCTAGAACTAGGGTTTGGGTTTTTGGTCGAGTTATTTAGGTTGGTGATTTTTTTGTATTTTTTATTTATTCTTGTCAGTATTATGTACACATTGGAATGGTTTCAAGTCATTTGGAGTTAGCATGAATTAATTAAAAATAGAGGAAGTTAGTCTATTTTATAGGTCAATTGGACTATGATTTTTGGCTTCTTATTTTGTGCAAAAATAAAGTGATAAAATGCAATTCTTATCAAAACATGCATGAATGCTAATTATGCAATATAAATGAAGAAATGACAATGAATTTTAGGGACTTGAACTTATTCATCATTTTTAGAGTGATGAATCTGAGATTCATCGGGGTACCGCCCCTTGTGTTCCTTCTTCTCCAAGCAAGCAGCAATGGACCTTGTGTGGTAAAGCTTCATGTGGATGTGGCGTACGGTAGTGAATCTTGTACGAAGGCAATGACATGGTGATGGACTCGACTAGGCTTGTTGGTTCTCCTCTTGTAGGTAGTGGATGGCTGCAGATTCTAAGACGTGATGGTGAGTGTACCCAGCGGGAAGGGCTCGACGATGGCAAAAATTATGCGATGACCAGGCTCAACGGGATCCAAGCAGAGGGATGCCGACTCAAGGCGAAAGAGGAAGAGGCGTAACTCTACGATAGTAGCGATGGTGCAAAAGTATGATTGAGGTGATGCAAAATGTGGATGGGACTGGGGTACTTGGGCGGTGACAAAGGGCGATGGGGGCGACAGAGGACCCGACAATCGGCGGGGAGTTCCTGCGGTGGAGGTCAAATCTGGGCATGGGCACAATTAGTGGCTAGTGGATCTTTGAGCTGAGTGCGAGGCAAGGTGATGGTGGGGCTCCAATCGGCTGGGCAGCATTCGTTACTTTCTGTTGGTGAGGGCAGTTCCTATTGCGGCTGAGCCCTAATTTTTTTATAATTTTTTGGAACAGAAGACTTTTTTATTTTTTTGTAAATTGAAAATGATTTTCCAATTTTTTGTATTTTTTTTAAATTCCTGTACTTGAAATAAAATAAAAATATAAAAACTCAATTATGACAGCCTGGTCCAAAAATCAAACATGGATTACTAGGTGAGGAAGTTCCGAAGGTTGTGATGGAATGGAACCGACTCTCTAGCCATCGTACACGATGAACATGTAGATCAAGAGAATGATTAGGAAATCAAAATCGAGGGCAGATCGAAACATTATGATTGATAAATATGATTAATTAAGATCTAGAATAAAAAATGGCAATAAAATAAAAAATGAAAACAATTAAATTACGATTAACCTAGATTAAAAAACAAGAAAAAATGGATCTCATCGAATGGGAGCGGATAATGATATGATAGACTCGACGAGGACCGACTCGCTGTCACTGGACAACTCGGAAGCTGGCCACCTCTCTACGACAAGATTCTCTTGAAGAATAGGATCTTCTCACCAAAAGATTAATCAATGAGAAATGCGGGAGGAGGAGACAAAGAAATAGAAAAGAAAAGAATTTGAAATTCAAAATTTGAAATGAAAGGAAAAAAAGAAGGAGGTCAATCGTAGAATTAATGAAATAAATAAATAAATAAATAAAATTAATTTTCGTAATTAAATCAATTAAAATAATAAAAAACTAGCTAATTAATGAGCCAGCTTAATGGTGTGTTAATTAAATAATTTATTAATATCTATATATGGTATATTACTGACATAAATAAATAAATACATAAATTATTTTCGTCACTTTATGAATTTAAATAATAATGTAATTATTTATTTTTTAGTGAGATTTATTTAAGGAAATGAACTTTACACATATATTATATATATGTAGTAGGTTATATACATAGTTAAATAAGGAAATTATTTTATTTTATGTTTTAAAAGAAATTATTTTTATTTTTTAAATAATTATTAAAAATATTTGTGTTTATTCACAAATATGATATGTATAAAAAAAGTATTTATAAATATATACATTAAATAAATGGTAAAATTGCAAAAAACACCCCAGAAAATTGTCTTTTAAACCATAACTCCAAAAATGGAATCCACATCCATGTTAAAGAAAAATAGTTTTAGAATATGATGCAAGTGAGTTTTATTCAATTCGACTTTTTATGGAACCAGAATTGGTCTTTCAATTTTTGCTTTACGACATTTTCCAAGTGTGGTTACTTTATTATGTACATGATTTTAGTTTGCAATTATTTTTATTATTTAGAAAACATTTTTATTTACAGCCTTTTTGTTTAGAAAATTATTACATTGAGTTAATTTATGGAAAAATAAAATAGTGTATGTTTTATAGGAATATACACATAATAAATAAAAAGTATTCACAAAACATTTTTTAGATTATCTGATTAAAGATCATATCTCCCCCTACATTATTCCTAATCGAGCAGGACAAGTCTTGACCTTCTCTCGGGGTTCGGGTTAGCCTGTATCTATTACATATATACAGTTTTTTTTATTTTCTTTAATTTTCCTTTATTTATTTACTTATTTTAGGTTAAAATAATAATATATGTATAGTATTTACACACAGATGCATGTTAGTAAGAATATGGATTTATCAATATATACATGTGTTTTATTGGGGATTTTACTCTAAATAAATGAATAAAGATAATAAAACGTAGATTCATCAGATAACAATAGCCGAACTCTTACAGCTTAACTTATGTTATGTTGGTGAATCCATTTGCATTGCGTTTGTTTAAATTAGATTTTAGTTCGAAGATCCAATCCCACGTACTTGTGCCCTTTTTCATTATATTTGTTTTCACTTCTTTTTGCCTTGCTTACTTTGAGCCTTGTACTATTTTCTTCTTCATTTCATCTATTGTTCATCACTGTATTACATTCCTCATATATTCTGCTTCTATCTAAGATGTCAACTCATGGATTGTTTAGTTAAAGTCCCATCGACACCTACGTCGATTCCATAGTTGACATCTTCCATATTTCAAGGTGATTCTCGAGAGTTCGATTCAGATCTTGTGAACCGATATCAAGACTCCTCGTCTTCTTTTCCAATAAATCAGGATCACTATTGTCTGGATATTTGCCCCATATGGATGGAGATTGGTTTATCTTCTTATCAAATGCTCCATTCACATTTATCTAGGATTGACTCCAATCACAGATTCCTCATTTCATCTGGTGCCAATAATTGCCAATTTGAATGGGATGATTTTAAAGGTGCATATCATGAACCGAACTTGGACTTCATGCAGATACATTCCTTTGAGTTTGATTTAGAGATGGATCCTCATAGAAAAGGGAAAGGACCACACAAATCGAATCAGGGTCCACAACCAAATTAGAACACAGTGAGTGCACAATTGCTTGCTTTTGTACAGTCCATCCAACAACAACTGACAAATCAATCTCTTTCCCAGGTCACCTTTCAGGTTATGCTCAATGACTTGAGGAGGGTGAGAAAGAACATAGGAAGAGGAGGATGAAATGATTATGAACAAGGAGATGGACCATGTGGAGGGTCATTATATGAGGCAAGAAGAGAGGCTCCCAAACCTAGTCTAAAAGAGACATACCATCCAGGTTTTAGCTAGATGATCGGGTGGATATAGATTCATGTAGTCCATGGACATTTCGCTTTTAGGCCTTAATTCTTGGCTCTTCTTACTTATTTTCTTAGGAACACCAATGAAGAGTCGTATATCCATCTCCAGCAGCTTTCCTGCATCTGCCATACCACTCACTACCCTTGTTGGACATGCGAGCCCACGACAAGCCATTATATAATAAATGTTATTGCAAATATCATTCCTTGATATGAAATGAAGAATGAATAATTTGCATAATAGGTCCCTTAGTACAATTAGGATTGTGTACCATGGCCATCTTAAAAATCATACAACTGTTGATTCAACTATTGAATCATAGAGGCTGGTGCTTGGATAAATATCTAAATGGTTAGATTGAGGACTCATCAAGCACCGTCAAGTGATTGTTAAGAGATGATCTCCAATCTGAGTAAGAGATGGCAATCCCTTCTCATTTAGGCTGATATCTGACCAACCTCTTGATGCAGGTCCTCTGCATAGGAATAAAGATTCGGAGGTGTCAAATTAGTTAGGTCAAAGAGTTGACTTAACAAGGTCGAAATAACCAAAGTCCTATATCGTATGCTGTCACGATACATGCACGCATCCTCTGACCGGAGACAGATGTGTTACTATATGTCTAAGTATGTAAATTTGGCAGACCAATAGGTTGATGACCTAACCAAGGTCTATACACCGGCGCGCTGGTGTGCATATAAGGGCATATGAGTAATACGATATCTCAAAGGGATCATACATGTTCATTTATTGAACCGGAAGGCAAGATCTCACTCATGAGATATTGGGAAGAATCAAATTCCGTGTGCACGGTCGTCTCGCTTTGGAAGCTTGACTAAATTTGTAGGTTTGATATATACTTTTGGAAAGTATATGATCAAGACCTAGGTATGATATATGCTTCTGGAAAGTATATGATCTATACCAACTCCCAATGATCGAATGAGAAACTTACTGATAAAAAACTTGAAGTAGACAGTATAAAGTTGATCCAATACTTCGGGTTTATTATGAGTCTTCTAGTATGCAGGATGTACAGGTATTGGGAATATCTGAAGGTGATGTGATCATAAACGATTGTATAACCATGACACTTCCATTCCTAGGGAGTGATGAAACGGGTCTGGATTTTAGTGACTCATCTTAGTAGAGAAGTAATATGGTCTTAGTCTAAATGTTGGACATTGATCTGAATGTGATTCAGATGCAATGAGAAGATTAGATTTGCGGTCTTGATTTAATCAAGCATCTATGGGAGGCCCGCGATCTGGATTTGAGGTATGATCTCAATATCCAACTCACTATACGTGGAACAATACAATCGCCCTGTCCTTATCTCCAAGTATTCGCAGAGAAAGCGCATTATCCTTGAAAGGGTTCATGATAATTTCATTGTTGATAATATGTATCCGAGCAATGAGAAAATGGATAATTAAATGTGATTTAATTATCATGAATAATATGAATTTGATTCATATTATAAAGAGAGCTATCTTAGATAATAAAATGTGATTTGATTAGCAAAGATTAAAATAATGTGAATGTGATTCATATTATTTGGGCACGTGAGAATAGAGATCTTAGATGATTAAATGTGATTTAATTATCATGGATATGAATAATGTGGATAGCAATATCTATATTAGTCCTATATATTATAAATGTGATTTGTAATATATAAGAGAGAGCTATTTGTAATTTACATTTGTTAATTAAATGTTGATGTAAATTGGATTCACGTTGGATAATTAATTGAAAATATTATTCACATTTTATTTTGGGTTGTGAATGTGATTCACAATTTTCCAATGGCAAGATTGTAATATTCACAAAATAATTATGAATTATTTTTATAGAATAATTTACAACAAGTATTGTTGTAAATCTTGGAGATTTCCATGGAATAATAAAATCTCATGAGATCTCATGAGATTGCATGAGATTGCCACCAAATCCAATATTATGGAAGGAGGCAATCTTCATTCCATAATCTCTACGCTTGATTGATTTAATTTGAGATTGATTTATAAATATATATTTAATTTAAATTAAATTAATTGTTGTTGGTTTTTACCAACATAAATCTTAGCCATTAAAAGAAACACAATCAATGAGTGCCATTGGATTTGTGTTGCCCATAGATTTAGATCCATGGATCCAAAAATATTATAAAAGGAGAGGCACCCCATTTCTTTTCTTTACACAACAAGTGAGACAACAACTCTCTCTCTCTCTCTCTCTCTCTTTCTCTCTGCACGCCTATTCTTTCGTCTTCCTCTCATAACCGTCCACCATGGATGCCCTAGAGAAACTCTCCATCGCCGCAACGTCGTCATTACGATGACCGATTGTTTACTAATGGATCTCCGTCTACTTCGAGGTGCCTTGCTCGTGAAGAAGACGTCGTATCTCGTTTGTCGAGATCAGGAGATCCATGGCTTGGATCATCAACATGGATTGCGAGAAGCACACGATTAATTCCCGCGCTCACAAGCGTCTCCTCCGACGAATCGGACTTGAGACAAGAGGTCTCTTTGTTTAGAGACTCGATCACAACCACGCTTCAAGAGGTAACCCTAATTCTTGTTTGTGGTTTAGACGAAATGATCCGAGAAGTGTTCTTGGATCATGTGGTTTCATCACATGAAAAAAAATTTTAATTTCCGCTGCATAGATTAACTAGTACGACTAGTCGTTCTTCGTTGTATTCGATACCATGCTCACGCTTCCGTGATGCATTTGAGGATTTAACCATATCCTTCAACCCTAACATCCCATTAAGTGTAGTCAAAATGACTACATTCCCCTTCAGCCTTCTGGACAATGCTTTATATTGGATCAATCATTTGGGGAAGGTCATGATGACCAGGGAGGAATAACAGTCAACATTCCTCCACAAGTTTTATTTATTAGGTTGTCTGAATCAGATGGGAGCAAGGATTAACAACTTCTCCCAAGGACCGTACGGGTCCATCCATAAAGCTTGAGAGAGGTTTAAAGATTTACAAGAGAAGTGTCCCCACCATGATATTCCTCGGATCAGCTTTGTCCAACACTTCTTTGGGAGCCTCACACAAGAGAGTCAGTGGCTTGTTGATGCCGCGTGTGTCAGATCTCATTTCAACAAGGATGAGGATGTTTTCTAGAAGATATTTGAGGAAATGGGTAAAGGAGGGACTGCCTTATCCTCATCATGTACATTCCATAAACAATCACAGATCAACCTCAAACTAGTGAACATGGCATCTGGACAAGCTGGATCATATCACTAAGAAGATGGAGCTACTGGTTAGTACCATTAACGTCATGCAGTCTGTCAGTTCGGAAGCCACAACTCCTTCTGAGATGAAAGAGACATCATCGCCACACTAACCTCAACCGTGTTTAGGATAGCCTTGAGCTTTGCATGTATACTATGTGCAGGCACCTGAACAACCATTGTATCATATTGTCGTCAACCAGCCAGGGCCCCAGTCCCATCATTTGTGGATCCATTTTTCCTACCACATCCTCAAATACAAGAATTAAATGACATCTGAAATAATGATGCACAATTAGCATGTCCATGCATATAATAGCAGAGACAATACTCTACAATCATGTCGTATCACCAACCCTCCGGTGGGAGGTTTATGCAGCAACACCGACCTCTACAAAACTAGTCTCCACCTTATTAGAACACCTAACAAAATCATTCATACCAGCCACCATCGTAGCGCCAGTACCATCCACATCACAATTACGTGGCTCCTCAATACCATCAGTACCTCCCTCCTCAATTTCAGATGTAGAAACCTCCTCCTCAGTACAATCATCAGTTTTCACAATCTCAAACTCCACCGCAGTATCATAAACAGTGTGGTCAGCATGTTGAACTTGAGGCTACTCCCGTGAATCCCACTCTAGATTGTTTTTCCCAACCAGTCTGAGGCCTAGCAGAGATGAGAAAGAAGCTTGATGACATCATTGCCACCAAACCTCCTTTTCTAGCGCTGGTCAAGGCTAAAACCAATAACTTTAAAAGAAAAGGGTAGGTAGTTGATCAAGCCACATTTCATCATCTTTATTCTATCATTTTGGCATCAAAAACCCTAGCAAATGCGTGTAAATACCCTTAATTCCATCATCTTAGCATCCATGCATGTGCATGTAAATAGTGTATAAAATACTGTAATTAAAGCCAAAATTATAGAATAAATAAAAGAAAAGAAAAAGAATAAAATATTGTAAATATTTTATGACCCAAAACCCCGAGACCTAGGCATCTTGATTAATAGGTCGACAAGGAATAAAGTAGGGGGAGATAAGGGCCAAATACAATAAAAATTCCTTCATTCTTTATTCATTTTTTGGGACCTATTTTTGGTTCCACTTTTTATACCTCAAATAAAGGAACTTTGTGCATGAAAGTTGTACATAATTAAATATAGAAAAATACAAAATTGATTTCACTAAAAAATAATGTACAGATAAAAAGCTATGGTCTGAATAAGATTCCAGAACTCCAACTTCCCAGACTTGTGTCTTGCAATAAAAACTTGAAATATAACAAACTCACCTTTAATTGTATATAGCTTAAAATAATCTATTTAATGAAGGTGGTTTCGTATTTTTGGGAGTTAAGGTTTGAAAGTTGAGTTTTGGACCCCTATTATATACTTGTACAGATTAAAATATTCATTTTATTATTTATTCATTATTTTTATAAGTTTATATTTTTATAATTTTGTAAATAATATTTATAACATATTTGTACATTAAGATCAAAATAAAAACTTAAAGAAAATACAAAATAAAAATTCATGTATATAACACCTAGGTATATTACATATATACATACCTATATAACTAATACTTATTTTATTAAGTGTATAAAACACTTCATAAAAATAAAATAAAAATATATTCATGTGTATAAAAGTATCTTATAAATTTGTAAAATAATAAACAAACTAAATAAAATTAAAAACACAAAATAAAAATAAAATATTAAAATATATAGATAATGTACCTATATAGGGCATAAAAGGTAACTTGTAATTATATACCTCATACAAATAAATAAAAATCACTATAAAATTCTTTATAAAATGAGAAACATTTTTTATTTTATAACTTAAAATTAATAAATTCATTTACTATTTTATTTCGAATTTACAAATAATTTCAGCCTGGATTTTTCTGGTTGGCCCACGTGGACCAACCAGGCGCGGTCTAGAGTTGACCTCGGTCAACTCCCTGACCGAGGCCTGTCACCATCTGCACCTGATTTCTTGCCCGATTTCGCGAATTTTTGGAGCCTGATCCCTTCTCCCTCGAGCGTCGATTTCTTCTTGGGACTCATTCCTTGGTCATCACTGACCCTCGCCGAGCACCAAAATCCTCCAGAATCCTCATCATTCGCGTGTGGATCTTGCTTGAAGGAGACGCCATCACCTTCTACTTAAGCGCCCCGCCATCTTCAAGCTCGAGTTTGAACCCCTTGCGTGCCGCTTTTTCCCCACCTAATGTGCTCCAGAGATAGAGGGAGGTGAGAGCTCCCCATTCCAGGCTTCAGGGGGGTCGAGGAAGGGCCAAGGCGGTCTCCACCACCTCCGCCATCTCCAGCGTCGAGGTTCTCCACCTCAGGTCCTCCACTCGAGGTTTTCCTATTCCCCGTTCTTCCACTTCGCTTCTCCGCCGTCCGATCCGAGACCCGCTCCAGTTTGATCACAAGCCGTCCAATCTGAGCTCGCATCGACCGTCCATTTCTTCGCCAGATCTGATCCGCGCTGACCATCGCCGAACCGTCATCGCGCCTTGTGCGCGTGCCACGTGGATAAGTGAGCGACTCTCCGCCATTCGATTGCGCATGAGGATATTAGGCGTGGGTATTTTGCACCTACAGCCTCGCCATTTTCGTATTTTCATTTCAGTCCATAAACATTCAGTTGTAGTTTAAATATTTCTGTAATATTTGCATCCAAACCCCTGTACTTCTTATATTTGCACTTAGGTCCTATCCACGTCACCTCGCGTGCCCGTGCGCGTGAGGGGGCTGGGTATTTTGTACAGGACCCCCTGGGGTTTGTTTATTTCGTTTCAGTCCATGAACATCTTAATTAAGTTGTAATATTTTGGGTAAAATTGCATCTGAGCCCATGGAACTTTGTAATATTGCAAAAATACCCTTACCAGGTCACGTGCTCAGTGCGTGTGAGTTGGGCATTTTGCAACAAGCCCCCTCCGCGTTTGGGTATTTGTATTTAGTCCAGAAACTTGTATTTAACATTATATATTTTTGGAAAAATTGCAAGTAGGCCCTTAAGCTTCTGTGTATTTACATGTATGCCCTTGCTAGTCTTGTATAATTGCTTGGACGTTTGCATTTATTTCATACATCATTTTAACTCTAAAAATTACCACAAAAATAACATAGACTCCTGTTTACTTTCTCATTCACACCATATTTTTGCATTGCATTTTTATTGCATTTTCATATTTATTAAAAATAAAAAATATGCATTTTTCTTACTGTTTGCATTACAAAACCCATAAAAATTATAAAAACGTTATGAAAAATTCCAAGAAAATTATATTTTGTTTTCCTCATCATATTTTAGTGTCTGTCCAAAAACCACTAAAAATTTCAAAAGAAGAACCTAAAAAATTAGAAAACCCTAAAAATCTTCATAAAAATCTAAAAATTCATAAAAAATCCTAAAAATATAAACTCAAGTCCTGTTGTTTCCCTATGTTATTGTCATTTTTTTAAAATTATTTTGGGAAACTTTTGTGGCTGTTTGACATTTTTCATCCCTATTTTAAATTCAGCCAGTAGCTTAACCCATTGTTTTCTTGTATTTTGATATTTAAAAATACCAAAAACATTTATAAAAATCCCCAAAAATAAAAAAATAGTAGAAAAATATAAAAAGACCAGAAACATTTTATTTCCTTATTTTTGAGCATTTTTGCCTATTTTTATAAATACTATACTCCTCTCTTTCCTTATATTGTATATATACCCTATTATTGAAAAAGAAAATGACAAAAATATAAAATATAAAAAGAAAATACAAAATTATTAAAAAGAAAACCAAAATACAAAAATATAAAATCAAAAATTAAATATAAATATAAAATTAAAAACCCACAAAACATTTGCATAGTGTAGACATTGATCAAAATCACATCGCATTTTGCACTTAGCTTGATCTATCCTGCCTTACTCCCTGTGTTCGAACTCTCTACGTACTTACACCTATACATCTTGTTTGTAGAGTTAAAAATAAATTTGACTCCACTTTTATTTGTCATTGCTTGATTTATTGATTGTGGGTTCATTGTTGATTAAATCCGGATTTTGAGTGGTCAACACTTCGACTGTTGATTCGCCTTGTGAATCAATACGTCCGCTCTCAATTTCGTGATTATCAAATGGCACCGTTGCCGGTGAGCAACATCGAATAGATCACGTTTTTTGACTGATTGTGTTCATTTTGTCTACATTATTGCTTGTTTGCTTGATCTCTCTAATTTTGATATATCTTGTTGGGATATCTGACCACCTCTTTTCTTGTCTTCTTGCGAGGGACCGCGGACCGAGGTGGATCACCTAGGTGATTCGATGCAATCTTGGGAAGCAGAGTCAGCTTTTCTTAGCCAAGCCGACAGGAGAGAGCAGGAGGAGTGAGAGAGTATTAGATAGTTTGGCTTTATTTATGTGAGAGAGAGACTTATTTGAATTTGTAATAATACAGGTACATTCGGACTTGGACACTCGGGCCTAATTTCCAAGTGTTTGTTCACTTGGGGGCTCACCGCGGTTTTGTGTTTTTCGCGGCTTTATCATTTTTATTCCTATTTGTTTCACGGGGATTTAGTGCCTAGATATAGGAATTTTTGTTGACTGTGACGAACTAAGAAGCTAAGGTACAATCCCTAATATCTTTCCCGTACCTATAGAACGTAATTGGACTTGGCTTAAAATCAATTAAAAAAGCTATTTGACTTGGACTAGAGACCACGTGCCGCGAGCCCACCCTGTTAAGCGCTACTCCTGAACTCGATGTGTCGAGAAGAGGAGGGGTGAGCCTAGACCGGACTCCGGACTCTCTTCTTTGTCATAGCTACTTGTTCTTCACGTTAATAGAAGTTGCTCATCTTAGGACGATTTTCTCGTGCATGCATCTAGGTAGTTTTATTTACTGTCTTTAAATTATGCGCGGATCACTTTGCATGTAGAGTGCTGGCAGAAAGGTACGCATTTCTATCCCTGCATGCATCATAGAGTTTGACCATGCATCGGCTTTTCCGTTTTCCTCCCCCAGTTTTATTGGACTTTTTAACAACAAGGAAACTGGAAAATTCGTTAGACGATGATTGCTCAGAAAAATACATAAAAAGTGAAAACAATAAAAATTGGGACTGCTAATGCAAACTTGACCTTAAAACTCATCCCACCAAAAATTCTGTCTTGGGAGAGTAACCCCCTCCTTGTTTGATTTATCTGCTGCGAGAGAGTGACTCGACACTAGGATAAAGCCACATCTGAAATTTTGGTTGACTAATGGTCGTGGTTAGTCGTTCTCCAGTGAGGATCTCTCCGGTAACAGGTAAAGCGGACCGCAATGTCCTTAACAGATTGAATTAGCGGGAACAACCGGGTTATGGTCCGCAATTCATACTGGCTGGGAAAGATCTGACATGGATTGGGACAGTCGGCTAGGAAAGTAGGATACCTAACAGCTCGCTCTAACGATCTGATAGATTGACTGATCACCTAATAAAATTTGACAAGATAACAGACCGAACTCTCACGGTCATCAGCTCAAGAGTTGTGTAGGTGAATTGGGGGTTTTATTTATCATCTTGTTTGCATTCCAGATTTCATCCGCCTTTCTCCAGATCAAGATGATGGGAAGGAGATCCCTTAGGCCACCTGATATGCAGCACAATCCATGACCGGTCTGTGACTGAGGACATCGTCAAATTGATAGCCTTCCCATTCTCTTTGGCTGACCGAGCCGCCTATTGGCTGAAACACTTGGGGAGGTATATCGATACGTGGGAAAAACTCCGGACCGCTTACTTGAATAAGTATTACCCTCTCGGCCGGACAAATGCAGCAAGAGCTATGATCAGTAACTTTGCAATGATCCCAAATGAACAATTCCACGAAGCTTGGGATCGCTTTAGAGAGTTCATCGACCGGTGACCACACCATGACATGTCAAAGCCCAACTTAGTAAAGAGCTTCTTTTGCGGGCTGACGACGGAGCTACAGGGGCTTGTTAATGCCTCTTGTGGAGGGTCGTACTTCTCAAAAGGCGAAGAGGATGTTTGGGCCATTTATGAAGGAATGGCAGAGAACTCTACAATCATGGCCCAAGCATGTGTCTACACACCGCAGAAAGCCCCCCAAGGAGCAAGAACATATCAGAGGATTACCCGCATAGATGCCGGTCCCAACACTCCTTCGATAGCCGCAGCCCAAGCTCAATCTGCCGCAGCCGACATGGGAATCATCAGTGAGAAGTTGGACCGCATGGAGATCCTCGAGAAGAAGCAGGGCCAAGGTATGGCACAAATGGACCAGTTGGAAAAGACCATGAGTGACCTAAAGGCTCACATATTGAGTCTTCAGGAGGCACAATCAACTTCCCATCTACCTTCCCAGTCACAGGTTGATTCCTGTAGTAGCAGCTCAGCCCCACCTCCTGCCCCGTAACACCAAGTTCACCATATCCAAGCAGTATCAGATCAACAGCTACTTCACTACTCACAGCAACCACCGTCTCAGGAAACTCAGATGGTGGTGTATCAACCGGATCAGCCATTGGCAGCATTACCACCTTCACCCTTCGAGCAGGAGCCGTTGATGGATGTCAACGGGATATGGTACGACCGGTACCCCCAGCAGCTCGGTATTCTTCGCGATCACCCCGGATTTCGTTGGACCACCGAAGGTTCCCCCTCCCAACAACAGTCTCCAGCCCAAGGCAACCACCAGTACAGCCAACCAAAGCATCCCCAGTACTCCCACAATCAGCAATATCACCAGGGTCCTCGTCCCACCTATCAGGAGCATCAATGGAAGCAGCGACAACGGCCTTTTCTGCAGCAACACCCCCAGCATACATCTCACTACCAACAGCAGTGCTCTTAGTCCCACCAGCCGCCGCAGTTCCAGCAAGGGAACACCTCCGGTTCTTCGACCCCTAGCTTGGAGAACCCATCACTTGATGATCTCACCCGACTGCTTTCTGACCAGCAAGCATCATTTCGGTGAGAAATGGACGAGTTCCAGCAAGAAATGAGGTATATCATGAAAGGCAAAGCCTCCATACCCGCAAAGAGTGAACCCAACCCGAATAGTTTGAAAAGAAGTCTGAGCAGGTACAGCTTACCAAGGATACCATTCCTAGTGCATTCATGAATGACACCTTCTATATTTGATACTCACTTTGTGTCACTTAGGAGCGGTAGGCAAGCAGTCGGCGGTGCCTCGTATGAGGGACAACACCATGGAGATCATAGAACCCCAGATGAGGAGAAGAGCGGTGCTGATGCTGCCAACAACGAGAATGATGATGACGGTGGTGCTGATACCACCAAGGAAGACCTTCCAAACGACGGTACTAAGGCCGTCGTAATACCAGATGCAGACGGTGGTGTTGAGGCCACCATTTTTTATCATGAACCAGAGTGTGGTGCTGAGACTGCAAAGAAGAATCTTTTGGGTGGTGCTGATGCCCCCATTTTGAATCCATCTATATTCCAACCTTCTAAACTACCATTTTCTGTATCTCTGGACTCAATGAAAAAGAACAAAAAATTGAATAAAGGAAAGGCTTCTCCATCTATTCCAAGTCCATGTGTGATGAATGATGATGATTGCATGGATGCCAGTCCTTCACAGGCCCAGAAGCCCTCTCCTAACCCTCTTTCTGAGGAGGGCCCTTCTATCCCCTTCCCTGAAGCACTCAGTTTGGCTAAGGGGAATAAAAAAGAAAATCCCAAAAAGATTCAGCAGTTAGAGTTCAGCCAACAGATGATAGACAGATTTCAGATCCAGCTGACTCTACAGGAGGCATTCGAGCACATCCCCCTCTTCCAAAAGAATTTGAGAGAGAAAACCACTATGCGCAGGAAGAGGTGGAACAATAGAGGAGAAATCCATGTGCTCACTCGTGCCACATGTTGTGCCATTCAGAACCATCTGCCAGCCAAACGCCCAGATGCAGGAGCTCCTTATGTCAGATGCTAGATTAGTGAGCAGCAATTCGGCCGTACTGTCTTAGACATCGGCTCTTATATCAACCTCCTTCCAGCAACCTTACTCGACCTATTCGAGTTTGGCCCTCTTCTTCGGAGCAGGACAGTCCTTCAGTTTGCTGATAGATCGATTAAGAGGCCAAAGGTGTTGTTGAGAGACGTGGTCATTACCATTCATGGTCTGAAATTCCCCATGGACTTTGTAGTATTGGACATGGAGATCCCTGAGTCGGTGACTGATGCCCCCATCATACTAGGACGCCCATTATTGGCCACAGCCAAGGCAGTATCCGACCATGATAGTGGGAAGGTGTACTTTCGCGTAGAGGGTGAGAGTATACAAATTGAGACGATCGACGAGATCAAAGCGAGAGATTCAGCCGGCTCAGAGCAGAACAGTGATGCAGGGCAGATGACAGATGCCGAGCTAGACGTCCACCAGGAGTGTGATTTTGTGATGACCGATGATGAAGCAGTCTGGGAAGATCCAGAAGCACGAGCACTCACCTTGTCTGTAGATTCAGAATACACAGCTTTTGTGGCAGACGAGAGTTCGGAGAGCACACCCTTGGCAGAGGATACCCTACAGGTTGACAGTTGCATACTGAGTGGTGACATTGATAATTGTATTGATTCAGATCCCTTGGAGGAAGACTTTGATTGGAAGGATTTTGATGCATATTTGCCATGTCTGTTTCCTGATGAGCCGACAGATAGGACGGAGAACGAGCCAGCACAGATGATAGACATACCAGCAGGGTTCCCTTCGTCAGATGATGACATACAGCGAGAGTTCTCACATTCAGATCTGGTTGCTTTCACACAGACATATCAGAAGCCAGAATTGCTAGCTCCCAAAAAGCCTGAATTAAAGCCTTTGCCGCAGTCGCTCAAGTACAGATTCCTTGCGGGTAATCCAAAAATGCACCCAGTCATTATCTCAGGAGATTTGACTGGAGAACAAGAATCTCGTCTGATGGAGGTTCTTGAAAGAAACCGCAAGGCAATAGGATGGAGCGTGGTCGATCTCAAGGGGATAAGTCCGCCCCTGTGCTCTCACCATATCTACCTCGAGGACGACGCTAAGCCTTCGCGTGAGTTCCAGCGACGGCTGAACCCGAATCTTCGAGATGTAGTAATGAACGAGATATCTAAATGATGGAGCGCCGATTTTATCTACCCCATCTCCGACTCCAAGTGGGTTAGTCCTTTGCATGTGGTGCCCAAGAAGACGGGTATCACTACAGTTGTGAATGAGTCTGGAGAAGAGATCGCCACCCGGGTGCCCACTTCTTTGAGGGTCTGTGTGGACTACAGACGATTGAATGAGGCCACCAAGAAGGATCATTTCCCGCTACCATTTATTGATCAGATTATCGAGAGGCCAGCCGAGAAGAGTCATTACTGTTTTCTTGACGGGTACTCCGGATACAATCAAGTGGCCATTGCGCCCGAAGATCAGGATAAAACGACGTTCACCTGTCTATTTGGGAAATATGCTTTCAGACGGATGCCCTTTGGTCTATGTAACGCCCCTGCGACATTCCAAAGGTGCATGTTGTCCATCTTTTCGAACATGATAGGTGACTGTTTGGAGGTCTTCATGGATGACTTCTCGGTCTATGGCGATGGGTTTGATGCTAGTATTGACTGCCTAGACCACGTACTTCAGCGCTGCATAGAGGAAAACCTTGTACTATCTTGGGAGAAGAGTTACTTTATGGTGACTCAGGGGAAGGTCCTTGGTCATATAATCTCCAACAGGGGAATGGAGGTCGATCCGACCAATGTGGATATCATCAGAAAACTCAATCCATCGTCCAATCTGAAACAATTGCGGTCTTTTCTGGGGCATGTCGTTTTCTACCGACGGTTCATTCAGGACTTCAGTCGAATTTCCCGACCGCTGACAGAATTATTGACTAAAGACACCAAGTTCCTTGTAGATGATAAGTGTCTGCATTCATTTGAGACTCTCAAGAATCTTGTTATCAAGGCTCATGCCCTTCAGCCACCCGATTGGTCTCTTCCCTTTGAGATCATGACGGATGCTTCAGATTATGCCATTGGGGCTGTGCTTGGACAGAGGAGGGATGGATTACCCTATGCCATACACTACGCTAGCCGGACGTTGGATGCAGCTTAAAAGAATTACACTGTGACTGAGAAAGAGATGCTAGCGGTAGTCTTTGCTTTGGATAAGTACAGATCTTACATTCTTGGATCTAGAGTGACAATTTTTACAGACCATATTGCCATTCGATACCTGATGTCAAAGAAGGATGCCAAAGCCAGATTAACCAGATGGATCATTCTCCTCCAGGAATTTGATATTGAGATTAAGGATAAACCTGGAGTTAAGAATGTTGTGGCAGATCACCTCTCCCGCCTAGAGAACTTTAAGGAATCTGAGCCCATCACACCTATCACTGATACTTTTCCAGACGAGGCGATCCTTGCTATCACCTCTCTTCCATGGTATGCCGATATTGTGAATTACCTTGTTGCCAAAACTATTCCACAAGGTTGGCCCAGACAGCGGCTTGAGACCTTCCTTGTGAAGGCCAAGTCGTACCATTGGGAGGATCCCGTCCTTTATCATGAGGGAGGGGACAATATCTCGAGATGGTGCATTCCTCAAGATGAGCAACATAGTGTCCTCACCTACTGCCACAAGCTTGAGGCAGGAGGACATCCTTCTGGGAGACGGACAACACAGAAGGTGCTCCAATCCGGCCTTTGGTGGCCTACCCTTTTCAAGGATTCTGATGACTTCATGAGAAGATGTACTGACTGCCAGAAGATGGGCACTTGCGGAAAGAGAGACAAGATGCCCATGCAGCCCATTCACTTTTGTGAGGTTTTTGATGCATGGGGGATTGATTTCATGGGCCTATTTCCTAAAAGTCAGGGGTTTGAGTATATTCTTCTTGTTGTGGATTATGTCAGTCGTTGGGTTGAGGCCATCCCCGCTCGAGCTGCAGATGCTAAAACTGTGTGTAAATTTTTGAGGAAAAATATCATTTCACGGTTCGGGGTACCCAGAGTTCTGATTTCAGACGGGGGGTCTCATTTCATTAATGACAAGGTTCAGACCCCCACAGACGAGTTCAGTATTGACCATCGTGTTGCCACACCATATCACCCTCAGACTAATGGTCTTGCTGAAGTATCGAATAGGGAGATTAAGACAATTTTGCAGAAGGTAGTCCGCCCAGACCGAAAGGATTGGTCACAACTTTTGGACTCGGTCTTGTGGGCTTATCAGACTTCCTTCGAGACACCATTACGGACATCTCCCTTTCATCTCGTCTATGGTAAGCCATGCCATCTACCAGTGGAAATAAAGCATAAGTCATTTTGGGCAGTTACAGAGTTATTATTGGATCCCAAGAGTGTAGGAGATCAGAGGAAAGTAGAGTTGGCAGCCCTGTAAGAATTAAGAGATACAACCTTTGCTAGCATCCTACAGTATAAAGAAAAAGTGAAGACATGGCACGATTCTCATATCAGCCATAAATAGTTTGAGCCAGATCAGCATGTATGGTTGTTTGACTCCAGGCTAAAGTTATTCCCAGGGAAATTGCAAAGCAAGTGGAAAGGTCCGTATGTGATCAGAAAGGTACATGACAATGGTAGCATTGATATATCCGAGCCATCATCTTCCTCTACCTTTCGTGTTAACGGTCAGTGCCTGAAGTTATATCTAGATCGTGACCCGCCGATCGTTGACGTTGCCCCCATCCTTCTGGTATGAGATGTCTCTTTGACTCACACTTTCTACATCTCATACATGATTATCACCGAGATCCGACATTGTATATATATATGTTAATCTGTACATCGATCACTCATTCTTTATGGTTCACACTCCATCTTCATCTTATGATTTTGCTATACTTAGGACGTCCTTTATCCTAAGTATAGGGGGTGTGCACCTTGAGTTCCTTCTTTGATCCTCTCCATTGTCTCCTCTTCTTGTCTATACTTAGGGATATCTTACCCTAAGTATAGGGGGAGATAGTCTGAGTACGATCTGTTCATTCCCACCCTTGACCCTCCCTGCTTTGTGTACAGTCTGCTATACTTAGGATTATTTGATCCTAAGTATAGGGGGGACGATCGACTTCTTATTCGTTCATCTCTTATTTATTTATTCTTTCGACTTGCCTATACTTAGTACGAGTTATGCCTTCTCTTTTCTCTCTGATCTATGAGGACATAGCTCAAGCTAAGTATAGGGGGGTCGTATATACTACGTATATACTTTAGCCATAACTCGTACTTTCGTATTTTCTTAAATAATTTGGCTAATAATTCATTAAAAACCTTAATAAAAAGATGTTTCATTCCTCAAAATTCTTTTTGTATATACTGATTAATAAAAAGATGTATTTTCTGCAAAGTGTTTGAAAAATGGTTTGAAAATCTTTTTGAAAAATCCATTGAAAACTATTTGGAAAACAGTTTGCTACATGTTTTCAAACTATGTAAAAACATTTTGATTGTAAAATTATTTTCTTTGTGTGAAATAAAATGTTTGAAAAATGATTTGCAAAATGGTTGCAAAAATATGTGAAAAATCTATATATACTGTTTGAAAAACCTTTGCAAAAATGATTTTGAAATGTGTGTGCAAGATTGTAAAATGATTTTAAAAATTATTTTGGACTATAGTTTTTCAAATTTTTTTTGAAAAACCTGTGTCAAATAAATTTGAGAAATATATACATCACACCAAAATTCATTTATATATCTATAAAAAAATTGACCACTTACCCTTGTAAATTCTTAAAATCCACTTCTTGTATAAGATGCACTCCCGTGTAAATATTTTCACCTAGTTTTCAGTCAAAACTTTTTCAAAAATTCCAAAAAAAACATTTGCAAAATTAAAATCCAAAAACATCTGAAAAATCTTTTTTGAAAAATCTAAAAATGTATGTGCATCATCTTTTTAAAAACCCATAAAAAGTTCAAAATCATTGAAAATTGCATCACAAAATATTTTCTGCATTGCATTTGCATAGCATGAGAATTTTTCGGATTGAGTTTGATAGTTGAACGAGTCTAAATAAAATCCGGAGATTGGAGCTTGATTGTACCTTAAAATCTTCCTAATTAACAGGAACCTTATAGGAACTGGGTTTGAGGTACTTCAGGTCTAGTTGACTTAATTCTTTGAGGATCACAGGACTTGGTTCAATGGATTCTTGACTGCCTAAGTAGAGTATTTTGGAGCACACGCACGACTCTTGTTGATAATGACCTAACTTGGACACCTACACCTTTCACATGGCTCAACTCGGATGGAGTGGTGAGGGGGTTGGATTTGCCGGTATGAGACGCACACAGGTGGAAACATTTGTCCTCCTCTATGGAGGGAAGTGCGCCCCAACCCGTCCAGTAATGATGAGTTTTGAGGATAGGAGATTGTGGGTTGCAATAAAGCTTCAAAAGAGGGATAGTCTACTAGCTCAAGTGGAAAAAACTCCCTATGTAAATGCTGCTGTATATAGTATTCAAAAAAATGCAAAAAGCAAAAACTTTTTTAAAAAAAAGTGGATAGGCCTGTACAAAAATCAAATACCTGCCGGAGTGTACATATGTTGTATAGTCAAATAAGCAAGCTTGAGCTTCAAAGTCAAATCATGAGAGCCTGCAGCTGGATGAGTTAACTACACTGGTCTTGCATCCTGGGATAGGGAGATATACTGGCTACCGTCCATTCTTCTCGTCACCCCCTCTTCTTGGGTCGGTTGCCACTTGAACTTAGAAGGGAACACCCTGCTCCTTGAGGGATGAGTTGTTGGATTGGGGAATCATTGGGTTGTCATATTGGAGAAGTCAATCTCTTTATCATTTCAGTTGGGGAGAGCCACTATCACTTACAATGCACAAGTCAGATTCATAGTCGTAAGGGTTTGCGTATGAGTTGAAATATTCCTGACCTGGCTATTGAGCAGACTTGAGCAGAGTTTTGGGATTCTCAGGGACTGTTGGACTTCAAATCTGATTCTCAGTAAGGTTCCGCCCGCACTAAAATTTCAGAGGTCTAACTTAAGCTCCAAACTTTGATTTTGTGAAGACAAGTTTGATAATCAAATTTAATCCATCTTTCTTCTTTTTCTTTTCTTTCTTTTTCTTTCTGCGTTATTGCATAAGTGTTTGCTAGGGACTAGCAAAGGTAAAGTATAGGGGGATGATGAAGCCACATTTCATCATCTTTATTCTATCATTTTGGCATCAAAAACCCTAGCAAATGCGTGTAAATACCCTTAATTCCATCATCTTAGCATCCATGCATGTGCATCTAATAGTGTATAAAATACTGTAATTAAAGCCGAAATTATAGAATAAATAAAAGAAAAGAAAAAGAATAAAATATTGTAAATACTTTATGACCCAAAACCCCAAGACCTAGGTATCTAGATGAATAGGTCGACAAGGAATAAAGTAGGGGGAGATAAGGGCCAAATACAATAAAAATTCCTTCACTCTTTATTCATTTTTTGGGACCTATTTTTGGTTCCACTTTTTATACCTCAAATAAAGGAACTTTGTGCATGAAAGTTGTACATAATTAAATATAGAAAAATACAAAATTGATTTCACTAAAAAATAATGTACAGATAAAAAGTTATGGTCTGAATAAGATTCTAGAACTCCAACTTCCCTGACCTGTATCTTGCAAATAAAAACTCGAAATATACCAAACTCACCTTTAATTGTATATAGCTTAAATTAATCTATTTAATGAAGGTGGTTTCGTATTTTTCGGAGTTACGGTTTGAAAGTTGAGTTTTGGACCCCTATTGTATACTTGTGCATATTAAAATATTCATTTTATTATTTATTCATTATTTTTATAAGTTTATATTTTTATAATTTTGTAAATAATATTTATAACATATTTGTACATTAAGATCAGAATAAAAACTTAAAGAAAATACAAAATAAAAATACATGTATATAACACCTAGGTATATTACCTATATACATACTTATATAACTAATACTTATTTTATTAAGTGTATAAAACACTTTATAAAAATAAAATAAAAATATATTCAAGTGTATAAAAGTATATTATAAATTTGTAAAATAATAAACAAACTAAATAAAATAAAAAACACAAAAAAAGTTTAACATATATAGATAATATACCTATATAGGGCATAAAAGGTACCTTGTAACTATATACCTCATAAAAATAAATAAAAATCACTATAAAAATCTTTATAAAATAAGAAACATTTTTTATTTTATAACCTAAAATTAGTAAATTCATTTACTATTTTATTTTGAATTTACAAATAATTTCAGCCTAGATTTTTCTGGTTGGCCCACGTGGACCAACCAGGCGCGGTCTAGGGTTGACCTCGGTCAACTCCCTGACCGAGGCCTGCCACCATCTGACACCTGATTTCTTGCCCGATTTCGCGAATTTTTGGAGCCCGATCCCTCCTCCCTCGGGCGTCGATTTCTTCTTGGGACTCCTTCCTTGATCATCACTGACCCTCGCCGAGCACCAAAATCCTCCAGAATCCTCATCATTCGCGCGTGGATCTCGCTTGAAGGAGACACCATCACCTTCTACTTAAGCGCCCCGCCATCTTCGAGCTCGAGTTTGAACCCCTTGCGTGCCGCTTTTTCCCCACCTAGTGTGCTCCAGAGATAGAGGGAGGTGACAGCTCCCCGTTCCAGGCTTCAGGCGGGTCGAGGAAGGGCCAAGGCAGTCTCCACCACCTCCGCCATCTCTGGCGTCGAGGTTCTCCACCTCAGGTCCTCCACCTTTGAGGTTTGCCTCTTCCCCGTTCTTCCTCTTCGCTTCTCCGCCGTCGATCTGAGACCCGTTCTAGTTTGATCACTAGCCGTCCGATCTGAGCTCGCATCGACCGTCCATCTCTTCGCCAGATTTGATCCGCGCCGACCATCGCCAACTCGTCATCGCGCGTTGTGCGCCTGCCACGTGGATAAGTGAGCGGCTCTCCGCCATTCGATCGCGCACGAGGATATTAGGCGAGGGTATTTTTCAACTACACCCTCACCATTTTCGTATTTTCATTTCAGCCCATAAACTTTCAATTGTAGTTTAAATATTCCGGTAATATTTGCATCCAGACCCCTGTAGTTCTTATATTTGCACTCAGGTCCTATCCACGTCACCTCACGTGCCCGTGTGCGTGAGGGGGCTGGGTATTTTGCACAGGACCCCCTAGGGTTTGTTTATTTCATTTCAGTCCATGAACGTCTTAGTTAAGTTGTAATATTTTGGGTAAAATTGCATCTGAGCCCCTGGAACTTTGTAATATTGCAAAAATACCCCTTCCAGGTCACGTGCCCAGTGCGCGTGAGTTGGGCATTTTACAACAAGCCCCCTCCGGGTTTGGGTATTTGTCTTTAGTCCAGAAACTTGTATTTAACGTTATATATTTTTGGAAAAATTGCAAGTAGGCCCTTAAGCTTCTGTGTATTTACATGTAAGCCCTTGCTAGTCTTGTATATTTGCTTGGATGTTTGCATTTACTTCATACATCAATTTAACTCTAAAAATTACTCAAAAAATAGCATAGGCTCTTGTTTACTTCCTCATTCACGCCATATTTTTGCATTGCATTTTTATTGCATTTACATATTTATTAAAAATCAAAAATATGCATTTTCTTACTGGTAGCATTAGAAAACCCATAAAAATTATAAAAACATTTTGAAAAATTCCAAAAAAAATATATTTTGTTTGTCTCATCATATTTTAGTGTCAGTCCAAAAACCACTAAAAGTTTGAATAGAAGAACCTGAAAAACTAGAAAACCCTAAAAATATTCATAAAAATCTAAAAATTCATAGAAAAATCCTAAAAATACAAACTCAGGTCATGTTGTTTCCCTGTTGTATTTTATTTACAATTAATTTGGGAAAATTTTGTGGTTGTTTGACATTTTTCATCCCTATTTTAAATCCGGCCAGTAGCCTAACCCACTGTTTTCTTGTATTTTGATATTTAAAAATACCAAAAACATTTACAAAAATCCTTAAAAATCACAAAAATAGTAGAAAAATATAAAAAGACCAAAAACATTTTATTTCCTATTTTTTGAACATTTTTGTCTATTTTTATAAGGAAAAAATGGAGCTGCCCCCTGGGGGCAGCCAACATGGCTGCCCCCGCCCCATTTTTCGACGTTTTTTTATTTTTTTTGAAAAATAAAATCATGTATATTCACCCCTATATCCCTCATATATGTCATTCGAATTTCGTCAGAAACAGAGACTCCTACGACCTCCATCGAGATGATGTCGATGTAAAAAATTATGTTACCCTTAAAAAATGTTTCTCTGGATGGAGGCCGTAGGAGTCTCTGTTTCTGATGAAATTCGAATGGTATATGGGAGGGATATAGGGATGAATATACATGGTATTATTTTTCAAAAAAATAAAAAAATGGCCAAAATAAGGTGGGGGCAGCCACATATAACCCTTTTTATAAATACTCTACCCCTCTCTTTCCTTATATTGTATATATACCCTATTATTGAAAAAGGAAATTACAAAAATATAAAATATAAAAAGAAAATACAAAATCAGTAAAAAGAAAACCAAAATACAAAAATATAAAATCAAAAATTAAATAAAAAAATATAAAAATTAAAAACCCACAAAACATTTGCATAGTGTAGACATTGATCAAAATCACATCGCATTTTGCACTTAGCTTGATCTATCTTGCCTTGCTCCCTGTGTTCGAACTCTCTACATACTTACACCTATACATCTTGTTTGTAGAGTTAAAAATAAATTTGACTCCACATTTATTTGTCATTGCTTGATTTATTGATTGTGGGTTCATTGTTGATTAAATCCGGATTTCGAGTGCTCAACACTTCGACTGTTGATTCACCTTGTGAATCAATACGACCGCTCTCAATTTTGTGACTATCAGTAGTTTGTGATGTACCATACACTCTCATAGACTAAGGCATTTCAGATTTTATTTTGTATAATGGTGTGACTCTCACGAGGAGCAACACATTACAGTCATCTGGTACACAAAAGGGGAAGAATATAACATCTTTTGGAGATTCATCTTCTACATCAATATGAGAAACAAGGAAGTTGAGTGAGTAACAAGATGATATAGGAGCAGAACCAGTCCACTACCACCATCAAAAATTAAAAGAAAACATCAAAAAAGAAAATCTCAAAAAAGACAATCAGAGCCTAAGGTAAGCAGGACCAGCCTAGGAGGAGCCAACACCAATAGTGACTCGAGATCTGACCAATGAAGCCCACATTCTTGTCAATATATTTTTGCATGTTTTGTATGGAAACCCACCTTTTGTCCGACCATTTGTAAATAATAATGTAAATAAGAACAATACATTTCCTTGTATGAATATTCCTTTTCCAGATGCAATGGAAAATTCCAAAAAATCAAAAAAATATAAAAATGCATCGTCCAACCCTGGTGTGATGGAAATAATTGAAAATCTTATTTTAAATATGCCATTGATGAAGGCCATTGGATACATGCCTAATGTGAAGGAAGATTTGAAACAGGCATGTATCTTTAAGAGTCAAAGCTGCAAGAACAAATGCATCTGATGAGAAAAACACATCATAACCATGGCCACTGTAAATTCTATGAATGATCTCCCATTTTAAAAGAAATATAGGAGAGCACCATTAACCATATGTTAGATATTTCGTCAAATTTATGAGCGAACTTTGCTTGATAGTGGCTCTTCTATAAACCTCTTGCCCTCCTCATTACATAAAGAATTTGGGATGGGACTTCCTAACCTACTCGTATAATCTTTTAGTTCACTGATATAACCACTAAGCAGACCAAGGGTTTGTTTGAAGATGTTATCGTGATCATGTATGGCATGCTCTTCCTTGTGGACTTTGTTGTCCTGCATATTAATTCTCTTGCATTGTTGCTCTTGAACGCCATTATTCTTGGTCGACAGTTCCTTTCGACTGTCGAAGTAGTCATTGACTATGGGTTTGGAAAGATCGCATTTCGCTCCTACAGTGACAAGGTCACACTGGACATGATCAACGAGCTGAAGGCTGCATCTGATGAAGGCAAGCCAGAACCAACAACTAAAGAATATGAGATTATTGATATCAATGATCAATAAATTTCTTTGAATGATATCTTGACATAGGAAATCCTCTATTTAGTGGAGCACCTGGAGAGTATGGTTGATCCACGGCCTACTATCAATTGAGAGGCAAATTTTGGATCGATGATCAGCTTGTTTGAAGAGAATTCATGCCAAACCAAACATGAAGAATTTATTGCAGATGTATTTGGTACATTGTTATTAGATTCAAGTGTGATGGAGGGTGAAAAAACCTAATTGATTTTAGCAGACCATCCATCTACCAGCATATTGTCTGAAGTGTCTGCCAGAGGCTAACCCTGGATCACAATTACCTAAACTAAAACAACTCTCGATAGGCTTGAAGTATGTTTTTCTTGTGGATGGAGAAACCATGTATCCGCTCATCATCAGTGGCATGCTGACCCCGGATCAATAATCTCGAATGCTTGAGATTCTAGAGAAAAATCACAATGCACTTGGTTGAAAAGTTTCAGATCTCCGAGGGATAAATACAGCCTTGTGTCTACACCACATCTACCTCGAAGATGATTCAAAACTATCTTGGGAATTTTAGAGAAGGTGAACCCTAAACTGCGGTACATGATTATGAAAGAAATCATGAAATGGTGTGAAGCAAGTTTTATTTATCCAATCTCCAACTAAAAATTGGCGGTCCCTCTACATGCATTGGCAAAGAAACCAAATATTGTCATGGTTACAAATAACAAGGAGAGGAGGTTTCTACTCGAGTACTGACATCATGGCGCGTGTATGTTGATTAGCATCACCTTAATGCAAAAATGAAAAAGGATCACTTTCCACTTACGTTCAATGACCAAGTACTTGAAAGGTTGATCGGAAAGGAATTTATCTATTTCTTAGATGAGTACTTTGGGTACAACTAGGTGTCAATTTCCCCTAAAGATTAATAAAAAAAATCACATTTACTTGTCTATATGGTACATATGCTTTATGAAGAATGCCCTTTGGATTGTGCAATTCTCCTACCACTTTTCAAAGGTGAATGCTTGTCATCCTTGCTAACATGGTCAATAGTTTTCTTAGGGTTTTCATTGTTGATATTTAGTCTACAATGACAGCTTTAATTCATGTCTCATGCACCTAGATCGAGTGTTGTAGAAGTGTCGTAAAGTCAATCTAGTTCTATACTGGGAAAAAGCTACATCATGGTCAGGTATTGTGATGGGCCACGTCGTTTCCAAGAAAGGCATGTGAGGTCATTTTTGGAGCATGTTGTATTTTACAGAAGACTCATCAAGAACTTCAACAAGCTTGCTTGACTTCTTACTGAACCTTTATGCAAAGAGACTAATGAGGGACCTAACTACTAGGGTTAAGTAACAAGAATAATCACAGGTCATTAAGACCCCACTCAATAGGCCAAAGCTCTATCAAGAAAAATTGAAACCACTCGAACAATAAATATAAAGCAACCAAATCAATGTTAGCAGTCTCCGCTATTTATTTAACCCAGTATAGCGACTAGGGTCGAACACAAAGAGCAAAGAAATGTACAAAGTAGTCGAAAATCAGATCATGAAATGCCTATTTTTATAGCTTTTAATTTTGATTTTTTTATATTTTAAATTAAGAGACAAGATAAAGAAGTAAAGAACAAGCTAGCTTCAACAATTTTTATTAATAGTAAAAAATGTTCAAAATAGGGAACAAAAACATTTTTATGTTTTTCAAATATTCAGATATTTTTGGTGACTTTAGGGGATTTCTTCAAATTTTTATATGATTTTATAAAAATTAAACATGGGCGAAAATGGAAAACAGTGTAAAACCTGTACAAAAAGGCAAGTTTAAAATACTAAAAATTTCCCTAATGCCCTGGTTGTGATTTTTATGAAAAAGAGAATAAAAATATATAACTACAGAAATTAAGATACTATTTTTTTTATTTTTTTTAGAATTTTTAATGATTTTTACAAATTTTTTAGAGTTTTTATTTTTTACGGTCTATATAAGGTATAATGCAACAAAATTGGTACGGGAATTAAAACACATAAAATTAAGCAAACACAAATTTTTTTGGGATTTTCATTCAATTTTTCGACTTTTTATGTTTTATAAAATACATAGAGAAATTTTTAGGTGTTTACGATTTTAGAAAATATCAAATAAAAATAAATTAATTCACATAAATCGCCATAAATATAATGTGTTAGAACAAGCTAACAATAATTTTTGTGGGATTTTTGGAGTTAATTTAGTAATTATTTGATTAAAAACAAAACATAAAATAAGTAGGGACATAAATGCATTTATCCTAAAATTTCAGGCCAAATAATAACACACTTAAAAGCTAAAGGCTGAAATTGCAAAATAGCCAGACATACACTAGAAATAGACGTGACACATGCTCAGAGGGGTATAAATGAAATTCTCAAAATAGAAGATTCAATTAATAACAACCAGAGAGTTTAGGACTGGCCATGCAAATACCCAAACAGGTCACGTGGGACTACACGTGCCACAGGTTTAGAGATACTAAAATCCAAATACAAGAAAGATAAGATACAAACTGTAAATTTTTCTAATAAAAAAAATGAACTACAATAAATATTTATAGGACTTGGAAATAAACACAAAACATAGAACGGCCTAAGTGCAAATTACCCTTTATTAAAAGTGATCCAATGACCGACAGAGATCAACTTAACGGATAGATGTCTGAGATGCTCGGATGCCTCTTCGGCGATGGACGGTTGACACACAATCCTCAGATGGATCAGATGATCAGGGCTTCCCCTGATGGTGGACAGGCGAGATTAGAACTGGGGAAGGGCCTGCTTAGACGGCTAGGATGAGGCACGGAAGACCTCCAAAGAACTCGCCTCCGATGAGTTTTGATTGGCCAATACGCGCGGTAGGGACGTCCTCTCGAGCTGCTGGAAGATGCGAGATGTTGACGATGATGCTCCACAGCTACAAGAGGGTTCTCAAGGGCCCCGAACCGAGTAGAGGGCCCTAGGGATGAACTAGTAACCTGGAGCTTTCCTGGACTCCTTGATACCTCCAGATGAGGCATCTTGGCATGCAAACCCTACAGGAGAAGTGGGTCATGCTCGGAGATGAAGCTTCGATGAGTGTGAGAACGCATGAGTGCAAAGAACAGATGGGGGAGTGAACGGGTAGTTCTTTGACGAGTGGAGGATTTGACCTAAGCGGGGGTCCAAATCGATGGTTCGAGCTATGTGAGGGGTTGCAGAGAAGATGTAGAAGCGATTAGGGAGTCGAGGTGAGGTGGAGTAGCGTCGAATGATAGGGAAATAGGGTATGGAATATGGATGGCCTCAATGGACGGCAGTTCTAGAGGCTGGAGCTCCTTGCGGCGGTGTGGAGGCAGAGCTCGTCGGACGTAGGGTTACCCCGCTCTAAAATGTGCCCTCTCCTTCTCCCTCTCTTTTTATCACTCTGGAAAGGGAGAGGTAGGCACAACCGAAGAGGTGGAGCAGCAATAGGTGGAGGAAAAGGTAGGGGGTGGCACAACATATATAGGCTTGGGGGTCTGACAAGGATGAGGCATGGCCTGCGAACCGAGCTCGGATCAAAGAGAAGAGGATCGGACGAAGATTAGGGATCCGTCCTCTATTCTCGGAGCAAAAGTTTGGGTGCAGAGGGTATCATATCAGGTTTGGAGAAAATAGCAAAGTTCGGGCGAAACCTGATCCGATGAGGAAGGCTACCCGGGGTGACCAGTTGACCAGAGTCAACAATCTGACGTGGCCCAATCATAAGGGGCACATGAAGAAGACAAAATAGACTACATGACAAACCAGAGAATAAAAATAAAGGAAATTTAATTAAAAATAATAATTAAATTTAAATTAATAAAATAAAAAATGTTTATTATTTTCAAGGAATTTTCTATGATTTTTAATTATTTTTTCGAAAAATAAATTAGTGTATGTACAGTATATGGAGCTATATACATGTATAATATACCTATGTATTTTGAACAATAATTTTTATTTTAATATTTTTACACTAATACCCCCAATTTTATATTTTATTCATTTACAACATAATTTTAGGAGTATAAACAATTTTTATTTACTTTTATGATCTATTTATAGGTATCAAATAAATAGGGGGTGACACATATATACATGTATTTTGTACAAGTAAGATAGATTTTATTTTTATTTTATTATATTTTTTTGATTTTTATTTTATTTTTATTTTATTTTTGTTTTATTTTTAGTACTATATATAAGGAGGTAAAAATAATATTTTAATTTTATTTTATAAAAAAAATTATCTATATATATATAATATGTACAACATAGAGTATGCCCTATCTCTCTCTACTTATTTTATTTGGCGATCAGGTCAAGGCTTGACCTTCTCTTGTGGTTCAGGCCACTCTTTATTTATTCTAAATACCACCTTCCTTTTTCTTTTCCTTTATTCTTTTATTTTTTTAACATATACATGCTAATTATACATTGTTAACACATGCATGTTGAATGCTAACGTATTGTATTTACACCTACGTACATGATGATTTGCCATGATAAATAGATAAAATAAAAGAATAAAGAGTGAGAATAAGTGATTCATTACCCCCTATACTTTACCTTTTCTAGTCCCTTAGCAATCACTTATTTGAAAAAGAAGTGAAAAAGAGAAGAAAAGAAAAAGAGGAGAATCAAGGTTGATTATTAAGCTTATTTTCATTAAATTGAAATATGTAGCTCAGTCAGACGTTTGGATTATTAGTTTGTCAGAATCCTATTGAGATCTAGGTTTAAGACTCAACAGTCTCTAAGATCCACCGTTCTATGGTCTAGACTCTTCGATAATCCAGATCAAAACAAGTCTACATACACAAACTATAATGACCATGTATCTTTCCTTGTACAGTGTAACTGATATGTAGCTCCCCACCTCAGAAATGACATGGCAACAACCTCCCACAATAAGGTAACTCTAATGCCCTAGTCCATCAGCTCTTTCCTGGAGGAACGGGGTATTCCCTTCTAAGTTCAAGTTCAATCGGCTGAAAAAGAGGGGGACAAAAGACAATGGGTCGTGGTCAGTGTAGCCACGTATCCATGGGAGACCAACCAGTGTAGCTAAGTCTCCCGTTGCATGCTTCATGAGAGGAGAAGGTGGCATATAAGCTTTGCTTTAGTTGACTATATAAACTCAGGCCCACCACTCTTTTGGAGTTTTTCTTGATTTTGCACTTTTTTATGTGCATATGTATAACATATCTACATGGTGCAACATATATACATAAAGAACTTTTCTTCTTGGTCCAGTAGACTATCCCTCTTTTGAAGCATTATTGCAACCCACAACTCCTGTCTTTAGAACTCAACACTGTCAGATCAAGTTGAGACGCACGTCCCTCCCTACAGGAAGACGAGAGGTTCCGCCTAAAAGTACTACCATCGTATGCTACCCCAAGACAAGGAAAACTACCTCCTCACCACCACATCCATAGAGAGCTGAGTGTAAAGTGTTGGTCCAAGTAAAGCCATTATCTGTGAGAGTCATACGTGCGTTGTTAAGTGTTCTACTTAGGCTCATCAAGAGGGCATGTGAACATAGCCTAGGAATTAAGTTACCAATGGATCTGAAAAGACTTGATCCCAAATCTTATACGATTCCTTTGAGAATTAGGTGGATTAAGGTCTTAAACAAGCTCCATTTTCCATTTTAACTCTAGATTAGTTTAAATGTCAACTATGATTCAGAAGAATATACAAATATTTACAAAAATTATTTTAAGCAAAGTTTTTGAAAATGGGCAAAAATTTTTAAAATGTTTGAATGCATGCATTAATGCAAAATCTTTTGCAAACTATTTCCAAACATTTACACAAGGGTTTTTGGAAACTTTTATTCAAACATTTTTACAAAATTTTTGTACTATATAAATAATTTTGATACAGAAATATTTACAAACACTTTACTAGCAAAATATTTTTATAAACATTTGTATAAAAATATTTTTTTTGAATATCTATGTATGTGCAAGAAAGAATTTTATGTATGAGAAAATTTCTATTTTTTGTGATTTTTAACAAGTAAATTTTAGCCATTTTATTTATTAACACACTCACAGAAAGTACGAGTTATGGCTGAAGTATATATACAACATATACGACACCCCCCCTATACTTACCTCGAACGATGTCCTCAAAGTGATCAAAGAGCGATGAAGAAGACATAACTCGTGCTAAGTATTGGGGATTGAAAAGAAAGGCTATACTACAACGGCGAATAAAAGAATAGAATGAACAGAGATTGATGATTCACCCTATACTTAGGTTCATGTAATCCTAATTATAGCAGCCTGTACAAAAAGGGAAAATTGAGTGATTGAATGTCCATGGTCTTCCTCCCCTATACTTAGGGTAAAATATCCCTAAGTGTAGCCAACAAAACAGAGGTAAAAAGAATCAAAAGAATAATAAAAAAGCTGACACCCCCTGTATTTAGGATAAATACACCCTAAGTATAACATAATCATAAGATGCAAATGGGGTGTTATATAAAGGAATGATGTGTGATATGGACATCTGGATCTATACAAGGCAGAAGAAGGTGATAATTAGGCATGAGACGCAAAGGATGTGAGTCAAAGACCACATCTCATGCAAAATGAATCGGAGTGACATCAACAATCAACAGATCATGATCTAGATATGGTTTGAGGAGTTGACCGTTAACCCGAAAGGTGGGCTCAGATGGCATCGAAGATATGTCGATACTACCATTGTCATGCACCTTTCGGACCAGGTATGGTTCTTTCCACTTACTCTGTAATTTCTCAGGAAATAATCTAAGCCTGGCATCAAACAACCATACTCTCTTATCTGGCTCAAACTGCTTATAGCTAATATGAGAATCATTCCATATATTCACTCGCTCCTTAAACTGTAGGCAGTTTGAAAAGGTTGTGTTTCTAAGCTCCTTTAGGTCTGCCAATTCTGTCTTTCTATGATCTCCTATACTCTTTGGATCCAATAATATCTCAGTGACGTCCCATAGTGACTTATGATTAATCTCAACTGGTAAATGCATGGCTTTCCATAAACGATACGAAAGGGAGATGTACGTAAAGGAGTCTTGAAGGAAGTCCAATGTGCGTACAAGACCGAGTCCAAAAGCTATGACCAATCCTTTCAGTCTGGGTAGACTACCTTATGTAGTATCGTCTTGATCTCTCTTTTGGATACTTCATCAAGACCATTGGTCTGAGGAAGATATGGAGTCGCAACTCGATGGTTTTTGTTGAACTCGTTAGAAAGGACCTTTACCTTGCTGTTGATAAAATGTGACCCCCATTAGATATATAAACTCTAGGCACCCCGAACTGTGAATTGATATTCTTCCTCAAAAATCTGCAAACAGACTTAGCATCTGCGGTTCGGGCGGGGATGGCCTCAACCGAAGGACTAACATAATCAAAAACCAACAAAATGTACTCGAATTCCTGACTCTTAAGGAATGGATCTATGAAATCGAAGACCCATGCGTCAATAACCTCATTGAAGTGAATGGGATGCATCGACATCATATCACGCTATCCACAAGTATCCATCCTCTGATAGTCAGTACATCTTTTCACGAACTCATCAGAGTCCTTGATGAGGGTAGGCCACCTTAGGCCTGATTGGAGCACTTTCTGTGTTGTTCTCCTCCCAAAATGTTGTCCTCCTGCCTCAAGCTTGTGGCAATAAGTGGGGATGATATGGTTCTCCTCTTGAGGAATGCAATGACGCCAGATGCTATCTCCTCATTCATGATAAAGGATGGGATCCTCCCATTGGTAGGACTTGGCCTTCGTAAGGATGGTCTCAAGTCGTTGTCTTGGGCAACCTTGTGGAACTTTTTGGCAACAAGATAGTTCACAATGTCGGCGTACCATGGGAGGAAGGCGATAGCAAGGATCGCCTCATCTAAGAAGGTCTCTATAATGGGATCAGTCTGCTCAGATACCTTAAGATTTTCCAAATGGGAGAGATGATCTGCCACCACATTCTTGACTCCAGGCTTATCCTTAATCTCAATATCAAACTACTGTAGTAGAAGGATCCATCTAGTTGGCATCCTTCTTTTCCATAAGGTACCTGATGGCGGTAAGATATGTATAGGTAGTCACTTTGGATACAAGAATATATGCTATGAATTTGTCCAAGGCAAAAAGTACGGCTAACATCTCTTTCTCCATGACTGTATAGTTCCCCTAGACAACATCCAATGTACAACTAGCATAGTGACTGACAAATGGTGAGCCATCACCCCTCTATCCTAGCACGACCCCTACAGAAAAAAGGAAGCATTTGTCATGATCTTGAATGGGAGATTCCAATCTAGCAGCTAAATGATAGGAGCCTTAACAACTAGATTCTTACAAGTTTCAAAAGATGCAAGACACTTATCATCTACAATGAACTCGATGTCTTTCGTCAATAGATCAATCAACGGTCGGGCAATCCTGTTGAAGTTGTGAATAAAATGTCGGTAGAAACCGATATGCCCTATAAAAGACCGCAACTGCCGCATGTTGTGTAGTGGATTGAGTTTCCTGAAGAATATCCACCTTGGTAGGATCAACCTCCATGCCCCTATTGGAGATGATATGACCAAGCACTGTCCCCTGAGTCACAGTGAAGTGACTTTTCTCCCAAGATAAAACAAGATGGACCTCTATGTAGCATTGAAGAACACAGTTTAGGAAGTTAAGACAAGCATCAAACCCATCACCGTAGATAAAAAAGTCATCCATGAAGACCTCTAAACAGTCACCCACCATGTCCGAGAATATGGACAACATGCACCTTTGATATGTTGTCATGGCATTACATAAATCAAAGGGCATCCGTCTGAAAGCATAAGTCTCAAACGGACAAGTGAATGTTGTTTTATCATGGTCCTCGGGCGCTTTGGACACCTGATTATAACCGGAGTACCCATCATAGAAACAATAGCGACTTCCTAGCTAACCTCTCTATAATCTGATCAATGAAAGGTAGCGGGAAATAATATTTCTTGGTGGCCTGATTCAATCATCTATAGTCCACACTGACCCTCCAAGAAGTGGGTACCCGAGTAGCGATCTCCTCTCCAGACTCACTCACAACTATAGTGATGTCTGTCTTCTTGGGTACTACATGCAATGAAATATCCTACTTGCATCGGAGATGGGGTAGATAAAATTGACACTCCACCATTTTGATATTTCCTTCATAACCAACTCTCGAAGATTCGGGTTCAACCATCACTGGAACTCACGCGATGACTTAGCATCCTGTTCAAGATAGATATGGTGGGAGCACATGGTCGAACTTATCCCCTTAGGAGATCAGCTACACTCCATCTAATTGCCTTGTGGTTCCTTTCAAAAACCTCCATCAAATGAGATTCTTGCTCTCTAGTCAAATCTGCTGAGATAATGACTGGATGCATCTCATGCTCACCTACAAGGAATCTATACTTCAGTGGCTACGATAAAGGCTTATGTTCTGGGCAACTGGGAGTTGACAAATCTAGCCTTTGAAAGGTCTGAGTAAAGGCAAATAGATCTGAATATGAGAACTTCCATTGATCATGAGAAACCAGTGAGGACGACCCTATTGGTGTATCTATACTTGATGCTGGCTTTGTCTCCACCCTAGCTGGTGGCTCTGCAGGAATCGAACAAGGTAACAAGTCATCAAACTCTACCTAGTCTATTTATGAATTCGAGGGATTTGAATCAGAATCACACGATATATACTCTGCCTCGCTTTCCGGTATGCGGTTGTCAGCAACAAAAATGTCCTCGACCAAGAGTGTTTTCTCCGAACTCTCCTCTGCTGGAAGCTATGAATCTGTGGCATCTGAAGGTAAGAGAAGGTCTTGTCAAACATGGTCGAACCACGCAGCTTCATCATCAATGATTACAAAGTCACAGTCATGGTGGACATCTTGTTATACCTCTGTCGTCTGCTCTACATCGTTGAACTATTCTGAGCAAGCAGAATCTCACACTCTAGTATCGTCAATTGTCTCTATTTGTATACTCTCACCCTCGACGCGAAAGTATACCTTCCCACTATCATATTCGAACACCTTCTTGGTTGTGTCCAAGAATGGACGTCCTAGAATGATGAGGGTATCAGTCACAGACTCAGGGATCACCATGTCTAACACAATGAAGTCTACGGGGAACTTTAGGACCTGAATTGTGACGACCACATCCTTCGACAACCCCTTCAGCCTCTTGACACTTCGATCAGCAAACTGAAGGACTGTCCTGCTATGTCGAAGAGGACCAAACTCGAATTGGTCGAGTAAGGTTGCCAGAAGGAGATTGATGGAAGAACCTTTATCTAATAGAGTACGATCAAATCTTTGCTCATGAATGCGGCATCCGACATAGGGAGCTCCTGCATCTGGCCTCTAGGTTGGCAGGCAGTTCTGGATGGCGAAGCAGGTGGCACAGGTTAGCACATGGATTTCTACTTGATGAATCCTCTTCTTCCTACAAATAGTGCTCTTCTCTTTCATGTTCCTCTAGAAGAGAGGTATGTGCTCAAGTGCCTCCTGTAGAGACATCGAAATATGGAATCTGTCTATCTTTTGCTGGCTGAACTCTAACTGCTGGTCTCTTTTTTTATTTTCTTTTTTATTCCCCTTCGCCAAGCGGAGTGCTTGAGGGGAGGGGATGGCTAGGCCCTCCTCACATAGAGGGCTAGGAATAGGTTCCTATTGTTGAGAGGTTACAAAATCCATAAAAGTATCATCATTCATCACATATGGACTCGAAGATGAACAAACCTTTCCTTTATTAATTTTTTTATTCTTTTTAAAATAGTCTTGAGATAAAAAAAACTGGAGGGAACACAAATGGAATGGAATTAATGGCATCAGTACCACCCACGACATATGGTGTTGCGACATCAACACCGCGCTATGACTCAAAATCATCTAGTATGGTGGAATTAGTACCGCTAGCTGCATTTGGAGGAATGACGAACTCAATACCATCGGCTGGATCAACATCCTTGGTGGCGTCAGCACCAGCGTCAACATCATTATTAGTGGCATCAACACCGCTATCCACCTCATCTGGCGCTCCTGGATCCTCGTGGTGTCTTCACTTAAATGAGGCACTATCGGTTGGCATCCTAGCGCTCCTAAGTGACACAAAATCAGCATCAAATGTATATGAGGCAATGCCACTCAATAAATAACTAGGAGTGGTGGTCTTTGTGAATTGTACCTACTCAGATTTCCTCTTTAGGTTGTTCGAGTTAGGCTTGATCTGAATGGGTATGGCAGCGTTGCCTTTAATGATCTCCCTCATCTCCTAGTAGAATTCATCCATCTCCTGCCTAAAAGATGTTTGCAAGTCTGGGTAGGTGGGCCAAATCATCAAGAGCAGGGTTCTCATAGGCTAGCCCATGAGAATCGAACAGGTTGCCTCACTGGAAATGAGGTCACTATTGCTAGAATTGATATGTGGGAGGATGAGAATATTGCTGATGAGGTTGTTGCTGCCTCTACTGCTATCCCTGCTGGAAGGGATCAGGACCCGAGTGGAACTGGTGTGATGGCTGCTGGGAGTAATGTGGTCGCTGCTGAGGCTGGCTGGATTGCCCACCTTGAGCTGGAGGCTACTGTTGAGACGAGGCACCTATGATAGACCACTTGAATCTGGGATGATCTCTGCGGATATCGGGTTGCTGCTGGTCATACCGGATCCCATTGACTTCCTTCAACGGATCCTGCTCGTACGGAGAAGGGAGAAGAACTACCAGTGGCTTATCCTTTTGATACACCACAATCTGAGTGTCCTGAGATGGCGGTGGCTAAGATTATTGGTGTTGCAACTGCTGGACCAGCTCCGCCTAGATGTGGTGAACGTATAAGTAAGGGACGGAGTGCTAGGACAAGCTGCTGCTACTAGGATCAACCTGTGACCAGATATGGGGATGATGAGACGTCTGTACCTCCGGGAGACACATGATCTGGGTCTTCAGGTCACTCAAAGTTTGTACCAACTGATCGATTTGAGTTATGCCCTAGCACTGCTTCTTCTCAATAATCTCTATGCGCTCGAACTTCTCACTGATAATGCCCATGTCAGCGGTTGAAGACTCTGCATGTGCTATTGTTGCTTCTGACGAAGAAGTGGCTGGACCCGCATCAACCTGTACTATCCTTTGATATGACATGTGCTGGAGTAGGGGCTTCCCCTGAGTGTAGAGAGTGGTCTGGGACAGCGTTGTATAGTTCTCAACCATCTCCTCATAGATGGCTCAAAACTGGTCTTAATCCTCGGTGAAATAGGAATCCCCACATGAAGCATTCACTATCCCCTCCAGCTTCGGTGTCAACCCACAAAAAAGCTCTGTACTAGGCTGGGATTGGATATGACATGATGTTGACACAGGTTGATGAGCTCACGGAAATGATCCCACTCCTCATGGAACTGTTCATTGGGGATCATGAAAAATTTATTGATTAGAGCTTGCGATGTATTAGTCCGACCAAGTGGATAGTACTTGTTCAAGTACTCGGTCCGGAGCTACTCGCACGAAGTCACATATCTCCCTAGATGCTTCAGCTAGTAGCCTATTTTATCGACAATGGAGAATGGAAAATCCATCATCTTGATGGTATCCTCACCCACGAATCGATCACTACAGTGTTGCAGATCATCTCAAATTCGTAGAGGTGAAGATGCGACTCCTCAGTGGTAATCCCACGGAATTTGGGCAGAAGCTGAATGGTTTGGGGGGGAGCGTAAAGTCTCCCAAAATTGCTGGAAGCTGGATCCAACGATATGTGAGAGTTGCACTAGGGTTGTGTAATTGTCTCATAGGCCTAATAGGTCTGTCTGGCTCCTAGAGCTCTTTTGTTTGACCACTTGTTTCTCCTCCAACAGCTCTTGCGGGAATCTCCCCATTAGTTTCTCTCGGCTGTAGCTCTTTTCCATTAGCTCGCATCTGCTCTAATTCCTGATGGACCTCTGCCATAAATACTCCATGATCTCTGATCTGTCACTGCATCTTCTCAAGGGAGGCTAACAAGGTGTTGTTGATGGAGCCCTAATCTAGAACATATGTCAAACTCTAGGTTGTACATCTGTACGTTAGTCACTGATGGCCATCTCACGAGTCTCTAAGAAGGAAAAAGACCCAAACTCAAGTGTCGTCAAATAAAAGAATAGTTGTGTAAGTCTATGCACGGGCACCTCGGGACTAGAAGAACGGTGGTCGAGGGGGAATATGGCCGAATCAAACTCGGCTTCAGAGAGCAGGTCCAATCTCTACAGAACCTCCCTAGATGAGTGGGTCGGAGTGCTCGAAAGAAGTGCTGTCAAAGATAGCCTAAGGGTACTCTAGCCCATCATCGTGATCTGGATGAAATGTAGATGGGATCTAGAAACAACAAGATCATCAGTCAAAACCCCCAATTCACCTACTCAACACTGAGAGCTGATGACCGTAAAGGTTCGGTCTATTATCTTATCGATTTTATCTAGGTGATAGTTCGGTCTTGCAGAGCGATTAAGCAAGATGTTAGGAGCTCGAAACTCCCAAGAGACTAGCGCAATCGCAAAGCTAGATCTTTCCCAACCAGTACAAGTTGCGGACCATTTACCGGCTACCCAATCAACTCGCTCTGCTAAGGACGTCGCGACCCGCTTTACTAGATACCAGAGAGATCCTCATTGGAGAATGACTAACCCCAAGACCAGTAGTCTAATGAGAGTTCAGGTATGGCTCTAGCCTAGTGTGTGCGTCCCTCTCTCACACAAGAAAACCAAATAATGAGGGGATGACTCTCCCTAGACATATTTTAAGTGAGGTGCTTTTTAGGATCAAGTTTGATTGGCAGTCCTAATTTTATGGTTTTCTCTTTTTATGGTATTTTTCAGTAACAATCAAACACCTAATGATTTTTTCGATCTCTTGATTATTTTACGTCCAAAAATAGGGGGAGAAGTTAAAAAAGTTGATGTGCGATCAAATACTAGGATGCATGCAAAGTAAGAGATGCGTACCTGTCTCCAGCACTCTACATGTAGGGTGATCCTCGCATAAATTTAAAGACAGAAATGTAAACTAATCTAAATGAAGCAATACTAAAACAACCTTAGATGAGAAATTACTAATGATCGCGAAGAACTGTACCTAGTTAACTAAATCAAGTTCGGAGTCTGATCTTGGGAACCACTCGGTGCCCACCATAACGGGTCCTGCTAGCGATGTATGTGGTTCCTCACAGCACGTGGACTTGAATCTAAATAATCTAAATTTTTATTATGAATTATTAATAAGATCCAATTATGAATCTATAGGTATAGGCAATATATTAGGGATTGGGCCTTAATTATTTACACTGCAATCAAAGAAATTCCTAAATATTAGGGCCAAATTCTTTGAGAATTAAAGTAAATAAAAATAGAAAAAAAATCAGTGAAAACAGTAATGAGATCCCCCGAGCACACCGGTTCTCAATGAAATAGATCTTGATAAGCCAAGTGTCCACGAAATGTCTAGAAGTCATGTATTATTACAATAATAAAAGAATGTGCTAAAATAAATCTAATCTACTCTATTCTATATAACTAATGTCTGGTTGTCCTCCTACTCCTCCTTTGGTGTGATTACTCCAACCGAAAGCTGCAATGTCCTCGGGTGGTCCCTCTCACAAAAATCAAAGGAGAAAGAATGTCAGATAAATAGTTATATAAGATAGAGATAAAAATATGAAAAAACTACTAAGTCGTGCTCCTCGACAATGGTGCCATCCTGATGAGCGACCTACAAACTAGGGTTAAGTAACAAGAATAATCACTGGTCGTTGTGACCCTAATCAATAGGCTAAATGTCAATCAAGAAAAATCGAAACCACTCGAACAACAATATAAAGCAATCAAATCAGTGCCATCGGTCTCCACTATTTATTTAACATGGTATAGCGATTGGGGTCGAACACAAGGAGAACGGAAATGTATGAAGTAGTCAGAAATCAGACCATTAAATGCCTATTTTTGTAGCTTTTAATTTTAATTTTTTTTATATTTTCAAAATAAGTGAACAAGATAAACAAGTAAAGAATAAGCTTGCTTGAACAAATTTTATTAATAGTAAAAAATTCTCAAAAATAGGAAATAAAAATATTTTTATGTTTTTCAAATATTCAGATGTTTTTGGTGTCTTTAAGGGATTTTCCAATTTTTATATGATTTTATAAAAATCGAACAAGTGTGAAAATGGAAAACAATGTATAGCCTGGACTAAAAGATATGCTTAAAATACTAAAAATGCCCTAATGATGATTGTGATTTTTATAAAAAGTGAATAAAAATATCTGACTACCGAAACTGATATTCTATTTCTTTAATCTTTTATATTTTTTAATGAATTTTATAAGCTTTTTAGAGTTTTTATCTTTTTAGGGTTTTTATAAGGGATAATGCAACAAAAATGGTACTAGAATTAAAACACATAAAAACAAGCAAACGCACATTTTTATGGAATTTTCAGGCAATTTTTCGAATTTAATGTGTTTTATAAAATACATATAGCAATTTTTAGGTGTTTATGATTTTTAGAAAATACCAAATAAAAATAAATTAATTCACAAAAACCACCACAAATATTACGTGTTAGCACGAGCTAAGAGTAATTTTTATGGATTTTTGGAGTTAATTTGGTAATTGTTTGATTAAAAACAAAGTGCACAACAAGCAGGGACTCAAATGCATATATCCTAAAGTTTCAGGCCAAATAATAACATACTTAAAAGCTAAAGGCTGAAAAATTCCAAAATAGCCAGACAAATACACGCAATACACGTGACACGGGCTCAGAGGGGTATAAGTGCAATTCTTAAAACATAAGATTCAATTAATAACAACTAGAGAGTTTAGCACTAGCCATGCAAATACCCCAACATGTCACATGGGACTACACGTGCCTTAGGTTCAGAGGGACTAAAATGCAAATACAAGAACGAAAAGGTCTAAACTGCAAATTATTGGAAAAAATGAACTACGACAAATATTTATAGGACTTGGAAATAAAAACAGAACATAGAATGACCTTAGTGAAAATTACCCTTTATTAAAAGCGATCCAATGGTGGACAGAGATCCAATTAATGGATGGACATCTGAGATCCTCAGATGCCTCATCAACAATGGATGACTAACACACGATCCTCAGATGGATTAGACGGTCAGGGCTTCCGAGATGGTGGATGGGCAATATTATAACTGGGGAAGGGACTGATCAGACGGCTAGGACGATGCTTGGAAGAACGCCAAAGAACTCACCTCCGACGAGTTTTGATTGGACAATACGTGTGGCAGGGACGTACTCTCGAGATGCTGGAAGATGGGAGATTTTGACGACGATGCTCCACAGTTGTACGAGGGCTCCTAAGGGCCCAAGACCGAGTAGAGAGCCCTGGGAACGAACTGGTGACATGAGGCTTTCATGGACTCCTCGATACCTCCAGATCAGGCCTCTTGGCATGCAAACCCTGTAGGAGAAGAGGGTCGTGCTTGGAGATGAAGCTCTGGTGAGGGTGAGAACGCACGAGTTCAAAGAACTGAGGCGGGGAGTGAACCGATAGGTTTCCGGCTAGTGGAGGATTCGACCTAAGCGGGGCTCCAAGCCGATGGTTGGAGCAATGTGAGGGGTTACATAGTAGATGTGGAAGCGATTAGGGAGTCGAGGTAAGGTGGAGTAGCGTCGGATGATAAGGAAACATGGTATGGAATAGGGATGTCGGAGATGCTCTGTTTCTCATGTATGCGATGGATTGAATGGACGATAGAACGTGAAGATGATACCTGAAGTTGGAAAAAGATTGCTTGGGAGTCGTGGATGAAGCCCACAGAGGTGATGGCCTTAATGGATGACGGTTCCAGAGGCTGGAGATCCTTGTGGCAGAGCGGAGGCAGAGCTTGTCGGACCTAGGGTTATCCCACTCTAAAAGGTGCCCTCGCCTTCTCCCTCTCTCAGTGTCACTCTGGAAAGGAAGAGGCAGGCGCAACCGAAGAGGTGGAGCAGCAAAAGTTGAAGGAAAAGGAAGGGGTGGTGCAACATATGTAGGCTTGGGGTCAGATAAGGAGGAGGCATATCCCACGAACCGAGGCTCGGATTGAAGAGAAGAGGGCTGGGCAAAGATTAGAGATCTGTCCTCTATACTCAGAGCAAAAGTTTGGGTGTAGAGGGTATCGGATCGGGGTTTGGAGAAAACGGCGAAGTTCACGTGAAACTCGATCCGACGAGGAAGGCTACCCAGGAGGACCAGCTGACTAGAGTCAACAATCCGACGTGGCCCAATTAGAAGGGGAGTAGGAAAAAGACAGAATTGACTATAGGACAAACCAAAGAAGAAAAATAAAGGAAATTAAATTAAAAATAATAAATGAATTTAAATTAAAAAAATAAATAAAATGAAAAATGTTTATTATTTTTCAAGGATTTTTTCTATGATTTTTACTTATTTTTATGAAAAATAAATTAGTGTATATATAGTATATGGATCTACATACAGGTATAATATACCTATGTATTATGTACAATAATTTCTATTTTATTTTTTTTACACTAATACCCCAATTGTATACTTTATTTATTTACAACATAATTTTAGGAATATAAAACCATTTGTATTTTATTTGATGATCTATTTACATGTATAAAATAAATAGGGGGTGAGATAAATATACATGCATTTTATACAAGTAAGAAAGATTTTATTTTTATTTTATTTTTATGATTTTTATTTTATTTTTAGTACTATATAAAGGAGGTAAAACGAATATATTAATTTTACTTTATAAAAAATAATTATTTACATGTATATAATATGTACAACATGGAGTAAGCCCTATCTCTCTCTACTTATTTTATTTATCAGGTCAATGCTTGACCTTCTCTTGTTGTTCGGGTTACTCTGTATTTATTCCAAATACCTCCTTCCTTTTTTCTTTTCCTTTATTCTTTTAGTTTTGTAAAAATATATGCTAATTATATAATGTAAACACTGGCATGTTGAATTCTAACTTATTGTATTTACATCTATGTACATGATGATTTGCCAAGATAGATAACTAAATAAAAGAATAAACAATGAGAATCAGGGACTCATCAAAGACCGAGTTAATTGTTGATCAACAGTTTCTTCTATCTTTTTAGCTGTTGAAAAATTTATTCATTCAGGCTCTAGTCCTACAGCCACCCGATTAGTCCATTCCATTTGAGATCATGAATGATGCATTAGACTTTGCAGTTGAAGCTGTTTTATGATAAAGAAGAGATAAGAACCCAATGCCATTCACTATGTCAGCAAAACATTAGATAAAGCACATAAGAATTATACAGTTACAGAGAAAGAATTGTTGACAGTCGTTTTCATCTTAAAGAAGTTCAGGTTCAATCATTTTTGATACTAAAGTTCTTCTTTTCACTGATCTCTCTTCTATCGGATATTTACAACAGAAGAAGGATGCCAAATCACACCTACTCACATCTTCTCCTCCAGGAATTTGACTTAGAAATCATAGATAAGCTGAGATTTCATAATGGTAGTAGATCATCTATCTAAAATTGAATGACAAGATTCTCAGCTAAACAATGCACTGATCACAGAGAACTTCCCTGATGAATCCATACTCAACATTGGATCTCTCCCTTAGTAAGGCGATATTGTGAACTACCTCATCTCTGAGGTAGTTCCACCAGATTGGATGAAATCAAGAAGGACAAGTTCTTATATGACATCCATTTCCACCAATGAGAAGACCAAACTTGTTCAGGGAAGAAGCATAATGTATATGGCATTGGTATATTCCTCACGAGGAGTATAAAAGTGTCCTCAAGCACTATCATAAGCTCGAATTTGTTGGACACCATTCTAGAAGTCGAACAATAGCAAAGATATTACAGTGTGGCTTCTGATTGCCCACACCATTTAACGATGCCAATAAATACATCAAATCCTGCATCGGTTGTCAGAAGATGGGGAAAACCCTTAGACCAAAGATTGTATGTCCCTCAAATTCATTCACATATCTAATGTGTTCGATGCATGGGACATTGATTTCATGGGTTCATTTCCTAACAGTCAGGGCTACGAATACATCTCGCTCGTCGTGGACTATGTGAATCGATGGATGGAATCTACCCCTGCTCAAGCCATAAACAGTCATAAAGTATGTTGATTTTTGAAAGATAATATCATTTTACGGTTTAGGATACCAAAAATTCTGATCTCAGATGGAGGCAGACACTTCTTCAATAAAGAGGTTAAGAAATTAGTGGAGTACAGAAACGATCATCGTTTCACTTTTCCTTATCATCCTCAATCTAATGCCTTGGTTGAATTATCAAATGGAGAAATCAACACGATTCTATAGAACCTTGTGAGGTTGGAAAAATGGCCACAACTTCTGGACTCAGTTCTATGGGCATACCGGACCGCCTACAAGTCTCCTTTGGTCATGTCGCCCTATTGTCTTGTCTATGGATAGCCATGCCATTTTCTCACGGAACTCATTCGTAAATCACTTTGGGCAGTAATACCTGTAACCTCGACTCACAAAACGGTGATCATAATAGGAAGATAGATCTGAACAAGCTCATGGAATTCAGAAACTATACGTTCGATAACAACTTGATGTAAAAAGAGAAGGTCAAATGCTAGGATGATTGGTACATAGATGACGGACCTTTGAACTGGGATAGAAAATATGGTTTTTTTGACATGAAGTTGAATATTTTCCTAGGCAAATTGAAAAGTAAATGGACAGGGATGTACATTGTGAGAACCGTGCATGACAACATAAGCATTTTGATATCAGAATTATCAGATGACACACAACTAGTCATAGTCAACGATCAGTTGTTGAAGCTGTATCTAGAGCATGACGCATTCTTGGTCATTTTCAATTCAATTCAAGTATAATTTTGTGATGATATATCTGCTATAACATCAAAAGATTTAGGAAATGTAGCCAAAATTATTTTTAATTGATTTTCTTCTTTTCATTTCTATTTTTCAATTCTTTCATTCTTCCATATATTACTCATCCCATTAATATGTGCTATAATTAAGATATACTTCATCCTAAGTATAGGGAGATGAGTATATTGGGGGTTGTCATTATTCATTCACTCACTTGTCTCTCAACATGTTGATACTATGTCTCTACTTAGGGATATTTCACCCTAAGTATGGGGGGACAAGCCGAGCCATTGAGTTTGTAAATTCTGATCCTCCATCATCCCCTATTCATTACAGCTTGCTATACTTACGATTATTTTATCCTAAGTATATGGAGGATAATAGCCTTCTCATTCTTTATTTCGTCATTGTAGTATACAATTTTCTATACTTGTCATGAGTTATGCCTTCCTTTTTCTCTTTGATCACTATGAGGACATAGTTCAATCTAAGTATATAGGGGTCTTTTATACATTGTATATACTTGTAGAACGCGTGTATCGGAGTCACTAATAATGGCCTGACAATAAGACTCACTATCGAAGAAGCGACTACTCAATACTCGTGATCAAACAACAACAAACCCACTCCATGAATAAGCAATTAATCAGATTGCGCTAAAATTTATTACACCCTCTTAAAGATGTATAGTGACAAATACATAGGGTTCGAACACATGAAACAAAGGTGTAGAGCAAATAAGATAAAAATCAATACAAAAATTTGTTTCTTAAACACAAGCAATTTATGACTTTTGTGAGTTTTTAATATTATTATTTTTGGATAATTATTTCTAATTTTATATTTTTTAATTTTATTTTTATATTTTATGATTTTTATTTTCTTTTGCTTTTTAAATATATAATAGAAGGATATATAAAGCTATATATACAATAGAAGGTATGACAACTAGAAATACTACTAAAAATACTCGAAATATATGAATAAAATATTTTTTAATTTTATATAAATTTTTTTTTGTGATTTTTAGGGATTTGTTTGCTAATTTTTTGGTATTTTTGAAGTAAAAAATATCCCAAAACAAGTATCAAATAAATAGGTCGAACTGTTTTGTAAATTAAAAATAGTGAAAAAAGTGAAAAAAAAATCCAAATAATTTTTAATAGATAGTAAATAGTGTAATAAAAATTTTACACTAGAAATGAATATTTTTGGAGTTTTTGGGGATCTTTTATATTTTTATAAAGGATTTTGGATCTTTTTAATTTTTATGACTTTTATATTTCAATTTATAATGGTTTGGGTATGGAAAGAAAATAAAATATAATTTTTAAAAAAAAATCGATTTTTTCTTATATTCTTTTGGTATTTCAAACATCAAATACAAGTAAAAATATGCTCTTCTTAATTCTATATAATATTTAAAATGCCAAAAATGTAAAAATAATAATATGGAGTGAATCTAGATGTTAGCAGGCATTTAATCCTATTTTTTTGAGATTTTTCGCAACATAGATAATATTTTTAATAAATAAAACACAATCACAAAGAATTGATGAACTATTAAGGGTATTTTTTCAATAAAAAATAAAGGCAAGGAGTAAATTTTAATTTACCCGAAATTGTATAAATAAGTCTCCAAGTTTCTAGACTAAATAAAAATATAAATACCTGTGAGGGTGTACATGCAAAAACTCCACCTCATGCGGGACTGCACGTGAGGTTACGTGGACTGGACTAAAATATAATTCGAGAAAATCTTAAGGCTCATACTAAAAATTTACCAAAAGTTTTGTACCAAAAATAAATTACAGGACTAAATAATAAACCTACAAAAATCGAGGTATGTAGTGTAAATTACACCCTCCTACATGTGATCCAACGGTTGTGATCAATCCACTAATCTACATGGCAGCTTAGGGATGCGCGATGATGGTGTTGGAAATGCGAGCCCACGGCGAGCCATTATGCAATAAATGTTATTGCAATTCACTCCTTAATCTGAAATGAAGAATACATAATTTGCATAATAGGTCCCTTAGTACAATTAGGGTTATGTACCATGGCCATCTTGATGATCATACAGCTGTTGATTCAACTATTGAATCATAGAGGCTGGTGCTTGAATGAATATCTAAAGAGTTAGATTGAGGACTCATCAAGTACCGTCAGATGATTGTTAAGAGATGATCTTCAGCCTGAGTAGGAGATGGCAATCCTTATCTCTGAAGGCTGATATCTGACCGACCTCTTGATGCAGGTCCTCTGCATAGGAATAGAGATTCGGAGGTGTCAGATTAGTTAGGTCAAAGAGTTGACTTAACGAGATTGAGATAACCAAAGTCCTATATCGTATGCTGTCATGATATAGGCACGCATCCTCTGACCAGAGACAGATGTGTTGCTATATGTCTAAGTATGTACATTTGGCAGACCAATAGGTTGATGACCTAATCAAGGTCTACACACCGGCGCGCTGGTGTGCATATAAGGGCATATGAGTAATACGATCTCTCAAAGGGATCATACAGGTTCAGTTACTGAAACGGAAGACATGAGCTCACTCATGAGATATTGGGAAGAATCAAATTCCGTGCGCACGGTCGTCTTTCTTTGGAAGCTTGACTGAATTTGTAGGTTTGATATATACTTTTGGAAAGTATATGATCAAGACCTAGGTATGATATATGCTTTTGGAAAGTATATGATCGATACCGACTCCCAATGATCGAATGAGAAACTTACTGATAAAACCATGAAGTAGACAGTATAAAGTTGATCGAATACTTCGGGTTTAGTCTGAGTCTTCCAGTATGCAGGATGTATAGGTATTGGGAATACCTGAGGGTGATGTGATCATAAACGATTGTATAACCATGACGCTTCCATTCCTAGGGAGTGATGAAACGGGTTTGGATTTTAGTGACTCCTCTCAGTAGAGAAGTGATCTGATCTTGGTCCAAGTGTTGGACATTGATCTGAATGTGATTCAGATACAATGAGAAGATTAGATTTACGGTCTTGATTTAATCAAGCATCTATAGGAGGCCCGCGATCTGGATTTGAGATACGATCTCAATATCCATGTCACTATACGTGGAACAATACAATCGCCCTGTCCTTATCTCCAAGTATCTGCGGAGAAAGTGCATTATCCTTGAAGGAGTTCATGGATAATTCTATTGTTGATATATGTATCCGAGCATTGAGAAAATGGAAAATTAAATGTGATTTAATTATCATGATTAATATGAATTTGATTCATATTATAAAGAGAGCTATCTTAGATAATTAAATGAGATTTGATTATCAAAGATGTAAGTAATATGAATATGATTCATATTATTTGGACACAAGAGAATAGAGATCCAAAATGATTAAATGTGATTTAATCATCATGGATATGAATAATGTGGATAGCAATATCCATATTAATCAAATATATTATAAATGTGATTTATAATATATAAGAGAGAGATGTTTGTAATTTACATTTGTTAATTAAATGTTAATGTGAATTGGATTCACATTGGACATTAAATTGAAAATGTAATTTACATTTTGTTTTGGATTGTGAATGTGATTCACAAATTTTTTCAATGGCATGATTGCAATGCTCACAAAATAAATTGGATTTATTTTTTGTGAAATAATTTGCAACAAAAGTTGTTGCAAATAATGGAGATTACATAAAAGGTGAAATAGCCACCTTCCTAATGGAGGAGGGTGGACGGCCACCACTCCCATTAGGAAAGGGAGGCCGTCCCCCCTCTCCACATGGAAGGAGGCTTTCTCTCCTTTCATTATCTCCATGTATTGATGATTTAATTTTGTAATTAAATTGTGTTGATTTATCAACATATATTTAATTTAAATTAAATTAATTGTTGTTGTGTTTTTAGCAACAAATCATGACCATTGAAAGAAACACAAATTGATGTGGACCATTGGATTTGTGTTGACACATGGATTGAGATCCATGGATCCCAAAACCCTATAAAAGGAGAGGCACCCCATTGCTCTTCTAGACACATAAGTTGAGGCAACAAATCTCTCTTTCTCTCTCATTCTCTCTACACGTCCTCTCTCCATCTCTCTCATGTGGCCGTCCACCATGGATGCCCTAGAGAGGTTCTCCATCGCCGCGGCATCGTCGTTATGCTGCCCGATGGTTTGCTCGTGGATCTCCGTCTCCTTCGGTGCGCCCCGCTCGTGAAGAAGACATCGGATATCGTGTGTCGAGATCAGGAGATCCGCCGCTTGGATCATCAACATGGATTGCGAGAAGCACGCGGTTCATCCCCGCGCTTGCAAGCGTCTCCTCCGACGGATCGGACTTGAGACAGGAGGTCTCTCCGTTCAGAGACTTGATCGCAACCACGCTTCAAGAGGTAAACCTAATACTTGGTTGTGGTTTAGACGAAACGATCCGAGAAGTGTTCTTGGATCATGTGGTTTCGTCGCAAGAAAATTTTTTAATTTCCGCTGCATAGAACAACTAGTGCGACTAGTCGTTCTTCGTCGTATTCGATGCGACACTCACGCTTCCGTGATGCGCTTGAGGATCTAACCATATCCTTCAAGTGGTATCAGAGCCTTAGGTCGGTGGTTTTGGATACGATCCATAAACCGAGGACGACTTGGGTTCATTAGGGTTTGCGAAAGTTTTCTTGCATTTCATTTTCGCATCTCTGTTTTGATATTTGATATTATTTTCGGCACTGTTTAAATTGTTTAAACACGAAAATAATATTTAGATTTTATTCCCCATTAAATAAGGAAACCGTAGGATCTGAGTTTGCGTGATTTCGATTCCGTTTGCTCTAGATATGCTCATTTTAGTGAACATGTATCCACTGTTTCGGGGACTGCGGATCATGACGAAATTAAGATGTTAATTGCGGATTTGATACGCCTTGAAATGCGTGCAAATCACTTGGGTTCTGTTGTAAATCAAGTTAGCAAACTTTAGAAATTTACTTTGCTTAATTTGGATTTAAATTGATTGAGATATGATATTTTTAGTAAGTGAGGGTCACTGCTGAAAATACTTTCCTAATCAAGAACCTAGTTATTGTCATTTAATGAATTAGTGAAATTAAATTGTTTAATTTCCTGGAATAATTATGCATAAATATTTGTGAAATATTTAATAATAATTATGTCCTTAAATGACTTTGCCCTAACCAACAAATGATTAGATGTGATCTAGATCAAGATTGGTTACATGATCTACATGATCAACATTCCAACAAACATGTTGCTTGAATAGGACTTGGGATTTGTTTAGCAAATCTCATTATAATGTTAATCAAAATGTTTTGATTATTACTATATGGTACAATTTCGGTTGAAGAACCGATGATCATCTCAAGTACAAATTAATCAATTTGGCATTATCCTTTCCCGAGGCGGATATGGTGCCTAGTCGGAGAGCATTGGGGTTGCGGGTTGCAACGTATGTGGTCCGTCCCACTCTCGTCGGTACTGGCCATGACAGCGGGTAGGGCCGGGATAATGTCCGAGGGATTAAGATGTATTTTTCTAATTATTAAAATTCGAAATAATACGTATTTGAGATAATACCATTATTCAAGTAACTATTAAAATGTTTGTTGGATATTAATTGGATCATTAATTTAATATGATTAGATTAATTGGAATCCAATTAAGATTGAAATACTCTAATATTATTAGAGTTAATAATTCCCTTGAAAGAATTAATTATGTGAATATGATTCACGATAATTAATTAAAATTTGAATATGAGGTGGAGGATCACATAAGTGACATCCATGGTCTCCCGTCAAGGCGAAGGGTTCCGTCGCCAGGGATTGTATGTGGGAGACGCATGTCCGAAGTGACAGCTCCTGTATGCAAGCGCATCTGGATCGGACTCTTTGCTTCTCGAAAGAGTAAGGCCGTATACGTAGTGACCCCAATATCGGATCCTCATATTATTGGGGCGATATTGGATTGCGTATAGCGAGTACTATTCCTGTTGACGGTTGGTTCAATTAACGACTGGTCAACATCGCCTTAGGGGTGGTGGGCTCGGGTGTTAAAGACCGAATTGGGAGATGCAAGTTGGACTTGCAAAGCGGAATGTGTTCCCGCTTCTTTTTATCCGAGTTGCAGATTCTCATATTATTGGGATGTAACAAAGATAAGGAAGGAGATCCCAGATCTTGTTGAGATATAATGGTAAGTATATCTCTTACATTGAAAGTGATTAAGGGAATGAAATTTCAGTGTTGACAAGACAAGACAACTTTGATATAAAAATCCTAAATCAAAGTAATATATATATATATATTTATGCAAATTTCTTATTTCAGATAATCCTTCATTAAAACCCACTCAATGACATACTCAATAATAACCAGTAAAATATCATGGATTGGACTCATGATCCAGATATTGTACTTGCAATTGGACACATAATGTATGTGGTTGCAATGTGCAAGTTTCCTCGTAATATTGAGGAATGACAATTAAATAGATAATAAGACTACAACCCTAGGGTTTGTATGTCTCTATAGTCTTGATCTCTCATCGGATTAACTTTGGAAGTGACATGTCGATGATGATCGCAATTGTCAAATAATCCTTATAAAATTTATGAAGATATTCGGGCATACATATGTGCTCTTGACATTTAACATGAATGAGATGGTTCACTGCATCATGCAGAATGGTGGCTCTATAAGAGATGGTGTATTCAAATTGTTTGAGTACCTACCTGAACCTATGTTTTAAGAGTTTAGATGGATGTAGATGATGAGTGTCATCATTCTACTATCTGTACTCTGGTCATTCATGAAGCTTCATAATATTCATATTGTATGAATTTAATGAAGCATGTATAAATGTTGAAATGCTCTTACATAAGAGATCCTTAGTCTTAAGCAATGGTTGCTTATAGATAAAGGGAGCGCAGTGGAAGCATGGGTTGGACCCGAGTAAGAAGTATGGTCAAAGAGTTGACTATACATCTATGACTTCCATATGTCATCCGAAGAGTTGGATGAATGCCAATACTGCAATAAGTTGATGTGTTGATAGTATGACTATCAAGTCTATTTAGAATCCTTAGAGAAGGACTCAGATGGAGCATCAGATTAATCTACATAAATCATTGATATTGACTTGCTTAATAAATAAGATAAAGTCAAATAATTGTATCTCAATCTTCTGATGACATTTGCAATAGGTTGCATATGTTTTAGAAGACTGGAAAATTGATCTTAAAGGTTTATAGTTATCCACATGGTTATTGATGCAATTGTTGCAACAATCTCTGTTGGATTGATAGACTTGTTAATTTCAGTGGGAGAGCCCTTAGTCTTAGAGAATGTCTCTATGACCTAGACATTAGAATACACTCGTTGTTTGTTTCTAAATGTTGGAAATAAACATGAATTCTGGAATGGACCTATCATAAGGAGTTATGATGGAGATATTTCAGAAAGTAATCTAAAATCTAGTGGACTCCACTAAATTAGAAAATTAATGAATGGTTCATTAACATTTCTAAATACTGAAATTAAACCTTAAGATCAATAGGAGGATGAAGATCATTTGACAATGATCTAGCATCAAGCCTTGGACATTTGTCTATTGATTTGATCAATAGGCTAGTAAGAGATGAAACTTTAGAATGTCTAAAATTTCAAAACTTACATACTTATGAATATTGTATTCAAAGAAAAATGTCAAATACACCCTTCTTAGAGAAAGGTGTAAGATGTCAAGGTATTCAGGATCTCATACATATTGATGTGTGTAGATCATCTATATCATAGTAAACATTATGGATATGTGATATCTGTTAATGATTATGTATGATATGAGATTTCTTCTCTTCACCTAAGAAACCTTTGAAATGTTGAAAGATTTCATTATTTTTGGTTTAGAACCAAAGTCTGAAGGAAGATAAAATGAATTTGATCTAATCTAGGTAGCAAGTACCTACTAGATAAATTCAAAGAATACCTTATGGAGATATGAATATCATTTCTATCTCAATCCTCCTAACTCACCTTAACTCAATAGAGTTATAGGGAGATACAATTGATCATGTGTGACATGATCTTATCAATGATGATTTTTTGCATAATTATCCCTTAGTTTCCAGATATATATGTGTAGTAGAGACTACAATGTATATCCTTAATAAGGTTCCATGCAAGATGGAATCTAGCACTTGAGAGTACTGCTTCATTAGGAAAATAAAGGATGGTATTGGATACCTACTTTATGACCTTGAGATTCTTGAAATATCTCATCTCTGAGAATGTGATTCTTGGAGGTTGAGACTCTTGAGAATCAAGATGAAAATGAAGTGTAGGAACTCATTTAATCTTGAGAAGATAATGAGGCTCCTGAAATTGGAAACTAAAAAGGACAATTAATGATGAAACATTAATACCTCTTCAAATGAGTTTGAGGATGTATTCCATGTGTCAGTTAAGTCTGACAATGATCGGACTTCATGTGATGAAGCTCCTAAGGATCATGACATGGAAAGATGGATTTTAGCAATAAAAGTCTAATGTAGACTTCATATACAAGTGTTGTATATGGACCCTCGAGGATCCACCTATATGGGTAATACCTGTAAAGGTGTAAATGGATCTTCAAGAGAAAGGGAACCTGATGAGAAGGCGGAGACCTTCAAAGCACGGTTCGTAGCCATGAGCTACACATCGGAAGAGAAGACATTGCTTGCGATGAGACTTGCTCTTCGGTGACCATGCTTAAAAACATCAGAATATTGCTAATCTTGGTTGCACAACTTGACTATTGCATCTTCAAAGATGTAAGTCAAGATTGCATTCCTCTATAAATACCTCTCTGAGGATATTCACATGAAGTAGCCCCAGGGCTTCATGATTGAGGAAAGCAAGGTGTGCAAGCTAGAGAGCTCCATCTATGGACTCAAATAAGCTTCTTGAAGTTGGATCATAAGATTTGATGAAATTATAAAAGTTATGATTTCAGATAGAATCTGGATGAGCCATGTGAAGCTTAGTGGGAGTGCCTTTGTGTTCATCGTGCTAAATGTAGATAAAATCCTAATCATTTGGAATGATATAAGGATGATAATAAGTGTTTTATAGACTGGCTATTCCATATCTTGAAATATGATTTCAAAGATACCTCTTAGATCTTAGTTCTGAAGTTGTTCAGAAGCCAAGAGAAGAGGATAATTGGACTGTCACATTTGTAGTATACCTTGGACATATTCTATTCATAGAAATTCCAAGAAAGGCTTCTAACCCTTAAGATATGGTACTGACCTATCTTAAGGGATAGCACCTCAAAGAGTTGAGGAAGTAAATGCTACAACTACTTGCACTTGTGCATTAGTTACGAGAAGCTGAGTGTATGCTAGAGTGTACAAATACCAGATGTCTGTCATGCAGTGGGAGTAGTAAATTGTTACTAATCCTATTGTAGAGATAAAACACTTGATTGCAGTAATAACAAAATCTTCATAGATGAGGAGATTTTTGAGATAGTAATCTCAAAGTCTTATCTTCAAAAGTTTAAGACCATGTAGATAGTGATCTATAAAGGTCTAAACTTTAGATACCTTAGGAGATAGAGATCTCTGGGAATGAAGGTATTCTAATAAGGATTATGGGGATACTGGTTATGATGTCAGGGACAATGTAACCAACTAGATTGAGTATTGGTTGCATGAGATGCAACATTCGCATTAGATGCGAGCACTGTTACTGGGGATATGCAAGTGCCGTAAAAGGACTTGGCATAGTCTCGCGGGAACAGAGTGACTGATCAGCTTACCTAGCTATTTTCTAAATAGCCTATGATTGTCACATGAGTGCGGGTTTAAATGATTAGCCCATTAATGGCTCTTTGGGCTAGTGGGAGATTGTTGGAAATGCGAGCCCACGGCGAGCCATTATGCAATAAATGTTATTGCAATTCACTCCTTAATCTGAAATGAAGAATACATAATTTGCATAATAGGTCCCTTAGTACAATTAGGGTTATGTACCATGGCCATCTTGATGATCATACAACTGTTGATTCAACTATTGAATCATAGAGGCTGGTGCTTGAATGAATATCTAAAGAGTTAGATTGAGGACTCATCAAGTACCGTCAGATGATTGTTAAGAGATGATCTTCAGCCTGAGTAGGAGATGGAAATCCTTATCTCTGAAGGCTGATATCTGACCGACCTCTTGATGCAGGTCCTCTGCATAGGAATAGAGATTCGGAGGTGTCAGATTAGTTAGGTCAAAGAGTTGACTTAACGAGATTGAGATAACCAAAGTCCTATATCGTATGCTGTCATGATATAGGCACGCATCCTCTGACCAGAGACAGATGTGTTGCTATATGTCTAAGTATGTACATTTGGCAGACCAATAGGTTGATGACCTAATCAAGGTCTACACACCGGCGCGCTGGTGTGCATATAAGGGCATATGAGTAATACGATCTCTCAAAGGGATCATACAAGTTCAGTTACTGAAACGGAAGACATGAGCTCACTCATGAGATATTGGGAAGAATCAAATTCCGTGCGCACGGTCGTCTTGCTTTGGAAGCTTGACTGAATTTGTAGGTTTGATATATACTTTTGGAAAGTATATGATCAAGACCTAGGTATGATATATGCTTTTGGAAAGTATATGATCGATACCGACTCCCAATGATCGAATGAGAAACTTACTGATAAAACCATGAAGTAGACAGTATAAAGTTGATCGAATACTTCGGGTTTAGTCTGAGTCTTCCAGTATGCAGGATGTACAGGTATTGGGAATACCTGAGGGTGATGTGATCATAAACGATTGTATAACCATGACGCTTCCATTCCTAGGGAGTGATGAAACGGGTTTGGATTTTAGTGACTCCTCTCAGTAGAGAAGTGATCTGATCTTGGTCCAAGTGTTGGACATTGATCTGAATGTGATTCAGATACAATGAGAAGATTAGATTTACGGTCTTGATTTAATCAAGCATCTATAGGAGGCCCGCGATCTGGATTTGAGATACGATCTCAATATCCATGTCACTATACGTGGAACAATACAATCGCCCTGTCCTTATCTCCAAGTATCTGCGGAGAAAGCGCATTATCCTTGAAGGAGTTCATGGATAATTCTATTGTTGATATATGTATTCGAGCATTGAGAAAATGGAAAATTAAATGTGATTTAATTATCATGATTAATATGAATTTGATTCATATTATAAAGAGAGCTATCTTAGATAATTAAATGAGATTTGATTATCAAAGATGTAAGTAATATGAATATGATTCATATTATTTGGACACAAGAGAATAGAGATCCAAAATGATTAAATGTGATTTAATCATCATGGATATGAATAATGTGGATAGCAATATCCATATTAATCAAATATATTATAAATGTGATTTATAATATATAAGAGAGAGATGTTTGTAATTTACATTTGTTAATTAAATGTTAATGTGAATTGGATTCACATTGGACATTAAATTGAAAATGTAATTTACATTTTGTTTTGGGTTGTGAATGTGATTCACAAATTTTTTCAATGGCATGATTGCAATGTTCACAAAATAAATTGGATTTATTTTTTGTGAAATAATTTGCAACAAAAGTTGTTGCAAATAATGGAGATTACATAAAAGGTGAAATAGCCACCTTCCTAATGGAGGAGGGTGGACGGCCACCACTCCCATTAAAAAAGGGAGGCCGTCCCCCCTCTCCACATGGAAGGAGGCTTTCTCTCCTTTCATTATCTCCATGTATTGATGATTTAATTTTGTAATTAAATTGTGTTGATTTATCAACATATATTTAATTTAAATTAAATTAATTGTTGTTGTGTTTTTAGCAACAAATCATGACCATTGAAAGAAACACAAATTGATGTGGACCATTGGATTTGTGTTGACACATGGATTGAGATCCATGGATCCCAAAACCCTATAAAAGGAGAGGCACCCCATTTCTCTTCTAGACACATAAGTTGAGGCAACAAATATCTCTTTCTCTCTCATTCTCTCTACACGTCCTCTCTCCATCTCTCTCATGTGGCCGTCCACCATGGATGCCCTAGAGAGGTTCTCCATCGCCGCGGCATCGTCGTTATGTTGCCCGATGGTTTGCTCGTGGATCTCCGTATCCTTCGGTGCGCCCCGCTCGTGAAGAAGACATCGGATCTCGTGTGTCGAGATCAGGAGATCCGCCGCTTGGATCATCAACATGGATTGCGAGAAGCACGCGGTGCATCCCCGCGCTCGCAAGCGTCTCCTCCGACGGATCGGACTTGAGACAGGAGGTCTCTCCGTTCAGAGACTTGATCGCAACCACGCTTCAAGAGGTAAACCTAATACTTGGTTGTGGTTTAGACGAAACGATCCGAGAAGTGTTCTTCGATCATGTGGTTTCGTCGCAAGAAAATTTTTTAATTTCCGCTGCATAGAACAACTAGTGCGACTAGTCGTTCTTCGTCGTATTCGATGCGACGCTCACGCTTCCGTGATGCGCTTGAGGATCTAACCATATCCTTCAGATGGTTTGCGGATGGCCGACTGGGATCAGATCTTCGAGTGATGATCAACGGTGGAAGGGTGGTTGCATCCAACGACTGTGAAGCAATCTGACAGGCGAATGCAATCAGACAATTGCTGCGTCGCACGATGAACATGGAAGAACATCTCCTTCCTTGATCTTTAATGAGTGATTCTTGGTGACTACGACTTCCTCCCTTGTCGTGAGACGGCTCAAAACTTCCTAGAGTGATTCCGCAGTTGGAGATCTTCTTAAAATGACCATAGACCTCATCAGAAGCTCGATTGAGGCCTCGGACCTGGAGGCTCCTGTCTATATTCAAAATTCCCAGCATAAGTGTCTTTTCTTTTTGTTTCCTACAGGGAGCAAGTCGGTGACAAAAGGCAGAACTTGGAGAAGCTCCTAGAGGCGAAATGAGGTGGAGATAGGGTAAGATGAAGGTCTTTGTTGATGTAATGCAGTAGGAGACATGGTATCCATATCTGTGTGAGATTCGGAAGGATGGAGATGTGAGGGATGTTTTGAAGGTGGAGCGGAACAAAATAGTGGTGGTAGGCAAGGCAGAGAACACTCGGGTATGATGGAATAAAGTCATATAGCCTTAAATCCAACGAGGCAGATATTTTGAAAATACGGAAAATGAAGCTAAATCTATTGAAATAAAAAGTGAAACTATGCTATTGCTAACATAAAGTACAAGAAAATCTAAGGAGATAGAAGATCATTGGAGTAGATACACCTGGAGCTAAGTTGTGCTGAAGGACAGTAGTGAGCAGCAAATGCCTTCGATTCTACGCCAAATAAAACTCCCAAGGAGATGATCTCACTCCTGTTGTCACTAGGAACACCGCTCGAGGCTCAGATTTTAGGGGTTGAGGTGGAGGACAAATTTGAATAGTGGCCCGAGGGATACTATACTAGCGAGGTTTCATCCGGGAACAACGCTTGACACTGTGGCCCTCGAATCAAGATGAGATTTAGGCGTGAACGATCATGGATTGAGGTGCAAAAGTCAAAGAGATGTCGAGTTGAATGACTGCAAGGATCGACGTCCAAAATTTGATGGAATTGAGGGAACAAGCGGTCTGAAATAGGCTACGAGTTGGGTCAGACAGTTGACCCAAGTCAATGGGTGATGACACTGATTGGGGCAAGTCACCCACAAAAGGACAAAACTAAAATTATAAATAGAAAATTATTTGAAACAAAATAGAAAATGATTTATTCATTTTTTGTTAAAACCTATAAAATAATTATTATTTTATATAGTATCTTATCATGATTTTTATTTATTTTATGCGCTTATTTACTACAAATTAATTTTTAGGGTTTATTTATAGGTATATTTACCTATACTTTGTATATATATTTAATTTTTATTTTGTAATTTTGATTTTATTATTTTATTTCATATTTTTTTATTTATAAGTTATTTTCATAAACATAAATATATTTTTCTGATGTATTTTATATACTTAAATAAGGGTAAAATGGGGTTGCCCCCATGGGGGGAGCTAACTTAGCTCCCCCCGGCCCATTTCGCCCACTTTTTATTTTTTAAAAAAATTCTTTCATGGATTTTCAGCTAAATATCCTTATATTATGTCATTAAAATTTCATGTGAAACAGGGACTCCTATAGCCTCCATCCAGAAGGGGTCATTTTTAGCGATTCTGTTACCGTTAAAAAAAGATTGTGTGGATGGAGGCCGTAGGAGTCTCTGTTTCGCACGGAATTTTAATGACATAATATAAGGATATAATGGTGAAATTTCATGGAAGAAATTTTCAAAAAAAAAATAAAAGAACCAGGCGAAATTGTGTGGGGGAGCCAAGTTAGCTTCCCCCAAGGGGCAGCTCCATTGAACTACTTAAATAAATAGTAATATATAATATATAGGTATAAGAATAGGTATTTCTTCTACATATTTATGTATACTATTTCATTTTTTGTCTTCTTTATGGTTTTATTCTATTCTAAATATGCATGTATATTATAAATAATATTTACAAAATTATAAAATAATAAAGAATAAATAAAATCAAGATTTTATTCAAGTATACTTATACAATAGAGGTTCAAAACCTAACTTTCACATCTTAACTCCAAATTAAATGAAACCACCTTTATTAAATATCTTATTAAAAGTTATATACAATTAAAGGTGATTTTGATAATTTTGAATTTTTATTGAGGAAATATGGATCTAGAATGTTTATGTTTTGGCTTTTTATTTTGAGTATAAAAAGTACACTCTGTATTATTTTTGTATGAAATCAATTTTGTTATTTATAATCTACAACTTTCATGTACAAAATTTCTTCCTTTGAGGTAAAAGAATTGAAAATAAAATAGGTCCCAAAAATACAGTGTTGATGAAATAAAATAATGGAATTTTAATGGATTTTTGGCCCTTATCTCCCCCTACTTTATTTCTTATCGACCCCGTCATCAAGATGCCTAGATCTTAGGGTCTAGGGTCATAAAATTCCTTTGACATTTTATTCTTTTTCTTTTATTTATTATATAATTTTTGCATTAAAAACAGTATTTTATGTATAATAAAGGGAGAAAATAATGAATGTTAATTTGTATAAAATAATGCTATTTACATCCATTAGCTAGGGTTTTAAGGCCAAAATGATATACTAAAGGTGATAAAATAGATATTCGTTGCCCCAATTACTTGCCTTTGCTAGTACCTAGCAAATACTTATGCAATAAGTGTAGAAAATGAAAATAAAGAAAACAAAAAGAAAGAATGTTGAATAATTATCGACCTTTAAACTAATATTAACATAATCAAAGTTTGAAGCTCAGAGAAGGCCTTTGGATAAATGATGTGTTCAGAATCAGAGGAAGTTCAAGAAGTGTGACACTATATCCCTTAGGTTCCATACTCCTCTTATCCAATACAATTCACAGCCATGTCAGAACCGTCCTCCTAGTCGTATACTCTTCCTACCTTGAAGTGATAAAACCATGTGTGTGAAATTATTCAGCTCTCCCCAGACAAGACCGATGAACTATCGAGGTGTCTGCCCTTTTGGTAACTCATCCTCATGGAGACAGATATTCCCTTCTAAGGTTAGGTAGTCCTGATCTTTACAACCGAATGGGAAAGAAAATTAGAAGGTGAAGAGAAGTGGGAATTAACCAATATAGTCTTCATTCTCTTGTGGATTCGGTCAGTATAATGATTCTTCAACAAAATCATGTCTTTTCTAAAGCTTAAATATTTTTGGAACTTTTGGTTGTTGGATTCTTCGGATATTTTTCTTTGGCTTTGTATATCTTATGCATTCTTACTTGTGTTTTGTTTGATATATCATCTTTTTATTCCACCCATTTTTTGGGGTCTTGGAAAAAGTTGTAGCAGTGAACCATTCATTATTCGAAGCATTGTCTCAATCCACGTACAGTCTTTAGATATCATTGTTACCAAAAGAAGTGAGTTAGAATATCTGTGTTGTCAATATCCAGGAATGGTTTTTGAGCCATCTTTAATGAAGCGGCCTTGCATCATCCCAACGTAGACTCCAATTTTTTGATTAGTTCATCTGAGTTGAGCTAAGTTCTAAGTGAGAGGTTTCCAGACAAGTTACTATCTCGAGAGTCTTACAGATGATAAGAAGGGTTTTATTTAAGAACATTGAATTGACTCATGAACAATGTATTATGGAATCTAAAGAATTAAGTAAGTTGACCTTAAATATTTCTACTTCTAGTCCTCAATGGGTTCCTCTGAAATTAAGTGTATTAAGGTATATTCTAGCTCTAATCTTCATACTTTATTTAGATTTGTTTAATTTTCTAGGTTATTCCAAAAAATGTGGAATCTATGCATAATGCAAGGAAAATTTTTTATGATGCAATTTTCTAATTTTGAACTTTTTATGGATTTTTGAAAAGATTTTGCAAATTTTTATGTAATTTTTGAAATGGTTTTTACAATTATTTTTGGATTTTTTTGATCTTGCAAAATTTTAGGGATTTGTGAAACAAAATAATTTTTTGGAAAAGAGGTATGTGAAGATATTTACACAGGAGTGTTTCTTGTTATTTACAAGAGTTGAGTTTTTGGAATTTACAGGTTTGTACATTCAACGTTTTGTAAAGAGTTCTTATTTGTAAACCTTTTGAAACTTTTATTTCTGCAAACTAATTTGACAAATACTTTTTACAAACATATAATTTGAAAAATAATTTTGTAAAGATTTTTCAAATAATATATATAGATTTCTACAAACAAAACAATTTTACAAAGGTTGAAAATATTTTACAAAGCATATTACAAATTCAAAAGTTTTTTCCAAAAATATTTTTAAACCATTTTTCAAACATTATACAAAAAAGATTTTTACCCGACTATGTACAAAGATTAATGAGTTTTGTACTAGTATTTTATTAACACTTAATTAATTGTATTTTAGTCATACTTATTGAAAATACGAAATTAGGAGTTATGTCTAAAGTATTTACAGAGTATATACGGCCCCCCTATACTTTTCTTGAGCTATGTCCTCATAGATAAGAGAGAAAAAGTGAAGACAACTCGTACTGAGTATAGAAAATCCTATAATATAATGAATAAAGCATGGCTGAATGAGAAGTTGATTGTACCCCCTATACTTAGGATATACACAAGGCATATAGGGTTAAGGGGTGGGAATGTATAAAATTATAGGATACACATGTCCCCCTATACTTAGGGTAAAATATCCCTAAGTATAGACAGAGTATTGATGGATCTACAATTTATCATCTTTATTCTATCATTTTGGCCTTAAAAACCCTAGTAAATGCGTGTAAATAGGCTTAATTTAGGCATTTTAGCATTCATGAATCATTGTGTAAATATTGTTGCGGTTTATAAAGCCAAAATTATAGAACAAAGAAAATAAAAGAAAAAGAATAAAATATTGTTAATATTTTATGACCCAAAACCCCAAAATCTAGGCATCTCGATGACTAGGTCGACAAGGAATAAAGTAGGGGGAGATAAGGGCCAAATTACAATAAAAATACCTTTTTATTTCATTCATTCTTTATTCATTTTGGGACCTATTTTTGGTTCCACTTTTAATACCTCAAATAAAGAAACTTTGAAGATAAAAGTTATAGATAATTAAATATAGAAAAATACAAAATTGATTTCACACAAAAATAATGTACAGATAAAAAGATATGATATGTATAAGTTTCCAAAATCCCAACTTCCTGGACCTGTATCTATCAAATAAAAACTAGAAATGCACCAAACTCACCTTTAATTGTATATAATTTTAAACAAGTTATTTAATGAAGGTGGTTTCGTATTTTCGGAGTTACGGTTTGAAAGTTGAGTTTTGACCCTCCCTTTTTTGTATACTTCTACTGATTTGTTATACACAAGGTGAAAACATCATCATCGACGAGGCCCTACTCATCCACATACAACAGAAACGCTAATACTTTGGAAATCCAAGCAATACACAAGGTAATAACAGACTGGATTTTTTTGCTCTAATCCTTACGATAATGCTCTCTCACTCGGGAAAGAGACCTTCCTCATTGCTACCTGAAAATAAATGAGGGCTTTGCTCACCAAATGCAATGATTCCAATTAATCAATTTTATTTAGGTCAAGTATTTTTAGCAGTCCCTTCTTTAATATTTTTATATAACTTGCTTTGAGTAAATTTGATACAAGCACCTAACATTTTTGTATTTTCTTTAAATTCCTATGTTATCCAAAAATAGAGGGAGAGACAACAAAGAAATGCAAGGCAACATTAAGATGGAAATATCACCTTAGGGCCTAAATGATGAATGCCCAGTTAGGAGACTTACAATGCTTCCCAATGCTCTCCATGTGGTATGAAAAACATGAATTTCTAAACTTAGACTATATATTGTTATGCACATGGAAATCATCCTAAGGTGGCAATTGTTACACATGAAGAATCAAATGCTAAAGACAAAGGATGAAACTTAAGGTCTGGTCTTGGAGACTCCTTGGTTCCCACCACAATGGGTTCTACAAGAGATATATCTAGAGCTCTCTTGGCGTGAAGTTTCAAGAATAAGTATTCAACAATTAATTAAGCTAAGTCCAAACGTGAATACCATAGGTGCATGCAAAGATAGTTAGGTGTTTGACCTTAGTTTACACGATCAAGCAAGCCTAAAGACTAAGGGCTCATTCCAAAAAAACAAATAAAAATAAGAAGGGAAGCAAAAATCATGAGAAAGAAAGAAAATAAGTCTGTAGAAATCTCATAAAAGATTATGATCCCCAAGTGAACAAACACTCGAAAATCGGACCCAAGTGTCCAAAGTCCAATATACATGTATTGTTACAAAATAAATGAGCAAAAATAAGAGTCTATATCTCACAAAAAGGAAATAATTTATATGCTAGGCTATTGCCTCTCTCTCTCAAGAGCCTCCTGCTCTCTCTTGCCAACTAGGTTTGAAGAACTGGTTCCTCGTCCCAAGGCTACGTAGAATTACCTACGCATTCCTCCTCGATCTGTGATCCCTACAAGGAGCCAAAAAGAGAAGATATCAACCAGTTCTAAAATTGATAATTAAATAAAAGAAAATAAATGAAGAAATGACTAAGCTTTATAAAAAACAAAAAGTACTCTACAACCTGATGCTCCCTGTCAACAAGGACATTTGTCGAACACATTTATCGGAGATGCTAATAATGGTCGGATAAAATCAGACTCATTGTCACTGAGTCGAATGCTCAATACTCATAATAAAACACCAATTAATCCGCATAATGAAAAATCAATTAATCAAATTGGGGAAAAATTATTATTCCCTACTAAAGATGTATACTAACAAATATGTAGGGGTCAAACACATGAAACAAAGGTGTAGACCAAATGAGATAAAAATCAACATACGAATTTGTCTTTCAAACAATTAACCAATTTATGATTTTTGTGGATTTTTAGCTTTTATATTTTATGGATTTCAATTTTTTATTTTTAAATTGTTTTTAAATTTACATTTTATATTTTCTTTTTAATATTCTGATTTTTAATTTATTACTTTTAAATATATAATAGAAGGGTAAATAAAGCAATATATACAAAATAAGGTATTATAATAAGAAATACTACTAAAATATAAGAAATAAAATATTTCTAGATTTTATATAATTTTTCTGTTATTGTCAATTTTGGGGAATTTTTGCTCATTTTTAGGTATTTCTAAAGTAAAAAATATCGCAAAATAGGTATTTAATAACTAGGTCGAATTGATTTGGAAATAAAAAATATTAAAAAGTGTCCAAAATTTCCAAATAAATTTTAGTGGATATTAAAGAAAATTATAAAACAAAATTCAATATTTTGAAGTTTGTTGGAAGTTTTTATATTTTTATAAAAGATTTTGGAACATTTTAATTTTCATGACCTTTTTTTCTATTTTTAGTGGTTTTTGGACTGGAGTTTGAAAATATAATGATATACAAAATATTTTTGAGGGGAATTTTTAAAACATTTTTATATTTTTTATATTTTATAAGTCAAAGAGGAACAAAAATATACTATGTTAATTTTTATAAATATAAAAATGCCTAAAATGTAAAATTAAAAATATGGCGCAAACCTAGATGCTAGCAGACATTTAATCTTTTTTTTGAGATTTTTTGGGGCACAAATGATATTCTTAATAAATAAAACACAATCACTAAAATTGATGAACATGTAGGGGTATTTTTACAATTAAAAATAAAGGTAGGGAATAAAATGCAATTTATACAAAATCGTATAACTATGATTCCAAGTTTTTGAACTAAACATAAATATTAATAACTGTGAGGGTATACATGCAAAAATGCAACCTCACTTGCACATGAGGTGACATGGACTAGATTAAAATATAATTCGAGGAAAGCTTAAGGGACTTACTACAAATTTAGCGGGTGAAGTTTAGAAGGCAGAGAGGAACGAAATGATGGTGGTAGGCAAGATAGAGAACACTGGTACGACAGAACAAAGTGGTGGGGTCATAGCTCCGATGAGGTACAAATTTTGAAAATATGGAAAGAAGCTAAATCTATCGAATTAGAAAGTGAAAGTATGTTATTGCTAACCAAAAGAACAAGAAAAGCTAAGGAAATAGAAGCCTGTTGGAGTCGATGCACCTGGAGCTAAGCTCTGGCAAAGGATGGTAGCGAGCAGTGGATGTCTTCGATTGTAGGCCTAATAAAGCTCTCAATGAGCTGATCTCACTCCTGTTGTCACCATGAAAAATGCTCAAGGATCATAATTTAGGGTTTTAGACAGAAGAAGGATCAAATTTGAATGGAGACCTAAGGCGATACTATATACTAGAAAGGTTTCATCGGGGAACAATGCTCGACACAGTGTCCCTTGGATCGAGGTGAGATTCAAGCGTGTAAAACCATGAATCGAGGTGCAAAGGTCAAAGATATGTCAAGCCAAATGAGTGCAAGGATCAACCTCCAAAAATTAGTGGAATCGAGGGAAGAAGCAACCTGACAGAGGCCCAAGTAAAAGGCTGATGGGCCTTGATTGGGCAATGTCACCCATAAATGGACAAAACTAAAATTATAATAGAAAATAATTCGATATAAAATAGAAAATGATTTATTTAAATTTTTTAAAACATAAAAAAATTATTAGTTTATTTAATATTTTGTTATGATTTTTTATTTATTTTATGGGTCTATTTATTATAAGGTAATTTTTAGGGTTTACTTATAGGAATATTTAACTATGTTTTGTACATTTTCTTTTTATTTTGTATTTTTTTATTTTGTTATTTTATTTTCATATTTTATATATTGATAACTCATTTTTAGATACATAAAAATGTTTTTGTTATATTTTTGTACACTTACATAAATAGGAGTATATAATATATACGTATAAGAATAGGTATTTCATATATGTATTTATGTATATTATTTCATTTTTTTGTGTTTTCTATATCATTTCATTATATTCTAAATATGCACATATAATATAAATAATATTAAAATTATAAAATTATAAAATTATAAAATTATAAAAATAATAGAGAATAAATAAATTTTATATTTTATTCATGTATATATACAATAGGGGGTCCGAAAGCTAACCTTCACACCATAACTTCAAATTAAATGAAACCACCTTCATTAAATAGCTTATTAAAAGTTATATAAACAAAGTGATTTTGATAAAATTTGAGTTTCTATTGAGGAGATATGTATCTGGGAAGTTTAGGTTTTGGCTTTTCATTCTGCATATAAAAAGTACACTATATATTTTTTTATAAAATCAATTTTCAAATTTTTCTAAATATTATTATCTGTGACTTTAATGTACAAAATTTCGTACTTTCAGGTATAAGGAAAAGAAAATAAAATAGATCCCAAAATTTTAATGTTGATGAATAAAATAATGGAATTTTAGTGTATTTTTTTCATTATCTCTCGCTACTTTATTCCTTGTTGACCTACTCATCAAGATGCCTATGGATTGGGGTCTAGGGTCATAAAATACCTTTAATATTTTATTCTTTTTCTTAACTTTTCTTTTCTTTATTCCATAATTTTTGCATTAAAAAATTTTATATATAATAAATTTAACAAATAATATATGTTAATTTTTACGATATAATGCTATTTACATAATTAGCTAGGGTTTTTATGGTCAAAACAATATAATAAAGGTGATGAAATGGAGATTCATCAATATTTTAGCCATACTTCAGAATTCCATATTTTTGAATAAATATGGCTAATATACTATAAGATCTATGGTATACAAATAATCAATTGTAAGAATATACTATAGACATGTGTGAAAATTTTACAATTTTTAATAAACATGATTAATGAAATGGTTCAAATTGCAAAATGATTGAACAATAGCAAGAAAATATCTTAAAATCCCTACGAAAGTCAATTGGAAAAATTTTATAAAATATTTGCAAACCTTTGTAAAAATCTTTTGTAAATGTTTGCAAAATTTTGTTTAACTTGTTTGAATAAAAACATTGAAAATTCAATTTATAAATGATTTGGAAAGTAATTGCAAAAATATTTTGAAAAATCTATCTATATAGTTTGAAAAATCATTGCAAATGATTTTCAAATTTTGTAAAATTTTGTAAAAATTTTATCAAAATATTTATAAAAATAAGTTTTCAAAATGTTTGTACAAATATTTTCAAACTATTTTAATAACTCTTTGTATAATTGTAACAAATAAAATTCTCTCTCTATATATATACACATAACTCTTGTATACAAAAGCTTGTAAACAACTAACTTTACCAGTGTAAACTCCCAATGTAAATTCTACACCCAATTCCTTTAACTACGTATGGACTCCCATGTAAATATGTGTATATACTTCTTTCAATGACCTTATCAAAACCCCTAAAATTTTCAAAATTTTCAAAAATAATAATGTTTGCATAAATATTAAAAAAATTGCATAAAAATTTACAAAACCTTTCGAAAACTTGTAAATTTTTCAAAACCAAATAACTGCTTCACAAAATTATTTTGCTTTTATGACATCTGCAATTTTTGGAATGATAAATAAAGTCTGAAGTTTGGAAATTGGTCTAGACTTTAATCCGATTAATTTCAGAAGAATTCGTTAAGGAATGGAATTGAGATACTTCATGTCACCTTAACTTAATTCCTTAGATTCCATGGTATTATAATCATGTGGCGATTCAATGTGTCTAACTAGAACCCTTCATGTCATCCATATGACTCTTGATATTGTGGCTTGACTAGAAACCTTGCACTTAACACTTAACTAAACCCAGATGAATTATTGAAAGATATTGGAGTCTAAATCAGGACGATACTAGGCCTCTTAGTCAAGGGTAGCTCAGGAACCATTCTTAGGGTTCCGAAATCAGTATTTCTACCCACTTCCTCTAGTAGCATGGGTATCTAATGACTGGAGATTGGATTGAAATAATACTTCGATGATGAATGGTTTGTTAGCATAACTTTTTCCATGACCCCAAAATATAAGAAGAACAAAAGTTTTTATATCTGTAGGTGCGAAATAAGAATGCAGTGCAATGCTAAATCAAGAAAATATCAAAAAATATCCAACACCAAAAATTCAAAAAATCATTAGCTTCTAGAAAAAGGTTGCATCTTGCTGAAGACTTGGTTACATCGGTCAAGCTTGACAAGGAAATGTGACTATACTAGTCCATTTTCAATTTTCTTCCCTTTCTTCTTGCTTCTTTGTATTTCGATTGTAAACTAGCACACACCTGACCTTAGAAGGAAATATCCATCTCCCTGAGGATGAGTTGCCAGAGGAGGACACTCTTTTATAGTTCAATGGTTTGTTTAGGAAGAGCTAACCTATTCATACATATGGTTTTCGTAATTTCAAGGCTACGAGAGTATGAAACTGAAAGGATGGTTCTGACCAGGCTGTGAATTAACCTAAATAAATTAATATGGAATCTAAGGGTTGTTCTATTACATTTCCTAACCTTAACATGGTTCCGAACACATCAAGAATCCATAGGTCCTAACCAAGATCCAATGTTTGATTTTAGTAATACAAATTTAAGAGTAAAAAATTATTCTAAATTCATTCTTTTTATATTCTTCATATTCTTTTCCTGCACTCATTAGCATAAGTGCTTGCTAGGGACTAGCAAAGTCAAGTATGGGGGGCAAGAATCTCAATTTCATCACCTTTATTCTTTCATTTTGGGCCTTAAATCTTTATCTAAATATATGCATATAACATTAATTTGTACAAAATAACACCCAATATTGACATTAAAATATTGAATAAATATATATGCTCGATTTCAAAATAAAAGAATGAAAGAAAGAAAATAAAAAAGACTGTAGTGTCAAAAGCATTTAATGATCTTAGTCTATGAGACCTAGTCATCATGATGTTTTGGTCAACAAGGAATAAAGTAGGATACATAGGGCAAAGAAACTGTACAGAACACAGCTTAAAACCTAATTCTATTTACTCAATAAGTGCCTATTGGACCTTATTTTACTTTCCTCTTTCTACGTCTCAAATTTTAAACCCTCAACATGAAAGTTGTATATAAAAAGACAAAGAAAAATACAAAGTTAATTTCACTTAAAAATAATGCACAGTGCCCTTACACATAACAAAAAGCTGCAAATGAAACTTCCCAAATCTGCATCTCTCCAGATAGACTCAAAATTGACCAAACTCACCTTTATTTTTCATAAAATTTAATTATCTATTTAATGAAGGTGGTTTCATTTAATTTTGGAGTTGAGATGCAACAATTGGTTTTTGGGTCCCTATTGTACTTTGTACATGTATACAATATTTAATATATTCATTCTCTATATTTTTATATTTTTTATATTTTATATACTTGTAAACAATATTTGAAATATATTTAAACAAAAAAATATAATAAAAACATTAATAATGCATTAGAAAAATAATGTATTAAACTATATAGGTAAACCATGCCTATATAATACATAGAGAAAAGGGAGCCTGCTTCATGAAGTAAGTAACCTTACCTACTTCATGTCTAGTTTTTATCAATTTTTTTTATTTTTTTGAAAAATACTATCATGGATTTTCTTAGTTATATCCTCTAATATGTCATTCAAATTTTTTTGTCAGAAATAGAGACTCATATACCATCGAGAATGGGTCGATTAAATCAAATCTAAGACTGTTAAAGTTGTATGTTCTAGATGGAGGACAAAGGAGTCATTGTTTCCAACAAAATTTGAATGAAATATTGGGAGAATATAGTTATAAAATTTATGATGGTATTTTTCAAAAAGATAAAAAAAATTGTAAAAATGGACATGAAGTTGGTAAGGCTACCTACTTCATGAAGTAGGGTCCCTTTCCTATACATATTTATTTTAGTATGTAAATAACATCAAAGAATATAATAAAAATATGTAAATATGTGATTAATAAGTTATGAATATATAAAATATGTAAATACTATAATAAAATATCAAATGCAAAATAAAAATAAAAATACATCAAATAGAGGTATATAGGTATATAGATGTAAATATGAGCACATAATAAATGAGCTTGTAAAACTAAAGAAAATCATAATAAAATAATACATATTATAATAAATATTTTCTATATTTTAATAAAAGTTAGTAGATTATTTATATTTTATATCTACTTAATAAATCATTTCAATTGTCCTTTTTTCTGCGTGGACCAACCAGAACCACTCTTTTGTTGACGAGGCAGGTCAACTATCCTTCCCAACCACTTGCTCGAGTCAAACCTCCTGACCTCTACCTTCCACATTTTTGGACACTATCCATGGCTTGGCAACCCTCAATCCCTTCACCCATGTTGTTCCTCACTCCTTCCTTCATCTCGCTTGGGATCTAGCTTTCACCAACTCCTTCATCTTCTCATACCATCGCCTTTCCCTTTTTTACCCCTTGCTTGTGTATAAATAAGATAGCCTCACCAACCTTTTTGGTTTTGATGCCCGATTCTACCCTGTAACCCCAGTAGAATCAGTTTGATTGAGTTACTTGGTGACAACAAATGATTTTCTATCCTCATTTGTACAGAAAAAGGCGTAAATCGGTGTGATCTGAGGTTCGTTGAAGTTCCTCCAATCGAGCTTCTTCTACTCTCGACACCCAAGCAGGTATGAGATGCTAGTTAAATTCCCTTTCAGCATTTTAAGTCAACATGTTAGACTATCTTTTAATTCATACTTTTAACAAGTAACTTAGTGTTATTTTAGGATTTCAAATTATGGGAGCATTCAGCTCCATCCATAACTTAGTGTAATTTTAGGATTTAAAATTGTAGGACACTCACCTAGAGCCCTTCTCTCTTTTTGTATTGGAATAGCAAGCCACTTGGAATAGGAGTCAAATCCTATCTCAGAGCTCCAGGAAACTTGAGGCTCTAGGCCCCATCTGATAGGTCTCGTACCATTTTGTCCCCTCCTGCATGAGTGGGGTGTTGGATATTTGAGACCACGGCGATCCATTACGCAATAAATGTTATTGCAAATATCATTAACTGATTTGAAATGAAGAATAACTAATTTTAATAATAGGTCCCTGAAAAGATTGTAAATACCTGATCTAATTTCTTCTTCAGATTCCTGTAAAATAGATAGAAGATTTAGCAGTCGTTGTCGACCAGGTGAGCTTTACCAAAAAAGGTTAATTTTTAGTGAATCCGTTTATTTTATCTATACTCCAAAACTTTGATGTATAGTGAAAGTACGGAAGTGTCAAACTTAGGGAGGCTAACTATTTGAAACTAGGGTTAAACTATAGAAACTAAGATTTAATAGAGTTTCGTGATTATTATTTATTTTTAAGATTTTTTCTGAATTTTTATTTAATTGTTTTGAATTTTACGTTATTTTTATGATTTTTTAGTATTTATGATTTTTTTGTTTTATAAAATGTTTATAATTTTTATTTAGTTTTTATTTTATTATTTTTATATTGTATTTTTAGCAGCGACGAGGAGGTGAACATTAGAAAAAGTCAGGGCTAAATACCGTCAAGTCCTATATTCCCCTGAGAGCACAGATGGACTTCGGCGAGCTCTTGAGGATATTTTATTATTTTTATGGATTTTAAGGGTTTTTAGGATTTTTATAGGGTTTGGTTTATTTTTAAGATGAAAAGTTAAGTGGTTATTGAAAACTGCAAGGAATTTTTATTTTTTAAGAGAGTAAACAACATAAAAATATTTCTATTTTATTTTTATTAGAATTTAGGTGAGATTATCTTTAAAATGATATATTGTGCATTTTTTGATGATTTTCCTATATTTACTTATAACATTTACAAGATTTTATGTGTTTTATATTTTTTAATGGATTTTAATTTATTTTGCAAAATATGGTAAAATATACTATAGGTAATTTTTGTAGACTTTCTAGAGGGGTTTTTATATTTTTTATGATTTTAAAGTTTGTTATATTTTTTAGTGTTTTAATAGTTTATTTAATGCTAAAAAGTATTTTATTTTTCAAAATTTTGTTTACCATTATATATAGTATAATAGTGAATGGTATTTATATATTTTTTTATTATATTTTTTGTATTTTGATATTTTATTTATGATGTATTGTAATATAGTGTAGTATATGTTGTATATATATTTGTACAATGGATATATATATATATATATATATATGTAATGTGCAAAATGTTGGGGGTGTGTGAAATATCCAGAAATCAGATGTGTGGATGAAATTATGTGGGTGTATGGGAGATAGTGTAAAATGTGCAAAAGTTAGAGGGCTTTACTGCAAAACTCTTGCAGAATCACACACCTCACGGGTCGGGCTGCTAATCGAAGCGAACTGGAACGAACAGACCTATGGTCGAGTTCGGTTCGATAAGGAAGTTCGAAAGCTCGAGTTCGACTTCGGTTCGATAAATATTCGATAGGATATGTTCGAGTTCGAGTTCATTTAAAAAACGAACGTTCGAGTTCAGTTCGATAACAGTCCGTTAACAATTTAACTTAACTAAAACTTATTTATATGAACGAGTTCGGAACTGGAGTTTGATAACAAGGTTCAATAAGCAGTAAAAATAAGAAATTATTCAAATAAAGTGGTACAAAGCCCAATAAACACCACAATTTCTTTAACCTCGAAATTTACTAAGTGTATAAATACTAAGTTACATATACAAATACATATACACATGTACATATATCGAACTCGAATTTTTATTGAACGAACATATGTTATGTTCATGTTCGGTTCGTTAAGCTATCGAACTAAAATTTGAAGTTCATGTTCAGTTCGTTTAGAAACGAACGAACATTTTTCGAACTATTATCGAACGAACTCTAATCGAATACGAACATGTTCAGTTCGATTAGCAGCCCTACTCACGGGATTGATCAGCTGACAGGAAGGCATGTTCTTAACACTCCAAAGACTAGGGGTATATCACACCAAACAGCTAGATGATAGCTATAGGATCACGTGACTTGTGCGAGCGCTCGGACCTGTTTGTGAAAAGTGAAGATCGGAGGATTAACTTGCAATTCAACCAGAAGTTAATCGTCGTGCACCGCTCCACAATTGAACGGTGTGCGTTCCATTCGTTGGATGCCTGTGATAAGAGGAACGAATGTTGGTCTGAAATTAGATCTGCTCTTCTCCCTTTCGGACTCCGCAGGCAGCAGTTGTAGCGGACCTCGTCTGGTCGTCCGGATCTATCTCCAACGGTGTGATTATCTTCCCATGATGCAGCTTGAATAAAAATCAAATCGGCGATGCCTTCAAACGAAGCTTCATTGAAACCACAAACAATATTCGATCAATATATTGTTCCTCTTCCGTTTCGGATGTATTATCCCAGTGGTTACAGGTTCTTTGTTTTTGAAATGACGGAGTTGATGTCGCTTGATGTTTCCCGAAAAGGTTCTAATCAGTAGTAGCTGCGATGTTGCTCGTTACGTACGATTCCGATTGATGAGATCAACTTCGCTTTGCCTCCAGGTTAGGCTCGATGACTCGGACTGTAGATTTACCTTTGTGATCAAAGGACGTCACAAGTTTGTTGTTGATTGTTGTTAAATCCCCTTTTGTTGAGCCGCCCAGTTGCCTTCGATGATCAAACTTAGGCTCGAGGATTTTGTTCCTCGATCGGAAGTGTTAGAAGAGAATCGAGCAGAGTGGCGGTGGTTCACAAATCAGATCTGGAATGGAATCGACATGGATGACATGAAGGATGCGGAATGAGTGGAATGATATGGAAAACAGATGAAGATTTGGATCAAATAGAGAGAGTAGATGGGTTGAGAAGAGAAATAAAATTGGAAGGGGGCTTGATAAGAAGAAAACAGAGAGAAGATAGATAAGAACCGACCTGAAGAAACTTATGAAACGGGTGGTATCGCCTGGAAATGGAGCTCGAAGGAGGAGCTCCGGGTGGTGGCCTTGATGCGTGACGAGCTGTAGAGGCTAGGCACGGTGGATGAGCTCAACGCAGGCATGATCACGCCAGGCAAGGAGTAGGAGAGGCTCACCCTTGCACACTTCCATCTCTCTCTCTCTCTCTCTCTCTCTCTCTCTCTCTCTCTCTCTCTCTAGATCTGGTGGAGGAGAACAAAAATGGCGGATAGGGGTCAACGGAGGGAGGAATGACCTATAAATAGGGGAAGTGGTGTGGGGAGCATAGAACTAAGTGTGGTCACTAGCGACGAGTCCGGTGACCACGGGTTGTTAGCCCACCGGCCTAACGGTCGGCGGTTGGAGGAAGGAAGGGGAGAATAGGAGGGAGGCAACATCATGCGCACAAATAGGAGCAAGAAGATGATAGGTTGAGAAGGATGGGGAAAGTAGGAGTGAGAGAATCAGGATAAAATAAATAAAAAAAGAAATTAATTAATTAATATAATTAATAACAATTGAACTAATAATTAGATTAAAAAAACTAAAGTATTATTAAATGAGTTGATACGTATAAAGAATTAATTTAACTAATTTATTAAATGATTAATAATATAATTAAATAATTACATTAATTAATAAATAATTAATAAATTGTACATAAATAAATTATTTATTTTAATTTAAAAGTAGAGTATTAATATATTAAATAATAATATAAGTTACAGTACATTGTACAATATACCAATATAGTCCCGAAAATGTGTTTTTCATATTAACTCTGATTTTAGCGAAACTAGTATCATTTTGTAGATAATTTAATAATATGAATTTTAAAACTGAGTTTGCTCAATATAGAGTTCATAACAGTCGCGTTATGGGGTCCGGGAAATTTCGGTAGCGGCTTTGAGACTTCAGGTTTTATTGGTATTTTGACTGAATTATATTTTTACAGTATTATATAATTTTTAGAGGATTGATAGAAAAAAATTAAGTTAATAGGATTACGGTTATTTAATTAAAATAAGGGAAGTTTCTACATATAATACAGATATACAACGGGTCCAAAACACCAAAACTCACTCAGTTTATTGTAAAAGTTTTTTTGATATTTTTAATAAATAGTATTAAGCATAAATGAATTTTAAAAGTGAGTTTGGTTCATTTAGAGTTTTTTATAAACAGTTATGAACCAAAGAAGTTGGATTTTGTGGTTTTACGATTATGGTTAATATTTTTGACGAATTATTTTTCTGATATTTTTATAAAATAATATATATTTTTGTATCAATTTCTACACAATAAGTATTTTGGTTTGAGGTTGTCCTGATGATAAATAAAATAGGTGAAATATAGAAAATTGATAAATAGGAAATTATATTTTTGGTTTTTATTTTCTTGGTATTTTTATAAGTTAAGATCCTTATTTCCCCTACTTATTTATTTTGTCGACCACGTCAATATTGACCTAGTCTCGAGGTTAGGATCAGCCTATATATTTCATATTTACAACATTATTTTCTTTTATTTTCTTTTTATCTTTATTCTTTTGTTTTGGATAAAATAAGTGTTAACATATAACATTAATATTTTTGGTTAGAATGATAAATAGTTGGAATTAGTGATTATTTACATATATTTTACCGAGGATTTTAGACAAAATGAAAGAATAAAGGCGATGAATCATGAATTCATCATTACCCTATACTTTACCTTTGCCAGACCCTTAGAAAACACTTATTCTATAAATAAGTGCAAGAAAAAAGAAAAAATAAAAATAAAAATAAAAATAAAAGAACTTAGAACATGCATGTTTATTAAACTGAATCTCACTTCACCCAAAATCTGGAGCTTGGATTCAAACCTTTTAATTAATAGTGTGTTGGGACTCTATTAGAATTAGGATTCAAGTCTCGGCAGCCCTCATGTTTGATAAATCCTTATCCAGGCTCACCCCAACAGCCAGCTCAGATCCGCCTATCCATCACACAAACTTTTCAGCTTTGAAAGCAACGTGTAGTGTGTATGAAAGGTTTTAGCTCTTCCTGCTTAAAGAGGCAAAGAAACCACCCATCCAAGTAACACACTCCCATTGGGCCATCATCGAGCAGCTCAGTCCTTGAGGAGGGAGGTATTTCCTTCTAAGGTCAGGTCTTGTTGTGTCCACAATAGAGGATAGAAAGAATTAAGAAGAATGGGAAGAGAATTGGAGTGTGATCAATGTAATCACATCTGCTGTGAAGCCTGACCAGTTTAGCCAAGTCTCCACTAAGACATGAAGGCTTTTCTGAAGCTCGGACCGTTATGGTCATTTTTGGTATTTGATGTATTCATCTTCTTTTTGGTAGAGATGATTGTTGCATTGCATAGGTCTTTTATGCTTCGATGGATATAGATTCTTTTTTTCCACCCATTTTTTGGGGTTTTAGAAAAATTGTGCCAGCAGATCCTTCCCTCATCCGAAGCTTTATTTCAACCATGATCTCTCCCATCTTAAGATATCATCACCGCCAGACGAGGATGGAAATGGACCACTGAAATGAATTTCCCTTCGCAACCCCATGCAAGTCGAGCTAAGTACAGAGTGCATGAGTTCAAACTTATATCAAACGGAGAAGAGTTAAGTCGATGATACCAGGTGTCCTACTTAAGCACTTTCAAGTTGAATTACGAACACGGTCTCGTGGAACCTAACGAATTAAGTCTGAAAGACCTGAAGAGTCTTAATTCGAGTTCCTAATAGTATCCCTTTAGAATTAAGTGGATTAAGGCCTAAACCAAGCTCCATATCTCAGAATTAGATCCATTCGGTTCAAGAATCAAACTTGTTCTGAAAAATGTAAATGAATGCAACAATTTTTACTGAAGTAGATTTTTCGGATTAAATGTTTTAAGTGGTTTTTAAAGACTTTTGCATGTTTTTTATTAAATTTTAGAACTTTTCAAATTTTTAGGGCTTTTTGAAAGAGTTAGTGAATGAATTCACTTTATACAAATTTTACAAGAATTTTTTGTATATTTTACAATGGATTTTATACAAGCTTTTTATATACAAGATTATACGACTTTTATAAAAGATTTTACAATGATTTTATTTACAAGTTTTAAGGATTTTATAGAAGAATTTTACAACATTTTTTATATAATTTTTAAAGCCATTTTTTTATAAGTCATCTTTACAATTTTCTTGTGGCTTTTATAAACCCAAAATATACACCCATACTTTAATGAAGTCTTATTATTAAAATATAATAAAATAGGAGTTATGGCTTCTATAGTATATATAGCTTATATATACGACACCCTCCTATACTTGGTGTGAACTATGTCCTCATAGTGACCAAAGAAGCGACTAAGGAAGGTATAACTCGGGCTAAGTATAGATCGGGCTAGTAAACGAATAAATAGAAGTCGATTATCTCCTCTATACGCAGGATCAAGTAATCCTATGGATAGAGAACTCAAAATCGAAGACGATCAAGGTTAAGAGAATGTACACACTCAACGACTCGACTTGTCCCCCCTATACTTTAGGTAAAATATCCCGAAGTATAGAGAAGAAAATCAAAAGGTGAGGGACAAGTGAGGGAGCTGATGATGCAAAAATCGAGGATGATCAAAAGGGGAAATGAGCGATATTAACCCTCCCCCCATACTTAGAGTGAAGCACACCCTAAATATAAGCAACGATAGGGGTAGTAGAACAGGACAAGATGAACACAACAGTGTCTACACCCCCTATACCTAGGATAAAGTACATCCTAGGTATATCAAAATTCTAGATGAACCTAAGGGTGTAAAACAAACAGATGGGAGAAAGAATAAAATCGAAAAAATATAGAAATGAATGAACTGTACAAGCTCAAGAAAGCCGAAGAGTGGCCTTCTTGCGTGACTTAGGAGCGATAGAATGTACAAGATTCAGGTTGATATCAGGGTCATCCTCAAAGATATCCATATCTAAATCGGAGAATCCGTGATCTGTGTCGACCGGTGAGGAGCGATCCAAATGGTTGAAAAGATGGGCATAACCAACATCTGAAATATGCTCCATAGTCTCTGAAGTAGACTCAAGAAAGAGGTTGAGCTCTGCTGCAATCTGATTTATCTCCTCATCAACTAAGCCCTAATCTGAATCTGCGTAAAAAGAGGGCTCAATACTTTTGCTACTAGAAGGCTCAAATGTAGGATCAACAACCGAAGCAGATTTGTCCTTCATAGAATGTGTCGCCAGCATTTTTGTTTCGATGACATAGATACTGCAGATCTCGTCAACCCATCTCTAGACATGTATACTAAGATCACCAAAAGATACGTTCTCCGAGTTTTCCTCTCAGGAAAGGAAATCTGGAGTCTCTATAGAATCAGAAGGAATATGATCTTGTCTAATCTCAGATGTGATCATACATGCCTCTATATCGGATGGTCTGGAAGCACACTCATCTCCTAGCAGGGTCTTTGTTGGCTCGGAATTCGACATTGTACTGCTAGAAGGGAACGTGACATTGTCTGTCCCATAATAAATTACAGCCTTAACTGCATGCAGAAAAGGCCCACCAAGAATAATAGCAACATCTTCTGATGGAACTAAGGAATCACAATCTAAAACAACAGAATCCACAGTGAATTTTGTGCCTTGTACCATCAGGACAACATCCTAAAGTACACCCTTTAGCCTCTTGACCGATCAGTCGGGAAACTGAAGAATTATTCTGCCTCGCTTCAGAGGCCGTAAATGAAGAGTCTCGAGAAGATGGAAGGGTAAAATATTCATTGTTGGCCCACTGCCCAACAAGGTATGCTCGAATTTGTGATATGAAATCTGACAACTGACAAATGGTACTCCCATATCTTTCTTTTTCTTCTTGGGAGATGTGTACTTGATGGCACACAAGTGGCAATTATCAACACTTGTTTTTTAGAGAAATGATTGCGCATCTTCTTCCTTTTTGATGTGGTATGTTGTTTCAAACATTTTTTAAGAAGAGGAATGTGGACCAATGCCTCCGAAAGAGTGAGCTTGATCTAATTTCTTTCCAGCATCTCTTTCGTAAATTTTGAGTCTTGAATTTTTTAAATTTCTGATTTTTCTCCCTTTCTTAGATTTAGAGCATCTAGGAAAGGTGTCTATACATACTCCGTGTTAGTCTGTACACTCGAAGGATACACAAGAGAAGAAAATCTTTTTCTGAAACGGGGACTAGCTCCATGAAGTGCAGAAACTTGAGATCCATTAGAAGAGTAATGAGTCTTGTCTTTATTCCTTTTTCGGTATTTTCTCTCTTTTTTCATTTTTTATGATTCTTCACCTTCACTTTGAAGAGAATTAGAATCTGAATGTATACTTACGTCATTACCGATTGTATTCTCCTTCAACGACTCATGTGAAGCTAGAAAATCTGATAATGTTCTTTGCTCCATGACAATGCAGGCAATAAATTATCTAAAGGTGTCCATCTGCTGTCTACGATAGGCAGTCTGCTCATGAACCTAATGGACGAAATGATCGAATGTAGGAACATATATATTGGGAATACCAAACTAGTGTCTCACATCCATCTCACTTTGCTGAAGACTCTAAAAATGATTAAATGAGTCCGACGTGAAAGGATCCTGAGGCTACTCATGGCACTTGTCCTGATATGGAAATGGAATCAGTTGATAAGTTGACTGAAACATCATCGACTCTCACTCGATATCTTGGAATACCTGAGGACTAGGTATCCTAAACTCATAAAGTGGAAAGCATGGAACTAACTCATACTCTGGTTGAAAACTCCACGGAATATGTGTTAGTTTCTGAGAACTCTCCTTTATCTCAATGACCATCCTTAATAACGCATCAGTATCCACATATTTAGCGTGAACTATGTCCTCATAATGACCAAAGAAGAGGTAAAGGAAGACATAACTCGGGCTAAGTATAGATCGGTGAAAAGAATCTATACTACAATGACTCAAGAATAATAAATGAACGAATAGAAGTCGATCATCTCCTCTATATATAGGATCAAGTAATCCTAAGTATAGGGGAATCAAAACCGAAGATGATAGAGGTCAAGAGAATGTACACACTCAATGGCTCGGCTTGTCCCCCTATACTTAGGGTAAAATATCCCTAAGTATAGAGAAGAAAATCAAAAGGAGAGGGATAAGAGAGGGAGCAGATGATACAAAAATCGACGATGATCAAAAGGGGAAATGAGCGATATTACGCCCTCTATACCTAGGGTAAAGCACACCTTAAGTATAAGCAACGACATGGGTAGTAGAACAGGACGAGATGCACACAACTGTGTCTACACCCCCTATACTTAGGATAAAGTACATCCTAAGTATAGCAAAATTCTAGATGAACCAAAAGGTGCAAGACAAACAGAAGGGAGAAAGAATAAATCAAATATATATATATATATATGAAGGATATGGAATTATCCTCAAGCGCATCACGGAAGCGTGATCGTCGTATCGGATACGACGAGGAACGACTAGTCGTACTAGTTGTTCGGTGCAGCGGAATTTAAAAATTTTATTCGATGAAACCACATGATCCGAGAACCATTCTCAGATCGTTTCATCTATAACCACAACAAGTATAATGCAATACCTCTTGAAGCGTGGTTGATCAAGTCTCTAAAGAAAGAGACCTCCTGTCTCAAGTCCGATCGTCGGCGAGACCGCTTGCGAGCGCGGGGATGAACCGCGTTGTCCTCGCAATCCAAGAAGATGATCCAAGCGTGGTTGCTCCTGATCTCGTCGCACGGGATCAAACGTCTCCTTTGTGAGAGGAACTCTCCAAGAAGACGGAGAACCGAAGAACGTCGAAGCGGCGGCGCGGTGGCGAAGGCGACGACGGTTCTCTCCTCTAGGGTATGGTGGACGGCCACCAACAAGAGAGGGAGAGAGGGCTGGCGTGTATGAAGAAATGAGGGAGAGAGAGCTCCAATATTGCAAGTTCTTAGAGAGCATAGAATGCCTCTCTATTTATAGGGTTTTGAGATCCATGGATCTCAATCCATGGGACACATAAAATCAATGGATGAGATTGATTTGTGTCAATCCAATGGCCAAGATTGTTGTTGTCAAAAGCAACAAATTTAGGTTAAAATATATTTGAAAAAATCAAATATAATTTAGTCCTAAATCAACCCAACAAATAAGGAGAGAATGTGCATGGAGATTTCATCTCCATGCACCTTCCATGTTGGACGGCCACCCATTCCATATAGGAATGGTGTGCCGCCCACTATGGGAGTCCATGGAAGCAATCTCATGGATTCCCATGAGATTGCATATCTCCTTGATTTTTCTCTCTTATTTATTTGCAACAAATTTATTGGGTTTTATTCTCCAAAAAATAATTCACAATTATCTTTGAGAATATTGCATTCTTGCCATGGAAAAAATTGTGAATCATATTCACAACCCAAAACAACACATAATTCATATTGTTAATTAATTACACAATGTGTATCCAATACACATAATAATTAATCAACACATATAAATTATAATTAGCTCTCTCTTATACATTATAAATCACATTTATAATATATTATGAATAATTGGATATTTCTATCCACATTATTCTTATCCACATTAATTAAATCACATTTAATTAAATTGGATAATTTCTTCACACATCAAGATGATTAAATCACATTTAATCATTATTTCTTTATTGCTTAGATCTTATGGAATTATTCTTGAACCCTTCAAGAATAATGCAATCTCTCCGCAGATACTTGGAGATAAGGACAGGGCGATTGTATTGTTCCACGTATAGTGACATGGATATTGAGATCATATCTCAAATCCAGATCGCGGGCCTCCCATAGATGCTTGATTAAATCAAGACCGTAAATCTAATCTTCTCATTGTATCTGAATCATATTCAGATCAATGTCCAACACTTGGACCAAGATCAGATCACTTCTCTAATGAGAGGAGTCACTAAAATCCAGACCCGTTTCATCACTCCCTAGGAATGGAAGCGTCATGGTTATACAATCGTTTATGATCAAATCACCCTCAGGTATTCCCAATACCTGTACATCCTGCATACTGGAAGACTCAGACTAAACCCGAAGTATTGGATCAACTTTATACTGTCTACTTCATGGTTTTATCAGTAAGTTTCTCATTCGATCATTGGGAGTTGGTATCGATCATACACATTCCAAAAGTGTATATCATACCTAGGTCTTGATCATATACTAAAAGTATATATCAAACCTACAAATTCAGTCAAGCTTCCAAAGTGAGACGACCATGCGCATGGAATTTGATTCATCCCAATATCTCATGAGTGAGCTCATGTCTTCCGGTTCAGTAACTGAACCTTTATGATCCCTTTGAGAGATCGTATTACTCATATGCCCTTATATGCACACCAGCGCGCCGGTGTATAGACCTTGATTAGGTCATCAACCTATTGGTCTGCCAAATGTACATACTTGGACATATATCAACACATCTGTCTCCGGTCAGAGGATGCGTGCCTATATCATGACAGCATATGATATAGGACTTTGGTTATCTCGATCTCGTTAAGTCAACTCTTTGACCTAACTAATCTGACACCTCCGAATCTCTATTCCTATGCAGAGGACCTGCATCAAGAGGTCGGTCAGATATCAGCCTTCAGAGATAGGATTGCCATCTCCTAATCAGGCTGGAGATCATCTCTTAATAATCATTTGACGGTGCTTGATGAGTCCTCAATCTAACTCTTTAGATATTCATCCAAGCACCAGCCTCTATGATTCAATAGTTGAATCAACAGCTGTATGATTATTAAGATGGCCATGGTACATAACCCCAATTGTACTAAGGGACCTATTATACAAATTATTCATTCTTCATTTCAGATCAGGGAATGATATGTGCAATAACATTTATTGCATAATGGCTCGCCGTGGGCTCGCATTTCCAACAATCTCCCACTAGCCCAAAGAGCCATTAATGGGCTAATCATTTAAACTCACTCATGTGACAATCATAGGCTATTTAGAAAATAGCTAGGTAAGCTGATCAGTCACTCTGTTCCCGCGAGACTACGCCAAGTCCTTTTACGGTACTTGCATATCCCCAGTAACAGTGCTCGCATCCAATGCGAATGTTGCATCTTATGCAACCAATACTCAATCTAGTTAGTTACAGTGTCTTTGACACTACAGCTTAAGAATTATCATAACCAGTATTTCCATAATCCTTATCAGAATATCCTTATTCCTGGAGATCTCTATCTCCTAAGGTATCTATAGTTAAGACCTTTTAGATCACTATCTATAAAGTCTTAAACTTTTGAAGATAAGACTTTGAGATCACTATCTCAAAAATCTTGTCATCTATGAAGATTTTGTTATTACTGCAACCAAGTGTTTTATTTCCATAGTAGGATTAGTAACAGTTTACTACTCCCACTGCATGGCAGCCATCTGGCTTTTGTACACCTCTAGCATACACCTGGCTTCTCAAAATTGATGCCCAAAGGCAAGTAGTTCTATCATTCACTTCCTCAACTCTTTGAGGTGCTATCCCTTTAGATAGGTCAGTACCATATCTTAAGGGATGGAAGCCTTTCATGGAATTTCTATGAATAGAATATGTCCAAGGTGTGCTATAAATGTGACAGTCCCATTATCCTCTTCTCTTTGCTTCTGAACAACTTCAGAACTAAGATCTAAGAGGTATCTTTGAAATCATATTTCGAGATATGGAATAGCCAGTCTATAAAACACTTATTATCATCCTTATATCATTCTAAATGATTAGGATATTATCTACATTTAGCATGATGAACACAAAGGCACTCCCACTAAGCTTCACATGGCTCATCAAGATTCTATTTGAAATCATAACAATTATAATTCCATTAAATCTCATGGTCCAACTTCAAGAAGCTTATTTGAGTCCTTAGATGGATTCCTTAGCTTGCACACCTTGTTTTCCTCAACCATGAAGTCCTTGGGGCTACTTCATGTGAATATCCTCAGAGAGGTATTCATAGAGGAATGCAGTATTGACTTACATCTTGAAGATGCAATAGTCAAGTTGTGTAGATAAGGTTAGCAATATTCTGACGATTTTAAGCACGGTCACCGAAGAGCAAGTCTCATTGCAAGCAATGTCTTCTCTTCCAGTGTGTAGCTTATGGCTACGAACCGTGCTTTGAAGATCTCTACCTTCTCATCAGGTTCCCTGTCTCTTGAAGATCCATTTACACCTTTACAGGTCTTACCCATATAGGTGGATCCTCGAGGGTCCATATACAACACTTGTATATGAAGTCTATATTAGACTTTTATTGCTATCCTTCTATCCATGCTATGATCTTCAGAAGCTTCATCACATGAAGTTCGATCATTGTCAGATTTCTCTAACACATGGAATCCATCCTCAAACTCATTTGAAGAGGTATTAGTGTTTCATCTTTAATTGTCCTTTTAGTTTCCAATTTCAGGAGTCTCATTATAAATGAGTTCCTACACTTCATTTTCATCTTGATTCTCAAGAGTCTCAACCTCTAAGAATCACATTCTCGGAGATGAGATATTTTAAGAATCTCAAGGTCATAAAGTAGGTATCCAATACCATCCTTTATTTTCCTAATGAAGCAGCACTCTCAAGTGCTAGATTCCAACATACATGGAACCTTATTAAGGATATACATTGTAGTCTCTACTACACATATATACCTGGAAACTAAGGGATAATTATGCTAAAATTCAACATTGATAAGATCATGTCACACATGATCCAATTGTATCTACCTATAACTCTTTTGAGTTAAGATGTGTTAGGAGGATTGAGATAGAAATGATAATCATATCTCCATAAGGTATTCTTCGAATTTATCTAGTAGGTACTTGCTACCTAGATTAGATCAAATTCATTTTATCTTCCTTCAAACTTTGGTTCTAAACCAAAATTAATGAAATCTTTGAACATTTCAAAGGTTTCTTAGATGAAGAGAAGAAATCTCATATCATACATAATCATCAATAGATATCACATATCCACAATGTTTACTATGATATAGATGATCCGCATACATCAATATGTATGAGATCCTGAATACCTTGGCATCTTACACCATTCCCGAAGAAGGGTGTATTGGACATTTTTACTTTGAATACAATATTCATAAGTATGTAACTTTTGAAATTTCAGACATTCTAAAGTTTCATCTCTTACTAGTCTATTGATCAAATCGATAGACAAATGTCCAAGGCTCGATGCTAGATCATTGTCAAATGATCTTCATCCTCCTATTGATCTTATAAAGGTTTTAATTTCAGTATTTAGAAATGTTAATGAACCATTCATTAATTTTTCTAATTTATGCAGAGTCCACTAGATTTTAGATTACTATCTGAAATATCTTCATCATAACTCTTTATGATAGTTCTATCTCAGAATTCATGTTTATTTCCAACATTTAGAAACAAACAATGAGTGTATTCTTATATCTAGGTCATAGAGACATTCTCTACGACTAAGGGCTCTCCCACTGAAATTAACAAGTCTATTAATCCGACAGAGATTGTTGCAACAATTGCATCAATATTCATGTGGACAACTATAAACCTTTAAGATCAAATTTTCCAGTCTTCTAAAACATATGCAACCCATTGTAAATGTCATCAGAAGATTGAGATACAATTATTTGACTTTATCTTATTCAATAAGTAAGTCAATATCAATGATTTATGTAGATTATTCTGATGCTCCATCCGAGTCCTTTTCAAAGGATTCTAGACAGACTTTGATAGTCATACTATCAACACATCAACTTATTGCAGTATTGGCATTCATCCAACTCTTTGGATGTCATATGGAAGTTACAGAAGTCCAGTCAACTCTTTGACTTTCCTCCTTTCTTGGGTCCAACCCATGCTTCCATTGCGCTCCCTTTATCTATAAGCAACCATTGCTTAAGACTAAGGATCTCTTACAATAAATTCAAAAGAATTCAAATGTAAGATCATTTCAACATTTATACATGCTTCATTAAATTCATACAATATGAATATTATGAAGCTTCATGAATGACTAGAGTATAGATAGTAGAATAATGACACTCATCATCTACATCCATCTAAACTCATAAAACATAGGTTCAGGTAGGTACTCAAACAATTTGAATACATCATCTCTTTGTAGAGCTACCATTCTACATGATGCAGAGAACCATGTCACTCATGATTAAATGTCAAGAGCACATATGTATGCCAGAAAATCTTCATTGATTTTATAAGGATTATTTGACAATTGCGATCATCATCGACATGTTACTTCCAAAGTACATCCAATGAGATCAAGACTATAGAGACATACAAACCCTAGGGTTGTAGTCCTATTATCTATTTAATTGTCATTCCTCATTAGTATGAGGAGACTTGCATATTGCAACCACATACATTATGTGTTCAATTGCAAGTACAATATCTGGATCATGAGTCCAATCCAAGATATTTCACTGGTTATTATTGAGTATATCATTGAGTGGGTTTTAATGAAGGATTATCTGAAATAAGAAATTTGCATAGATGTATGTATTTATATATACATATTTTACTTTGATTTAGGAATTTTTATATCAAAGTTGTGTTGCCATGTCAACATTGAAAGTTCATTCCCTTAATCACTTTCAATGTAAGAGATATACTTACCATTATATCTCAAGCAAGATCTGGGATCTCCTTCCTTATCTTTGTTGCATCCCAATAACATGAGAACCTACAACTCGGATAAAAAGAAGTGGGAACACATTCCGCCTTGCAAGTCCAACTTGCATCTCCCAATTCGGTCTTTAACACCCGGGCCCACCACCCCTAAGGCGATGTTGACCCGTCATTAATTGAACCAACCGTCAACAGGAATACAACTCGCTATGCGCAATCCAATATCGCCCCAATAATATGAGGACCCGATACTGGGGTCACTACGCATACGTCCTTACTCTTTCGAGAAGCGACGAGCCCGATCCAGATGCGCTTGCATACAGGAGTTGTCACTTCGGACAGGCGTCTCCCACATGCAATCCCTGGCGACGGAACCCTCCGCCTTGACGGGAGACCATGGATGTCACTTATGTGATCCTCCATATCATATTCAAATTTTAATTAATTATCGTGAATCACATTCACATAAATAATTCTTCCAAGGGAATTATTAACTCTAATCATATTAGAGTATTTCAATTGGACATAATCAATTTAATCATATTAAATTAATTATCAATCCAATTCAATCAATCAAACTTGATTATTTTACTTGAATACATATATGGTAATATCTCAAAATACGTATTAATTCGAATTTTAATAATTAGAAAAATACATCTTAATCCCTCAGACATTATCCCGGCCCTACCCGCTGTCATGGCCAGTACCGACGAGAGTGGGACGGACCACATACGTTGCAACCCGCAACCCCAATGCTCTCCGACTAGGCACCATATCCGCCTCGGGAAAGGATAATGCCAAATTGATTAATTTGTACTTGAGATGATCATCGGTTCTTCAACCGAAATTGTACCATATAGTAATAATCAAAACATTTTTGATTATAAGGAAATTTGCTAGACAAATTCCCAAATCCTATTCAAGCATCAAGTTTGAAAGATTGTGGTTTCCAATTATGATTTAGATCACATCTTAATCAATTATTGGTTAAGGCAATGTCATTTAAGGGAATAATTATCATCAAATATTTCACAAATATTTATGCACAATTATTCTAGGAAATTAAACAATTTAATTTCACTAAATGATTAAATGACAATCACCAATCAAACATTAAGTTTGATGAATGTGTTTCCAATTAAGATTTAGATCAAATCTAATCAATTAATTGGATGAGGCCAAGTCAATTATGTAAATAATCATCTTCAAATATTTCACAAATATTTTTCATGATTATTTCACGAAATTAACAATTAATTTCACTAATTGACAATCACTTGGTTCTTGATTAGGACTGTAATTTCAGCAGTGACCCCTTCTTACTAAAATTAGCATATCTCAATCATATTAAATCCAAATTAGACAAAATCAATTTTCATAGATTGCTAATTTGATTTAGGACAGAATCCAAGTGATGTTACACGCATTTCGAGGCAAGTCTAAACAGTAATTAACATTTTAATCACGTTCAGATCTACAGTTCCCGCAACAGTGCATACATGTTCATTAAAACAACCATATCTAGAGCATACGAAATCCGATTTACGTAAACTCAGATCCTATGGTTTCCTTATTTAATGGGGAACAAAATTCAAGTATTAAATTCGTGTTTAAACAATTTAAACAGTGCCGAATTTATTTACTAAACAGATCTGCGAAACCAAATGCGATAAAAACTTTCGCGACCTAAACGAACCCAAGTCGTCCTCGGTTTTTCGAATCATATTCGAAACCGTCGACCTAAGGCTCTGATACCACTTGAAGGATATGGAATTATCCTCAAGCGCATCACGGAAGCGTGATCGTCGTATCGGATACGACGAGGAACGACTAGTCGTACTAGTTGTTCGGTGCAGCGGAATTTAAAAATTTTATTCGATGAAACCACATGATCCGAGAACCATTCTCAGATCGTTTCATCTATAACCACAACAAGTATAATGCAATACCTCTTGAAGCGTGGTTGATCAAGTCTCTAAAGAAAGAGACCTCCTGTCTCAAGTCCGATCGTCGGCGAGACCGCTTGCGAGCGCGGGGATGAACCGCGTTGTCCTCGCAATCCAAGAAGATGATCCAAGCGTGGTTGCTCCTGATCTCGTCGCACGGGATCAAACGTCTCCTTTGTGAGAGGAACTCTCCAAGAAGACGGAGAACCGAAGAACGTCGAAGCGGCGGCGCGGTGGCGAAGGCGACGACGGTTCTCTCCTCTAGGGTATGGTGGACGGCCACCAACAAGAGAGGGAGAGAGGGCTGGCGTGTATGAAGAAATGAGGGAGAGAGAGCTCCAATATTGCAAGTTCTTAGAGAGCATAGAATGCCTCTCTATTTATAGGGTTTTGGGATCCATGGATCTCAATCCATGGGACACATAAAATCAATGGATGAGATTGATTTGTGTCAATCCAATGGCCAAGATTGTTGTTGTCAAAAGCAACAAATTTAGGTTAAAATATATTTGAAAAAATCAAATATAATTTAGTCCTAAATCAACCCAACAAATAAGGAGAGAATGTGCATGGAGATTTCATCTCCATGCACCTTCCATGTTGGACGGCCACCCATTCCATATAGGAATGGTGTGCCGCCCACTATGGGAGTCCATGGAGGCAATCTCATGGATTCCCGTGAGATTGCATATCTCCTTGATTTTTCTCTCTTATTTATTTGCAACAAATTTATTGGGTTTTATTCTCCAAAAAATAATTCACAATTATCTTTGAGAATATTGCATTCTTGCCATGGAAAAAATTGTGAATCATATTCACAACCCAAAACAACACATAATTCATATTGTTAATTAATTACACAATGTGTATCCAATACACATAATAATTAATCAACACATATAAATTATAATTAGCTCTCTCTTATACATTATAAATCACATTTATAATATATTATGAATAATTGGATATTTCTATCCACATTATTCTTATCCACATTAATTAAATCACATTTAATTAAATTGGATAATTTCTTCACACATCAAGATGATTAAATCACATTTAATCATTATTTCTTTATTGCTTAGATCTTATGGAATTATTATTGAACCCTTCAAGAATAATGCAATCTCTCCGCAGATACTTGGAGATAAGGACAGGGCGATTGTATTGTTCCACGTATAGTGACATGGATATTGAGATCATATCTCAAATCCAGATCGCGGGCCTCCCATAGATGCTTGATTAAATCAAGACCGTAAATCTAATCTTCTCATTGTATCTGAATCATATTCAGATCAATGTCCAACACTTGGACCAAGATCAGATCACTTCTCTAATGAGAGGAGTCACTAAAATCCAGACCCGTTTCATCACTCCCTAGGAATGGAAGCGTCATGGTTATACAATCGTTTATGATCAAATCACCCTCAGGTATTCCCAATACCTGTACATCCTGCATACTGGAAGACTCAGACTAAACCCGAAGTATTGGATCAACTTTATACTGTCTACTTCATGGTTTTATCAGTAAGTTTCTCATTCGATCATTGGGAGTTGGTATCGATCATACACTTTCCAAAAGTGTATATCATACCTAGGTCTTGATCATATACTAAAAGTATATATCAAACCTACAAATTCAGTCAAGCTTCCAAAGCGAGACGACCATGCGCATGGAATTTGATTCATCCCAATATCTCATGAGTGAGCTCATGTCTTCCGGTTCAGTAACTGAACCTGTATGATCCCTTTGAGAGATCGTATTACTCATATGCCCTTATATGCACACCAGCGCGCCGGTGTATAGACCTTGATTAGGTCATCAACCTATTGGTCTGCCAAATGTACATACTTGGACATATATCAACACATCTGTCTCCGGTCAGAGGATGCGTGCCTATATCATGACAGCATATGATATAGGACTTTGGTTATCTCGATCTCGTTAAGTCAACTCTTTGACCTAACTAATCTGACACCTCCGAATCTCTATTCCTATGCAGAGGACCTGCATCAAGAGGTCGGTCAGATATCAGCCTTCAGAGATAGGATTGCCATCTCCTACTCAGGCTGGAGATCATCTCTTAATAATCATTTGACGGTGCTTGATGAGTCCTCAATCTAACTCTTTAGATATTCATCCAAGCACCAGCCTCTATGATTCAATAGTTGAATCAACAGCTGTATGATTATTAAGATGGCCATGGTACATAACCCCAATTGTACTAAGGGACCTATTATACAAATTATTAATTCTTCATTTCAGATCAGGGAATGATATGTGCAATAACATTTATTGCATAATGGCTCGCCGTGGGCTCGCATTTCCAACAATATATATATATATATATACGATGAATGAACTATACAAGATCAAGAAAGCAGAAGAGTGGCTTTCTTGCGTGACATAGGAATGATAGATAGTACAAGATTCAGGTCGACATCAGGATGATTCTTAGAGATATCCATATCCGAATAGGAGAATCCTTGATCTATGTCGACCGGTGATGAGCAGCCCAGATGACCAAAAAGATGGACAGAACCAACCTCTGAAATATGCTCCATAGTCTCTGAAGTAGACTCAAGAAAGAGGTCGAACTATGTTGTGATCTGATCTATCTCCTCATCAACTAAGCCCTTATTTGAATCTACGTAAAAAGAAGGCTCAATACTTTTGCCACTAGAAGGCTCGACAAGAGGATCAACAACCGAAGCAGATTTGGCCTTTGTAGTATGTACCACTAGCGATTTTGTTTCGATCATGTAGATGCTGCTGATCTCGTCAACACATCTCCAGACATGTATACTTAGATCACCCAAAAATCTGATCTCTGAGTTTTCCTCTCGGGAAAGGAAATCTCGAGTCTCTGTAGAATCGGATGGGATATGATATTCTCTAATCTCATATGTGATCCTACATGCCTTTGTATCTGATGGTCCGGAAGCACACTTATCTGTTGGAAGAGTCTCTATTGGTTCAGAATTCGGTACTGTGCTGCTAGAAGGGAACGTGACATTGTCTGTACCATAGTAAATTATAGCCTTAGCTGCACGCAAAAAAGGCCGACAAAGAATAATGGCAGCATGTTGTAATGGTACTAAGAAATCCGAATCTAAGATAACAAAATCCACACTGAATTTTGTGCCTTGTACCTTCACGACAACGTTCTGAAGTATACCCTTCGGCCTCTTGACTGATCGGTCAGGAAACTGGAAAATCACTCTGGCTTACTTCAGAGGCCCTAAATGAAGAGTCTCGAGAAGATGGAAGGGTAAAATATTCACTAATGACCCGCTGAAGAGTCTCGAGAAGATGGAAGGGTAAAATATTCACTAATGACCCACTGTCCAACAAGGTATGCTCGAACTTGTGATATGAAATCTGACAACTGACAAATGGTGCTCCCATATCTTTCTTTTTCTTCTTGGGAGATGTATGCTGGATGGCACAACAAGTTGCAATTGTAAACACTTGTTTTTTAGAGCAATGATTACACCCTTCTTCCTTTCTGGTGTGGTATGCTGCTTCGGATATTTCTGAAGAAGAGGAATATGGACCAACGCACCTGAAAGAGTGAGCTTGATTTGAGTTATGTCCAACATCTCTTTTGTGAATTTTGAATCTATAATTTTTTTAACTTTCTGATTTTTCTCCCTTCCCTAGATTCAGAGCATCTGGGAAAGGTATTTGTACATCCTCTTTGTTAGTCTGTACACTTGGAGTATACGAAGGAGAAGAAAATATTTTTCTAAAATGGGGACTCGCTCCATGTAGTGCAAAAACTTGAGATCCATCAGAAGAATCATGAGTCATGTCTTTATTCCTTTTTCGGGATTTTCTCTTTTTTTTTTTCATTTTTTGTGATTTTTCATCGTCACTATGAAGAGAATCAGAATATGAATGTACACTTGCATCATTGTTGATTGTATTCTCCTTCAACGACTCATGTGAAGCTGGAAAATCTGAAACTGATCTCTATTGTGTGAAAATGCTGGCAATAAATTCTCTAAATATGTCCATCTGCTCTCTACGACATGAGTCTTCTCATGAATTAAATGAACGAAATGATCAAATGTAGGATCGTCTTTATAGGGGATATCAAACTGGTGTCGCACATCCATCTCAGGTTACTGAAGACTCTTAAAATGATCAATTGAGTGCAAGGTCAAAGGCTCCTGAGGCAGCTCATGGCACTGGTCCTGATTTGGAAACTGAATCGATTGATAAGGAGGCTGAAACATCATCATCTCTCGCTCGGTATCTTGGAATACCTGAGGACTAGGTATCCAAGACTTATAAAGTGGAAAGCATGGAATTGACTCATACTTTGGTTGAAAACCCACGAAATATGTGTCAATTTCTGAGAACTCTCAGCATCTGTCTCAACGACCATCCTTAATACTGCATCAGTATCCGCATCAACAGGAGGTGAATTGTATCTTGTCAGTCTAGTATCTCCTTCGTCCATCATCTTGACACCAGAAATCTCTCCGAAGAGATTCCAAAGTGAATCCCCATCAAGTGTGTGGTGTGAACCGCCACACGAGGCATCAACCAATGCCTATTATTTTGCAGTAATCCCTAGATAAATGATCCGAACTAACTCAGTGCTCGAGATCCTGTAATCCAAGAATCTCCTTAGAAGAATCTAAAATCGTAGCCACATATCCCGGAATGGCTCATGGAGATCATGCGAAAAATCTCTGATATATGACCACATAAATTTGGCTCGGCTAATGGGGTAAAATTTTCTAAGAAAGGTATCTCAAAGTGTACCCCAGTTGGCTCTCTTCATTCGCAAAGCTCGGGGCCATCTTGTGGCTCCATCCTTGAGTGTCAAGGGAAAGGTCTTCTTATTGACATCCTCAGGAGTAATATCTGAGTAGAATCGAGTGCTGCAAATCTACTTAATTCATATAGATGCTCCTATGGCTCCTTGTATGGCTTCCCATGAAACTTCGGCAGCAATGAGATGAAATCTGGGTCAATCAAGAAAGTCAGAAACTCCGATGTAGAAACTGACTCAGCTCTATAATAAGATGTTGGTTGCTCCATCCATACTATTGTCTCAACAACTACTAGACCTAAATATCTCATCTTATCTGAAATTGGTTCTTGGGTCTCATACATCTTCTCAATTGTCAGCGTAACTGAAGGCTGACTCGATGGAGACGAAAAGAAAGGGATATAAGGAGATGGAGAAGATGGGAAAACAAAAGGAGAACATTATCCAAGGTCTGAGTCACACTTGGATAAGGTTAGAGGACTTAACTCAGGCGTTAGACATGCGATGTCTCGGGCCAGCCTAGATGATTGGGTAGATGTGTCTGGAAGCGCTGCCATAAGAGTCAGTCTAAGAGACTGTCTACACATCATCCTGATGAGATATATGGCTCCTAGTCGATAGATTGAGATAGAATAAGATCTGAAAGATAAAGGACTCACACTACAAATCAAACACAACGCAAACCCCGAGTTCACCAACACAACCATTGTCATGATCGTAAAAGTTCGGTCGTTTTCTTGTCAGTTTTAGGGTTGTTTGGCATATAAATCTTCTCACAGATTAGCAAGATTAGATAGGTACCCACAACTTCTGTGGAATATTGTCCCGAGTTCTTACCAGAAATCACTTAGTCTCATCCAGTATGGAAGTAAGTACGGACCGTTTTGGGCTACCCGTGTTGCTTGTGGACGGAGCCTTATGCAGTGACCTCTAAACCTCCCACTCTGCTAAGTAAACCTGGATTGTTTCTGGTACTCGAGTTTACCCACTGAAGATAAAGTGATTAAAAGTATGAACTAAGTAGTACTTCGGAAGAAGCCCAGACTCTGGCTCTACCTTATTTGTAGTCTCTCACTCATAAAATATGTGAGTGTACTTGTGATGCAATTGCAGAGGTTGCTCTCCCTAGAACAAGTGGAGTCCTTATATTTAGTTTTCAAGTCAGATAAATTTAGCAGTCCCTATTTTATTTTTGGTTATCACCTTTTTTTGGATATTTTCAAATAATTGTGTAATGTATTTTTATCTTTTTGGGTATGTCCCTAGATACAATTAACTAGTTGTTTCAGCCTAAGCAAGCACCTATCTACTTTTGCATAGAGAAGGGAAAATCGAAAAATTTCTAACAAGCACCTATCCTCAAAAAGCCATGGAAAACCGTCGAAAAAATCGCGATGCGAAAAATCCGCGGTGGGTTCCTTGCTCCCCCAAGAGTACAACCCTGGTGAAACAGACATCGAGAAGAAGAGAGGGAGAGGTACAAGTCGGGATACCCTGAATGGGCCCCTTCCTGCAAACATTTTTTTATTACAAGAAATTACAAGAAAATTGGCTTTACAATTTTGTCTCACGTTGCTCAACCTATCCTGCACAAATCAAAAATAGAAAGCTGTGAGGTTAGAAAATAAAATGGCAAAAAGAGAAACCCCAAACCTAGATATACGGCTACCCCAACGCTGCCTCCCAGGCAACAGCGCCATCCAAAAAACTCATAGATCCCTAGTCTGATTTCTTCTTCTGATTTATGCAAAAGAGACAAAGATGATTTAGGGGTCATTGTATCGACCAGATCAACTTTACCAGAAAAGATTAATTTTTAGTTAATCTTTTTATTTTATCTATACTCCTAAACTTCGATGTATAGTGAAAGTACGGTAATGTCGAAGTCAAGGAGGAAAACTATTGGAAAGTAGGGTTAAAATATAGAAATTAAGGTTTAATAGAGTTTCCTAATATTATTTTTTAAGGATTTTTCTTAATATTATTTATATTTTTGAATTTTATGTTGTTTTTATGATTTTTCATTATTTTATGATATTTTTATTATTTTATAAAATGTTTTGTAATTGTTAATAAATTTTTATTCTATTATATTTACGTTGTATTTTTATTTTACTGGATTTATTGATTCTTAATGGTTAGGATTTTATGGGGTTTGGTTTATTTAAAGGTGAAAAGTTTAGTGTTTACTGAAACCGTGAGAAATTTTAGATTTTTAAGAGAGAAAACAACTTCAAAAAAATTTATTTTATTTTTCTTAGAATGTAGGTAAAATTATCTTTAAAATGATATATTGTGCGTTTCTAGATCATTTTTCTTTATTTAGTTATGATTTTTACACATTTTTATGTATTTTATATTTTTAATGGATTTTAATATTTGATTTTATTTTTTGATTTATTATGCAAAATATGGTAAAATATACTATAGGTAATTTTTGCGGCATTTTTAGAGGGATTTTTATATTTTTATGATTTTAAAAAAGTTTGTTATATTTTTTAGTGTTTTGATGATTTATTTAATGCTAAAAAGTATTTTTATTTTTCAAAATTTTATTTGCTATTGTACATAGTATAATAGTGTACATAGTATAATAATGCTAAAAAGTATTTTTCAAAAATTTTCAAAATTATATATATATATATATTAATTATATTTTTGTTTTTGCTATTTTATTTATGATGATTGTAATGTAGTGTAGTATATGTTTTGTATATTTGTTGAACAAGGGATATATATACGTAATGTGCAGAACGTTGGGGGTGTATGTGCTGGAGAGCTTTATGTGCAAAATTCATGCGGAATCACGCGCCTCATGTGATTGATCAACTGGCAGGAAGGGTCCATTCCTAAAACTCCATAGACTAGGGGGCTATCGCTAACTACAGGATCACGTGACTTGTGCGAGCACTCGGGCTTGTTTGTGAAAAGTGAAGATCAGTGGATTAACTTGCAATTCCACCAGAAATTATTCTCCATGCACATGCAAAGCACGTGCACTGCTCAACTTATTGAACGGTGGGCGTCCATTCGTTGGATTTTGTAGCGGACCTCGTCGGGTCGTCCGGATCTATCTCCAGCGGTGATTATCTTCCAATGATGCAGCTCAAATAAAAATCAAATCAGCGATGCCTCCAAATGAAGCTTCATTGAAACTACAAACAATCTTCGATCGATATTGTAACGTCCTGGGCTTAGGTCTCCGGTCCGTTAACGGAGCATTACTGGCCCTGACAACCTCTTGGGATCGGGCCCATACGGACCCGATTAACCACCCCCAAAATGCTTAAGCCGGGTTGTCAAGTAGTAATCTCGTCACTATTTATCCCACCCGGGAACTTCTTGTTCCACGGTGTGGGACTATGTTGGGGTTTTACAACCTCCCCCACTTATATTCGCAATGTCCTCGTTGCGACATGGCACATTACTTCTTCCCAGTGACAGTGGCGGCTGCACGCTCCGGGTAGCCATTTCCTCAAACCTCTTTGTAGGGGCGGCTCCACCTCTCGGGTAGCCCTTTCCACTGTCAGAGGGCGTTCGGCTCTGATACCATTTGTAACGTCCCGGGCTTAGGTCCCCGTTCCGTTATTGAGGAAAACTGGCCTTGACAACTTGTTGGGTACGAGCCCAAAATGGACCTGTTGACTACCACCCAAAATGCTTAAGCCCAAGTTGTTAGGTAGTAACCTCCTCACTATTTATCCCACCCGGGAATTTTGTGTTTCACGGTGTGGGACAATTGGTTGGGGTTTTACAACCTCCCCCACTTATATTCGCAACGTCCTCGTTGCGACATGGCGCATCACTTCTTCCCAGTGACAGTGGCGGCTGCACGCTCCGGGTAGCCATTTCCTCCAACCTCTTGTAGGGGCGGCTCCACCTCTCGGGTAGCCCCATTGTAAAACCCCAACATAGTCCCACACCGTGGAACAAGAAGTTCCCGGATGGGATAAATAGTGACGAGATTACTACTTGACAACCGGGCTTAAGCATTTTGGCGGTGGTTAATCGGATCCGCATGGGCCCGATCCCAAGAGGTTGTTAGGGCCAGTAATGCTCCGTTAACGGACCGGGGACCTAAGCCCGGGACGTTACAAATGGTATCAGAGCCGAACGCTCTCTGACAGTGGAAAGGGCTACCCGAGAGGTGGAGCCGCCCCTACAAAGAGGTTAGAGGAAATGGCTACCCGGAGCGTGCAGCCGCCACTGTCATTGGGAAGAAGTAATGTGCCATGTCGCAACGAGGACATTGCGAATATAAGTGGGGGAGGTTGTAAAACCCCAACATAGTCCCACACCGTGGAACAAGAAGTTCCCGGGTGGGATAAATAGTGACGAGATTACTACTTGACAACCCGGCTTAAGCATTTTGGGGGTGGTTAATCGGATCCGCATGGGCCCGATCCCAAGAGGTTGTTAGGGCCAGTAATGCTCCGTTAACGGACCGGTGACCTAAGCCCGGGATGTTACAGATATATTGTTCCTCTTCCATTTTGACGGTTATTATCCCAATGGTTACAGGTGCTTTATTTTTGAAATGACGGAGATGATGTCATTTGATGTTTCTCGAAAAGGTTCTAATCAGTTGTAGCCGCGATGCTGCTCGTTACGTATGATTCCGATTGATGCGAACAACTTCGCTTTGCCTCTAGGTTAGGCTCGACGACTCAAACTATAGATCTACCTCTATGATCAAAGGATGGTACATGTTTTGATGTTCATTGTTATTAAATCACCTTTTGTTGAGCCAACCAGTTGCCTGCGATGATCAAACTTAGGCTCGAGGATTTTGTTCCTCGATCGGAACTGTTAGAAGAGAATCAAGCGTAGTGGCGGTGGTTCTCAAATCGGATCTGGAATGGAATCGACATGGATGAAGGTGAAGGATGCGAATGAGTGGAATGATATGGAAAATAGATGGAGATTTGGATCAAATGGAGAGAGTAGATGGTTGAGAAGAGAATGAAAATTGGAAGGGGGCTCAAGAAGAAGAAAACAGAGAGAAGAGAGATAAGGACTGAGGAGAAACAGATGAAACGGGCGGTATTGCATGGAAATGGAGCTCAAAGGAGGAGCTCCGGGTGGTGGCCTCGATGCGTGGCGAGTTGCAGAGGCTAGGCACGACAGATGAGCTCGACATTGGTACGATCACGTCGGTGGAGTAACTGAGACTGTCACCCTCGACGCACTTCCCCCCCCCTCTCTCGCGCGCTCTAGCTCTAGTGGAGGAGAACGAAAATGGTAGATAGAGGTCAACGAAGGGTGGAATGACCTATAAATAGGGGAAGTGATGTGGGGAGCAAGGAACGAGGTGCGGTCACCCAGGGCGAGTCCGGTGACCGTGGGTTGTTAGCCCACCAGCCTTACGATCGACGGTTGGAGGAAGGAAGAGGAGAATGGGAGGGATGAGGCGGCATGCGTAGAAACACGAGGAAGGAGATGATCGGGGGACAAGGATGGGCAAAGTAGGAGAGAGAGAGAGAATTAGGATAAAAGATAATAAAAAATGAAATTAATTAAATTATTAATATAGTTAATAATGATTCGAATTAATAATTAGATTAAATAGATTAAAATATAAATAAATGATTTAATACATAATTACTTAAAGAATTAATTTAAATAATTTATTAAACGATTAAGAATATAATTAAATAATTACATTGATTAACAAGTAATTAATAATAATAAATAAAAATTACACAAATAATATATAAATAAATAAATAAATTATTTATCTAATTTAACTTAAAAGTAGAGTATTAATATATTAAATAATAATATAAGTTACGGTACATTGTATAATATAACAATATAGTCCCGAAATCGTGTTTTTCGTATTAACTCCGATTTTAGTGAAACAAGTGTCATTTTGTAGACAATTTAATAATATGAATTTTAAATTTGGGGTTTCTCAATTCGTACTTTACACGACCAAGTTATGAGATCCGAAAAATTTAGGTAGCGGTTTCGAGACTTCAGGTTTTATTGGTATTTTGACTTAATTAAATTTTTATATTATTATATACAATGTTGAAGATTATTAGAAAAGAAATTAAGTTAATAAGGTTTACAGTTATTCAATTAAAAATTGGGGAAGATTCTACATATAGTGCATATATACAACATCTCCAAAACGTCAAAACTCGATTTATTGTAATGTTTTTTTTTGATATTTTTAATAAATAGCATTACGTATGAAAAAGATTTTAAAAGTGAGTTTGGTCCATTTGAAGATTTCTATAAATAGTTATGAACCATAGAAGTCGGCTTTTGCTACTTTTACGCTCCATTACAGTTAATTATTTTTGTGATCGATTTCTACTAAATAAGTTTTTGGTTTGAGATTGTCTTGATGATAAATAAAGTAGGTGAAGTATTAAAAATGTGATAAATAGGTAAATTATATTTTTATCTTTATTTTCTTTGTATTTTTATAAGTTGAGATCCTCATGTCCCTCTACTTATTTATTTTATCGACTAAGTCAATATTGACCTGATCTCGGGGGTTAAAATCAGTCTGTATATATTTCAAGATACAACCTTCTTTTCTTTTATTTTCTTTTTATCTTTATTCTTTTATTTTGGATAAAATAAGTGTTAAATATATAATATTAATATTTGTTGTTAAAATGATAATTAGTTAGAATTAGTGATTATTTACATGTATTTTACCAAGTATTTTAGCCAAAATGAAAGAATAAAGGTGATGAATTATGGATTCATCAATGCCTTGGTACAATTAACGTTATGTACCATAGACATCTTAATGATCATATAGTTGTTGGTACAATTGTTGAATCATAGAGCTTGGTGCTTGGATGAATATATAAATAGTTAGATTAAGGACTCATCAAGCACCGTCAAATGATTATTAAGAGAAGATCTCTAGCTTGAGAAGGAGATGGCAATCCTTTCTATAAAGGCCAATATCTGACTTACATCTTGATGTAGTTCCTCTGCATAGAAATAGATAGTCAAAGGTATTATATAAGTTAGGTCAAAGAGTTGACTTAGTTAGATCGAGATAACCAAAGACCTATGTCGTATACTATCACGATATAGGCATGCATCCTCTGATCGGAGACAGATGTGTTACTATATGTTTGAGTATGTATATTTGGCAGACCAATAGGTCTATGGCCTAACCAAGGTCTATACATCGACACATTGGTGTGCATGCAAGGGCATATGAGTAATACGATCTCTCAAAGGGATCATACAGGTTCATTTACTGAACCCAAAGGCATGAACTCACTTATGAGATATTGGGAAGAATCGAATTCCATGCATGGTTGTCTCGTTTTGGAAGATTGACTAAATTTATAGGTTTGGTATATGCTTTTTGAAATTATATGATCAACACCTGGGTATGATATATTCTTTTGGAAAGTATATCATTGATGCCGACTCCCAATGATCAAATGAGAAACCTAATGATAAAACCCTGAAGGAGGCAATCTAAATAGATTTGAGACTTCGGGTTTGTTCTTGGTCTTCCAGTATGCAGGAATACTTGAGGGTGATGTGATCGTAAACAATTGTTAACCATGATGCATCCATTCTGATGGAGTGATGAAATAAGTCTGAATTTTAGTGACTCCTCATAGTAGAGAAGTAATCTAATCTTGATCCAAATGTTTAACAGTGACTTGAATGTGATTCAGATGCAATAAGAAGATTAGATTCGGATCTTTAATTTAATCAAACACCTATGGGAGGCCTACAAGATCTGGATTTGATATTTGATCTTAATATCCAATTCACTATATATGGAACATACACTCACCTTGTCCTTATCTCCAAGTATCTTCGGAGAAAATGCATTATCCTTGAAAGAGTTCAAGGATGATTTCATTGTTTATATATGTATCTGAGCATTGAGAAAATTGATAATTAAATGTGATTTAATTATCATAAATAATATGAATTTTATTCATATTATAAATAAAGTTATCTAAGATAAATAAATATGATTTAATTATAAAAGATGAGAATAATATGAATGTGATTCATATTATTTGGGTACATGAAAATAGAGATCTAAGATGATTAAATGTGATTTGATTATCAGGGATATGAATAATATGGATAACACTATCCAAATTATTCATATATATTATAAGTATGATTTATAATGTATTAGAGAGAACATGTTAATATTTATATTTGTTGATTAATTATTGATATGAATTGTATTCACATTGGATAATTAACTCAAAATGTAAATCACATTTTATTTTGGATTGTGAATGTGATTCACAATTTTCCAATGGCATGATTGCAATATTCACGGAATAATTATTAAATAAATACAACAAGTGTTATTGTAAATCTTGAAAATTTCCATGTAACAATGTAATGTCATGAGATTACATGAGATTGGCTCCTTCCCAATTGGGAGGGTGGAGAGCACCAAATCCCATTAGGAAAGGGTGTCCATCCACTCCCATATTGTGGAAGGAGGTAATATCCATTCCATAATCTCTAATGCATGATTGATTGAATTTGGAATTCATTTATATTGATTTATCAATATATTTTTAATATAATAAAATTAATTATTGTTGTGATTTTACAACAAAAATCTTGGCCATTGAAAGAGGCGCATATCAATCTCATACATTGATTTTGTATAGTCCATGGATTGTGATCCAGGACTCCTAAAATACTGTACAAGAAGTGGCATCCCTTACTCTTCAAATTACAACAACAAGAGATAGCATCCATATGCTTTCTTTCTCTACATGCCAATTCTCTCTCTTTCTCTCTCTCATTGTGACTATCCACCATGGATCCCTACAGAGAGTTGCCATCACGCAGCGTTGCCATTATGTTGTCGGATCATTTGCTCGTAGATTTCTATCTCATTCGGCACGCCTCACTCTTGAAAAGTGTTGGGTCTTGTGTGATGAGATCAGAAGATTCGTTGATTGGATCATGAACACTGATTGCGAGAAGCACAATTTTCATCAACGGGCTCGCAAGCGTCTCCTCTGTCTGATCGGACTTGATAATAGATCTCTTCGTTTAGAGACTTGATCACAACCATGCTACAACAGGTAACCCTAAAACCTTTTCGTTGTGTAGATGAAACGATGCGAGAAGCGTTCTTGGATCATTTGGTTTCATTGAATTGAAATTTTAAATTCTGCTGCCTCGAGCAACTAGTGCGACTAGTCGCTCTAGATCGCATATGATGTGATCCTCATGCTTCCATGATGTGCTTTAAAATTTTATCGCATTTTGTTCACACCACCCTATTTTATGTGACTTTTCCATCATATTTCAATTAAAATACAAAATTATCTCTTGTATTATGTTACCTATTAAATTAGAAAATCGTGGGATTTGAGTTTGCATGATTTGGAATCTGACTACTCAAGTTATGATCATTTTAATGGACATGTATCAATTGTTTCGGGGATGACGAATCTTGACATAATTAACGAGTTTGCTACTATTTTGAAATGCCTAGAAATGTGTGCAAATTACTTGGGTTCTATTGTAAATTAAATTATCAAACATTGGGAACTTATTTTGGCATGATATGTATTTAAATTGATTAAGACAAGCTAATTTTAGTAAGCAAGGGTCATTGTTGGGAATTACATTCCTAATCAAGAACCTTATGAATGTCATTTGATTAGTTAGAGAAATTAATGATTAATTTCTTGGAATAATTATGGATAAATATTTGAGAAATATTTGATGATAATTATCTCCTTATTTGACATTGCCTTAACCAATATTGACTAGATATGATCTAGATCACAAATTGGTTACCCAATCATCCTTCTAACAGACAAGCTTGCTTGAATAGGGTTTGGAAATTTGTTTAACAAATTTCCTTATAACATAAATCAAAATGGTTTTGATTATTATTATATCTTCTGTTGAAAAACTAATTATCATCTCAAGTACAAAGTGATCAATTGGCATTATCCTAACCTGAGGTAGATATGGTGTCTAGTTGGGGAGAGTTGGGGTAGCAGGTTGCTCCGTGGTCTGTCCCACTCTCGCCAATACTGACCATGACAACGGGCAAGGAAGGGATGTTGTTTCAGGGATCATGATGTATTTTTCTAATTATTAAAATTCGAATAATACGTATTTGAGGTAATACCATATTTCAAGTAATAATAAATAATGTTTGTTGGATATTAATTGGATCATTAATTTAATATGATTAGATTAATTGGAATCCAATCAAAAGTAGAATACTTTATTATGAATAGAGTTGTTACTTGGAAGAGGTAATTATGTGAATGTGATTCATAGTAATTAATTAGACTTTGAACATGATATGAAGAATCGCATAAGTAACATCCATGGTCTTCTGTCAAGGAGAAGGATTCGGTTGCCAGGAATTGTATGTAGGAGACACATATCCGAATTGAAAGCTCCTACACAAGCATATATGGATCGTGCTCTTTACTTCTCGAAAGAGTAAGGTCGTATGCATAGTGACCTTGATATCAGTTTCTCATATTATTGAGGTAATATTGGATTGCGCATAGCGAGCGCTATTCATGTTGATAGTTAGTTCAATTAATGATGGGTCAACATTACCTTAGGGGTGGTGGGCTTGGGTGTTACGGACCAAATTGGGAATTCAAATTGGACATGCAAGGAGGAATGTGTTCTCATTTCTTTTTATCTGAGTTATAGGATCTCATATTATTGGGATGTGACAAAGATAAGGAAGGAGATCCCAGATCTTGCTGAGATATAATGGTAACTATATCTCTTACATTGGAAGTGATTAAGGAAATGAACTTTCAATGTTGTCAAGGAAAGACAACTTCGATATAAAAATTCCTAAATCAATGTAAAAAATATATTTATGCAAATTTCTTATTTCAAATAACATCATTAAAGCCACACAAAAATATACTCAATAATGACCAGTAAAATATCATGGATTGGATCCATGATCAAGATATTGTACTTGCAATTGGACATATAATGTATGTGGTTGCAATGTGCAAGTTTTCTCTTAATAATGAGGAATGACGATTAAATAGACAATAGGACAACAACCTAGGGTTTGTATGTCTCTATACTCTTGATCTCTCATTGAGCATGCTTTCGAAGTAACATGTCGATGATGATCATAGTTGTCAACAATCCTTATAAATCTGATGAAGATGTTCTAGCATACATATGTGCTCTCAACAATTATTCATGAATGACATGGTTCACTACATCATGCTGAATGGCGGCTCTATAAGAGATGATGTATTCAAAATGTTTGAGTACCTTCCTATACGTAAGTCCTTAAGAGTTGATATGTATATAGATATGATTAGTGTAATCATTCTATTGTCTATAATCAATTCATTCATGAAGCTATATAATATTCATATTGTATGAATTAAATGAAGCATGTATAGAAGTTGAAATAATCTTATTCAACATAAGAGATACTTTGTCTAAAATAATAGTTGTTTATAGATGAAGAGAGCGTAGTGGAAGCATGAGTCAGACCCAAGTAAGAATGAAAGTCAAAGGGTTGACTGTACTTCAGTTTCCATCCATAAAACATCTAAAGAGTTGGATGAATGCCAATACTGCAACAAGATTATGTGTTGATATTATGAGTATAAAATCTATCTAGAATCCTTAGAGAAGGACTCGGATAGTGCATCAGAATAATTATAAATCTACATATAATAATTGATATTGACTTGCTTATTGGATAAGATCAAAGTCTAATAATTGTATCTCATTCTTTTAATAACATTCGCAATTGTTGCATATGTTTTAGAACATTAGAAAATTTGATCTTATTATTTAATAGTCATCCACTTGGATATTGATGCAAATTGTTGCAACAATCTCTATTGGATAGATAGACTTCATAATTTTAGTGGGAGAGCCCTTAGTCTTAGAGAATGTCTCTATGACCTAGATATTAGAATACACTCATTGTTTATTTCTAAATGTTGGAAATAAACATTAATTTTGGAATAGAGCTATCATATAGACTTATGATGGATATATTTCAGATAGTATCTGACATCTAGATGACTCTACTAAATTACAAAATTAATGAAAGGTTCATTAACATTTCTAATTATTGAAATTTAAAACTTAAAAGATCAATAGGAGGATGAAGATCATTTAACAATGATCTAGCATCAAGCCCTGGACATATGTCTATTGATGAGATCAATAAACTAGTAAGCGATGAAACTTTAAATTTTCTGTAATTTCAAATCTTACATACTTGTGAATATTGTATTCAAAGTAAAAATGTCCAATGCACCCATCTCTGGGAATGGTGTTGGATGTCAAGGTATTCAATATCTCATACATATTGATGTATGTGGATCACCTATATCATAATAAACACTAATGATATGTGATACTTATTGATGATTATTTATGATATGAGATTTCTTCTCTTCATCTCTGGAGTTTTAGGGAGATACAATTGGATCATCTACAACATGATTTTATCAATGACGAATATTAGCATAATTACCTCTTAGTTTCAAAGGTATATATGTAGAAGAGAGTACAATATATATCCTTAATACGGTTCCATGCAAGTAAGCTGGAATCTAGCACCAGAGAGTGCTACTTCATTAGGAAAATAAAGCATTGTATTGGATACCAACTTTATGACCTTGAGATTCTTAAAAGATTTCATCTCTAAGGAGATGATTTTGAGAGGATGACTCTCTTGAGAATCAAGATGAAAATGAAATGAAGGAACTCATTTAATCTTGAGAAGATGACGAGGCTCCTAAAATAAGAAACTAAAAGAATAATTAAAGATGAAACACCGATGAATACCTGATTATCACCCTTTATTCTTCTATTTTAACTATTTATCTTGGCAAAACAACATGTAAATATGTGTAATTACAAAAACATAGCATTCAGCATGCATGTGTTAATATTGCATAATTAGCATGTATTTGTGCAAAAAAAGAAAAAAAGAAGAAAAAGGTAGTAGGTATTTAGAATAAATACAGAGTGACCCAAACCCCAAGAGAAGGTCAAGCCTTGACCTGATCACCAAATAAAATAAGTAGAGAGGGATAGTGCCTATTTTGTGATGTAAATATTACCCATATTTGTAAATAAATATTTTTGATAAAATAAACTTAGGTTATTATTTTTTACCTCCTTGTACATATTTCTAAAGATAATATAAAAACAAAATAAAGATAGGAAAAATTCAACAAAAATAAAAATAAGATCTCTCCTCCAATATACAAAACACATGTATATACACCACACTCACTATTTAATATGTACCTGTAAGTAACTCATAAAAATAAAACAAAAATTGTTTGTGATCGTAAAATTAGGTTTTAAATAAATAAAATATAAGAATTAGGGTATTTGTGTAAATAACAAAATAAAAATCTTTGTACATAATACATATGTATATTATGCTTGTATATAATACTATAACTTGTATATACATTAATTTACTTCATAATAATATTTAAAAATCACAGAAAAATTCATTAATAAATAATAAACATTTTTCATTTTTTTCTTTTAAATTCATTTATTATTTTTAATCTAATTTTCTTTATTTTTTAGCAATTTTGTCATGTAGTCTATTTTGTCCTATTCTCCACCCCTTCTAATTGGGCCACCTCAGATTGTTGACTACCATCAATTAGTCCCCCTAGGTGTCTTTTCTCGTCGAATCAGGTCTCGCACCAATTTCTCCAAATTTTCATCACTCGATCCGATCACCATTTCACTCAAGCTCCTGCCCCCGAATTGAGAGGGTAGGTCCCTATCCCTCGCCCGATGTTTCCTTGTTCGATCTATGCTTCCATTCGCGGGCACATTCCCCATCTTCTTTGACACTCGCTCCTATAAAACCTGCGCATCTCCCCTCCGTTTCCACCACCATTTGGATGTGCCACCTCCTTCTACCTAACTGTCCACCTTTCCTAGAGTGACAACGAGCGAGAGGGAGGGCGAAGGAGCCTTTTCATGCACGCTAGCCCTAGGTCCAGCGAGGTGTTAACCTCAGCTCTGCCGCGAGGAGCCAAGCCTCTAGCTACGCTGGCCATCGAGGCCAAGACCTCCATGGACGTTTGTCTGCAACCCCATGCGTCTTCCTTTACCTTCAGGTACTCCTTTGACTGCTTATCATCCATTGAATCCATTATTACTCCGCCGGGCAGAATGGCTCTGATAACCTTTTGTTTTCCCAATCTTCGTCGCACTCCGACCCTCGTACGCCTCACATCGATCTCATATCGGTTTTACATCGTGTACCGTAACCCAACTCTCTATTTGAATCACCAGATTGGAGTAGAGCTTCAGGTCTTATCCCTCACCCACGCATGACCTGATCCACCCACCCCCACCTCTGTTCTTGTTACCCGTGCACTCTAACCCTCACTTGGTCATGGGCCCTTCTGAGCCATTCTGTCATTGCAGAGCATCATCGTTGATCTACTCCATACACCAGCAGCTCGAGAGGACATTGGAGACACGCGCTATAACCGATTAAAACTTGCCAACGGTGAGTTCTTCCTGACAATCCCACCACCATACGAACGAAGGCCACCTAGTTCTAATCGTGATAATTCGACTACAGGAGGCCTCCGACCGTCAGATCCATCTAAGGATCTCATATGCGCCCTCCATCGTTGAAGGGTTATCTACCCATCTCAGGCGTTCGATCTTAAGTGGATCATCATCGACCGTCAGATCGTGCATAATAAGGGGTAATTTACTCTTAGTCCCCTCTCTGTTTTATCTTTATTATTTAGTCCTGTAAATATTTTGCGTAATTTAAATTAGTTTGGTTATTTTTCTTGTGAGCCCTTGTTATTTTTTATATTTGCATTCAGTCCTCTATATGTGAACCTGTGTGTCATGTGATTTTGTGGTGTATTTGCATGTTTTATCCTGAACTTTTGATTTTTATATTTTGAATGAATATTTTCTGATAATTGCATTTATCCCCCTAGGCATGGTGTATTGCGCATGTGCGTGAATTTACCGGACTTTTTTCATTATTGGCCCTACGTTTTATATGTGTCATTAATTCACCTGCTAACTTTCTTCTAATTACAATTAGATCCTTATGCACTATGTGTTGTGTTTTCAATTAAATAATTATCAAATTAAGTCCAAAATCACTTAAAAATTACTATTAGCTCCTACTAACGTGTAATATTTATTATAATTTTTGGGTTTAACTTTATTGAGTAATTTATTTTCTAAAAATCAAAAACAATAAAAAACTCACTATCTGTTTTATAACATACATAAAAATTATAGAAATTGTTTGAAAATTCAAAAAAATCGTGAGTATTTGCTTGTATGTGCTTTGTCTTCAATATTAGTTTTATTTCAAAAATCTTCCTAAAAATCCTAAAAATTTAAAAAGATTCAAAAACTTTTAAAATTCATTAAAAATTCTAGATAAATACAAAAAATAGGATTTTAATTCTTATTTGTAGAATTTTGTTCATATTATCCCATAAAATTCATCTCCAGGATAGTGAGACACTTTAAATATTTTTTATTGTAATTTTATCCTAGTTGTGCATTATTTTGTATGTTTAGTTCTTTTTGGATTTTTTAAAATCATATAAAAATAAAAAAACCACAGAAAATTAACAAAAACATGTTAATATTTGAAAAACATAAATATTTTGATTTCTATTTTTGAGTATTTTTAGCCTTAATAGAAATTGCAAAGACTTGCTTGTTTGTTTAGTTGCTTTCTTTGTTTGCTTGCCTTCATTAAATAGAAATCACAAAAAATTGTAAAATTAAAAATAGATAAAAATATGCATTTTCTTGTCTGATTACCGACTACTTAGTAGGTTTACCTTTGCTCCTTGAGTTCGTTCCTGGCGCTATACCAAATTAAAATAAATAGTGGAGACCACTGACACTGTTTTGTTGCCTTATTTGTTGTTTGTGCGGTTTCTATTTTTCTTGTTCAGCACGACTGATTGATTGGGGTCGCAACGACCTTGATTCTTACTTAATACTTAACCCTAGTTGATCGGTCTCTCACCAAACACTCATACCTCTTCAAATGAGTTTGAGGATGGATTCCATGTGTCAGTTAAAGACTGACAATGATCTTACTTCATGTGATTGAGCTTCTAAAGATCATGTCATGGAAAGATAGATTACTAATAAAGTATGAGGTAGACTTCCTATGCAAGTGTTGTATATGTACCCTTGAGGATCTACCTATATGGGTAAGACCCGTTGAGGTGTAAATGGATCTTCAATAGAAAGAGGGAACCTGATGAGAAGGTAGAGACCTTCAAAGCATGGTTCGTATCCACAAGATACACACCAAAGAGAAGACATCACTTGCGATGAAACTTGTTCCTCAGTGACCACGCTTAACTCCATCAGAACTTTGCTAACTATAGGTACGCAACTTGACTTGGTGATGTACAAGATGGAAGTTGATATTGCATTCCTCTATGAATACCTCTCTAAGGATATTCATATGAAGTAGCCCCATGGTTTCATGGATGAGGAAAGCAAGGTGTGCAAGATGAAGACTCCATCTATGGACTCGAATAAGATTCTTGTAGTTGGAACATAAGATTTGATGAAATCATAAATGTTATGATTTCAGATAGAATCTTGATGATCCATGTGAAGCTTAGTGGGAGTGCCATTGGGTTCATCATGCTAAATGTAGATGATCTCCTAATCATTTAAATGATATAATGTTGACAAGATTTTGCACGACTTAATAGTTGATTTTTAACTAGTCGTTGTGCACGCGTATAATCTCGTTAAACAAATATAATTTGTAAACTTGACGATGCCATGGAATAAACGGAATCAAGTAAAGGGCAAGTCGGGTGTCGAACCACAAGGACCAAGTAAATTTGCATTTTTTTCTTAATTCGACATTTTAATGCATGCGATGATTGATTAGAATTACGGATGCTAATGTATGCAAAATTACTATAAAGACTAAGTTATATGCTAGAACTATTTGAAATGAAGAAAAGTTCAAGACTTAGAATGCAATGGACATTAAAACATAAAGTAAAGAGAGAAACTATGAGAAAGAGTTTATTTCCCTTGTGCATGCATGTGGGGTGCAAGTTGCAAGTTGCACCGACAGCTGGAGAATGGGGAACATGCTTGAAACAATCTCTCGCGCATGCGGCCTGGAATGAATGATTTAGAGAAGATGCGTGTAGGACAGGTGGTGCGTCGGTGATGCGCAAGCTTGGATGCACAACCGTGGACTAGAGGATGGCTGGAGATGAGGTCGCATGGCTCCGGGCCGTAGCAAGGAGGAGGAGGACGTGCGAGGGCATGGAGAGTCATGCACAGCAGTGTGCGGGCTGGAACTGAAGGAGATTGGCGTGGGGGTCGCTGGAGTGTGGATGAAGCGCGGGGGCGCGCTCGGGGAAACACGACGGAGGAGAGTAGCACACGGCGGCTCACAAGAGTCTCACAGGAGTGCTGGGCGTGCGCGCGAGCTGAAGGAGCACCATGAGGAGGAGGATGGCACGCTGGAGGTTGCGCACAGCAGGTGGGCGCACAGCCGCCGGTGCACCCGCGGGCGCGGGGCTCGGTTGCTGGCGGTTGGTACACCCGCACGCACAACTGCGCATGTGGTAGAGTTGCTGGACGTACAAGCATGCACAAGGAGATGGCTATGCGTGTAGCTGCTGCGAGTTGGAGAAGAAACGCAAGGAGGAAGAGGTTGGCGTAGGGACTATGTGTTACTCCAGTACCCGCAGAAGACAACAAAAACGAGAGGGAAATAGCATATGGCGAGAGAGAGAGAGAGAGAGAGAGAGAGAGTGCGTGAGTGGGAGGCTAAACCCGTGAGGGAGGGCGAGTATGCTGTGCGTGAATGAAAATGGATGGCGGGAGAGTATGCGTGAATGCTAAAAACGTGAGGGAGAGGGAGATGTGTGAGTACCTTGCATGTTTTTATACTTGGTGTGTGCGGCTCCTCTTCATGCAACTTAAAGAGGGAATAAAGATAAAACTTTATTGTTGCATGGGGAAGGCATAAGCATAAATACGTGGGGCTCCATGTTGCATGGGGAAGGGGTAGAGAGTTGCATGGAAAGAGGAGGCACCTTCATGGTTTGTACGTGGGTTCCATGTAGCATTTAAAGTTTTGGAAATTTATAAAATCACCCCTTCCCATTTCTTTCCAACAAAAAGCTATAGGCTTTATCCATGCTATAATGAGTGGGCAATTTATACTATTCTCTCTCCTTTTCTTCCCAATAAAAAGTGAGGTTTTGTAGAGTCAAATCAATGTGTTATATTCAATGCTATATATATTCAATACACTTCCATATGATTTGCTTGGTTCATGTAGATAATTAGTTAAGTTATATTTAGGTGACTTAACAAAAATGATTAGGAATCATAAAATATGTAATCGATATTTTTGAAAACATTTTACTTGATTACAAAATCATGATCAGTTGATTTATGTAGAGATTGTGTGGAATTATGGATATTTTCTCTGTTGTAAGTAAGGAATATAGATTATGTGAATTTGGAGTTTACAGATCAATCATCAAAGTTGTATATCACATAATTTGATCATATTATCTCTGTATATATTGTAATCATCATATAAGGATAATAATAAGTGTTTTAAAATCTGGCTATTCCTACCTTGAGATATGATCTCAAGGATACCTCTTAGATCTTAGTTCTGAAGATGTTCAGAAGCATAGAGAAGAGGGTATTGAGAGCGTCTTATTAGCGGTGCACCTTAGATATGTTCCATTTTCTGGAAAATTTCAAGAAAGGCTTCCATACCTTAAGATATGGTACTTACCTATCTTAAGGGATAACACCTCAAAGACTTGAGGAAGTGAATGCTAAAACTTCTTCCCCTAGTGCATTAACTTTGGGAAGCTCAATGTATGCTAGATGGGTACAAAAATCAGATCTACCATGCAGTGGGAGTAGTATGTTGTTATTAACCCTACTATGGAAATAAAGTAGATTATTGCAATAATAATAAAAAATTCTTCACAGATGACAAGATTTTAGAGATAGTAATCTATAAGTTTATCTTCAAGAACGTAAGACTTTAAAGATAGTGATCTAAAAGGTCTGAACTATAGATACCTTAGGAGATAGAGATATCTGGGAATAAGGGTATTCTGATAAGCATAATAGAAATTACATATTTATTATAATAATATTAGATTTGTAGTTTCAAGGACATTATAACTCACAAGAAATGATTATTGGTTGCATGAGATGCAACATTCGCATTGGATACGAGCATTATTACTAGGAGATATGCAAGTGTCGTAAAAGGATTTCGCATATCCTCTCGGGAAAAGAGTGACTAATCAACTTACTTATAATTTTTTATATAGCTTATGATTGTCACATGAGTGTGGGTTTAAAGATTATCCCATTAATGGCTCTTTGGCTAGTGGGAGATTGTTGGACATGTGAGCCCATGACGAGCCATTATGCAATAAACGTAATTTCAAATATCATTCCTTGATCTGAAATGAAGAATAACTAATTTGCATAATAGGTCCCTTAGTACAATTAGGATTATTTACCATAGACATCTTAATGATCAAACAATTGTTGATTCAATTGTTGAATCATAGAGGTTGGTTCTTGGATGAATATCTAGAGATTTAGATTGAATATTCATCAAGTATCGTCAAATGATTGTTAAGAGATGATCTCCAGCCTGAGAAGGAGATGTCAATCCTTCTCTAAAGACTGATATCTAACTAACCTCTTGATGCATGTCCTCTGCATAGGAATAGAGATTCGGAGGTGTTAGATAAGTTAGCTCAAAGAGTTGACTTAATGAGATCAAGATAACCAAATACCTATGTCGTATACTCACGATATATGCATGCATCCTCTGACCAGAGAAAGATGTGCTACTATATGTGTGGGTATATATAATTGGCAGACTAATAGGTGATGACCTAACCAAGGTCTAGACACTGGTGCGCTAGTTTGCATGCAAGGGCATATGAGTAATACGATCTCTCAAAGGGATCGTACAGGATCATTTACTGGCCAGAAGACATGAGCTCACTCATGAGATATTGGGAAGAATCAAATTCCGTGCACGGTCATCTCGCATTGGAAGCTTGACTGAATTTGTAGGTTTGATATATGCTTTTGGAAATCATATGATCAACACCTGGCTATGATATATGCTTTTTCAAGCATGTGATCGATACCGACTCCCAATGATCAAATGAGAGACTTAATGATAAAAACCTGAAGGAGACAATCTAAATAGATCTAAAACATTGGTTTTGTTCTTTGTCTTCTAGTATGCATGATGTATAGGTATTAGGAACACTTGAGGGTGATGTGATCATAATCGATTGTTAAACATGACACTTCCATTCCGAGGGAGTGATGAAACTTGTTCAATTTTTAGTGACTCCTCTCAATAGAGAAGTAATCTAATCTTGGTCCAAATGTTGAACAGTGATCTGAATGTGATTCATATGTAATAAGAATATTAGATTTACTACTTTGATTTAATCAAACATCTATGGGAGGTCCGCAAGATCTGTATTTGAAATTTGATCTCAATATCCAAGTCACTATACATGGAACATACAATCGCCATGTCCTTATCTCCAAGTATCTGTAGATAAAGTGCATTATCCTTGAAAGAGTTCAAGGATAATTTCATTGTTGACATATGTATCCAGGCATTGAGAAAATTGGTAATTAAATGTTATTTAATTATCATGAATAATATGAATTTGAACCATATTACAAAGAAAGTTATCTCATATAAATAAATGTGATTTAATTATCAAAGATGAGAATAACATGAATGTGATTCATATTATTTGGGCACATGAGAATGGAGATCCAAGATGAGTAAATGTGATTTTATTATCAGGGATACAAATAATATGGATATCACTATCCAAATTATTCATATATATTAAAAATATGATTTATAATGTATTATAGAGAGAATGATGTATATTTGTCGACAATTATTGATGTGAATTGGATTCACATTGGATAATTAATTGAAAATGTAAATCACATTTTATTTTGGGTTGTGAATGTGATTCACAATTTTTCAATGACATGATTGCAATATTCACAAAATAATTATGAATTGTTTTTAGAAAAATTTACAAAAAGAATTGTTAATTTTGGAGATTTCCATGCAAAAATGTAATCTCTTGATATTACAAGAGATTGGTTCCTTCCTAATTGGGAGGGTGGAGACCATCATCCCCCATTAGGAAAGGGTGGTCTTCTACTCTCATATAATGGAAGGAGGCAATATTTACCATAATCGCCAATGCAGGATCGATTTAATTTGGAAAAAAATTATATTGATTGTCAATATTATTTAATATAATTAAATTAATTATTGTTGTGATTTTATAAGAAAAACCTTGACCATTGAAAGAAGCACAAATCAATCTCATCAATTGATTGTGTGTGGTTCATGGATTGTGATCCATGGACTCCCAAAATACTTTACAAGTGAAGGATATGAGGAATCCTCAAGCGCATCACGGAAGCATGATGATCGCATCTTATGCGATCGGAGCGGCTAGTCGCACAAGTCGCTAGGTGCAGAGGAATTTAAAAATTTAAATCATATGATGAAGCCACATGCTCACAAGAACATTTCTTGGATCGTTTCATCTAACCACAAAGTATTAGAAATTCCTCTCAAAGCGTGGTTGCAATCACTAGATCTCTAAAGTAAGAGATCTTCCTGACTCAAGTCTGATCTACGAAGATGGCACTTGCGGGCGCGATGATGAGACACGTGCTTCCCGCAATCCTTGATGAAGATCCAAGCCTTGAATCTCCTGATTTCATCCAATAAAATCCGACGTATCCTTCTAGTGCAAGAAGCTCCAAAGACGACGAAGATGAGCAATCGAGGTGACAAGACTACGACGTAACTGCGATTGCTATTCCCTCAAGATCTTAAGGTGGATGGCCACCTTTACAGAGAGAGAGATGGGGCGAGAATGAGAGTTGAGAGAGAGAGAGAGTAGACGTGTACTATTATGTGTCATTTTTAAAAGGGCAAGGGTGGCCCTCCTTATATATTAGTTTGGGAGTCCATGGATTACAATCCATGGATACACAAAATTAATGGTTAGATTGATATGTGTTTTTAATCAATGGCCATTATCATTGTTGTTCAAAAATACAAATTATTAATGTATATTAAATTAAATACATGTTACATTATCATCAACATAATTTAATTCAATAAAATCAATTATCACAAGATAATAATAAAAAAGGGATGATAATCCACTCCTAAAAAGGAGGGGCGTCACCCATCACCAATTCATGGGTGACGCCACCTTTTCATTAGTGGATTATCTTCCTTTTTTATTTCATCTCATTATCTCTTAATTATTTGCCACAAAATTTATTGCAAATATATCCACTACATTAATTCCAAACTAATTAGTGAATATTTCAATCATGTCATTGAAATAATGTGAATCATATTCACAACCCAAACAAAATTGGAAATTACATTTCCAATTAATTATTTAATGTGAATCCAATTCACATTAACAATTAATAAATGGCATTTACAAAGGTGCTCTCTCTGTAATATATTATAAATCATATTTATAATATATATACTGATATTATGGATAACATATATAGCACTATCCACAGTCTCTTGGACATGCGAGCCTACGGCGAGCCATTATGCAATAAATGTTATTGCACATATCATTCCCCGATCTGAAATGAAGAATAAATGATTTGCATAAAAGGTCCCTCTGTACAATTAGGGTTATGTACCATGGCCATCTTGATGATCATACAGCTGTTGATTCAATAATTGAATCATAGAGGTTGGTGCTTGGATGAACATCTAAAGGGTTAGATTGAGGACTCATTAAGCACCGTCAAATGATTGTTAAGAGATGATCTCCAGCTTGAGTAGGAGATGGCAATCCTTTTCTCACATAGGCTGATATCTGATCGACCTCTTGATGCAAGTCCTCTGCATGGGAATAGTGATTCGGAGGTGTCAGATTAGTTAGGTCAAAGGGTTGACTTAACGAGAACAGATAACCTAAGTCCTATGTTGAATGCTGTCACAGCATAGGCACGCATCCTCTGTCCGGAGACAGATGTATTACTATGTGTCTGAGTATGTACATTTGGCAGTCCGATAGGTTGATGGCCTAACCAAGGTCTATACACCGACGAGCTGGTGTGCATATAAGGGCATATGAGTAATAAAATCTCTCAGAGGGATCTTACAGGATCACTTATGAACCGAAAGACATGAGCTCACTCACGAGGTATTGGGACCGATCAAATTCCGTGCATGGTCGTCATTATTTGGAAGCATGACAATAATTTGAAGGTATGATATATGCTTTGGGAAAGCATATGATCGATACCAACTCCCAATGACCAATATTGAGAAACTTAGTGATCAAACCCTGAAGAAGACAGTATAAAATTGATCTTGATCTTCAGGTTGATCATGGGTCTTCCAATATGCAGGATGTACATGTATTGGGGATAACTAAGGGTGATGTGATCATAAATGATTGTATAACCATGATGCTTCCATTCTGAGGGAGTGATGAAACCGGTCTGGATTTTAGTACCCCTTTCAGTAGAGAAGCAATCCGATCTTAGTCCAAGTTATGGACATTGGTCTGAATGAGATTCAGATGCAATGAGAAGATTAGATTTGCAGTATTGATTTAATCAAGCATCTGTGGGAGGTTCGTAAGATCTGGATTTGAGATGAAATCTCAACATCCAAGTCATTATACGTGGAACAATACAATTGCCATGTCCTTATCTCCAAGTATCTACGAAGAAAGCACTTTATTCTTGAAAGGGTTCAAGAATAATTCATTTGATGAAATATTTATCCAAGCAACAAGATGTTGATAATTAAATGAGATTTAATTATCGAGAATAATTTGAATATGATTTATATTAAGAGAATGATTATCCAAGATAATTAAATGGGATTCAATTATCAAGGATATGCAAATTGTGGATAGTGCTATCCATAATTTATGAGTATATATTATAAATGTGATTCATAATATATTAGAGTGAGAGCACCATTGTAAATAACATTTGTTAATTGTTAATGTGAATTGCATTCACATTAAGCAATTAATTGGAAATGTAATTTACAATTTAGTTTGGGCTGTGAATATGATTCACATATTTTCATTGGCAAGAGTGAAATATTCACTAATTCACTGGGAATTAATTCAGTGGATAATTTTGCAATAATATTCAAAATTAATTGAGAATTAATTTGGTGGATAATTTTGCAATAGATATACACTAATTAATTGGAATTAATTTTGTGGATATTTATGTAATAAAGGGTTTTGCAAAATTTATTAAGAAATAATAGGATAAAAGTAAAAAGGATATAAAACACCACCCATTGAGGTGGCATCACCAATAAACCATTCAAAGGTGACGCCCCCTCAATTTTAGGGGGTGATTTGTTATCTCCCTTTTATTATCTTGTTATCTCTTAAATAATTAATTTATATTAAATTAAATTATGTTGATAATGTTGCAACATATATTTGATTTAAATATAAATTAATGTTGTTGATTTTTTTAGCCAACAACAATCATGACCATTGATTAATACATAGATCAACATGGCCGTTGGATCTATGTGTCCCATGTATTGAGATCCATTGGATCCTAAACTAATATATGAGGATGGCTAACCTAGCCTTTCGAAGGTACATGTTTAAGAGTTGTACATGCCTACAACTCTCCCTCTCTCTCTCTCTCTCATTCTCGCCTACTCTCTCTCTCTCTCTATTTCAAGATGGTCGTCCATCTTATGTATTGAGAAAGAGACCTTCTCGACTTCGCCTTTAACGACTCGAGGATCTACATCTTCTTTGGGGTTGCTTTCTTAGAGGAAAACGATGGATTTCGTTGGACGAAATCAGGAGACTTGAATCTTGGATATTCATCGAGGATTGCTTGAGGAACACGTCTCATCATCGCACCCGCAAGTGCCATCTTTGTGGATCGGACTTGAGATAGGAGGATCTCTTACTTTAGAGATCTCGTGATCGCAACCACGCTTCAAGAGGTATTTCTAATACTTTTTGATTTGATGAAACGATCCAAGAAATGTTCTTGTGATCATGTGGTTTCATCACTTGATTAAAAATTTTAATTTCCGCTGCATCTAGCTAGTAGTGCGACTAGTCGCCCCAATCGCATATGATGCGATCAACACGCTTCCGTGATGCGCCTAAGGATTCTCAATATCCTTCAAGTGGTATCAGAGCCAGGTTGAATAAGGTTTTGGATATGATCCATAGACCTTGGACGAATTGGGTTTGAAAGGGTCGGGGACTTTTTGTCGCATTTCAATTTTCACACCTCTGTCTAATTGGAACTTTTCGACACTGTTTAAATTATTTAAACATGAAATTTTCAATTGAATTTTTTTCCTATTAAATAAGGAAACCATAGGATCTGATTTTACAAAATTTGGATTTCATTTGCTCGAGATATGGCCTTTTGAATATGCATCTATTCACTGTTGCGGGAACAACAGATCTGAACGCGATTTATGAGTTAATTACAATTTTGATGTGCCTCGAAATGCATGAATTATCACTTGAGTTCTTTCACAAATGAAATTGGCAATCTTTAAATTGATCAAGATAAGTTAATTTTAGTGATTGGGGGTCACTGCTGGAAATTGACAAACTTGATCATGAACCTTGTGATAAGTCATTCAAATATGATGATGAAAATTAATAGTTAATTTTCTGAAATAATTAGTGATAAATATTTGTGAAATATTTAATGAGATAATTATTTGAATGAAATTAGCCTAACTATAATGATTAGATAATTGATCTTGATCATTGGTTGATATGAATTCACCAACAAACATTGATTTCATGAAAAACCTTAATTTATCCTACAATAGTTGTAGGACAACTTTTACATGAAAAACCCTCTTGCTTGAATAGGATTGGGGATTTGTTTAGCATATCTCCTTATAATATTATCAAAATTATTTTGATGTATATTATATGGTATAATTTCGGTTGAAAAATCGATGCGCATCTCAAAGTACATGATGATCTATCTGGCATTATCCTTTCCTGAGGTGGATATGGTGACTAGTCGGAGAGCATTGGGGTTGCGGGTTGCAACGTATGTGGTCCGTCCCACTCTCGTCTGTACTAGCCATGACAGCGGGTAGGGACTCGATAATGCCGGAGAAGTCAAAGTGTATTTTTCTAGTTATTAAAATTCGAATAATACGTACTTTGAGATTATACCTACTATTCAAGTAATAATCAAGTTTGTTGACTCATGATTGGATTAATGATTAATTTAATACGATTAAATTAATTATATCCAATAAACACTCTATTATGAATAGATGTGTATTTCCCTTGGTAGATTTAATTATATGGATATGATTCACGACAATTGATTATTAAAATTTGAATATGAGATGGAGGATCACATAAGTGACATCCATGGTCCCCCGTTAAGGCGAAGGGTTTCATCGCTAGGGATTGTATGTATGAGACGCATGTCCGAAGTGACAGCTCCTGTATGCAAGTGCATCTGGATCGGGCTCTTTGCTTCTCGAAAGAGTAAGGCTGTATGCGTAGTGACCCCAATATCAAGTCCTAATATTATAGGGGCGATATTTGATTGCGCATAGCGAGTTCTAATCCTATTGATGGTTGGTTCAATTAATGAAGGGTCAACATCGTCTTAGGGGTGGTGGGCCCGGGTGTTAAAGACTGAATTGGGAAATGCAAGTTGGGCTTGCAAGGTGGAATGTATTCCCACTTCTTTTTATCGGAGTCGCAAGTTCTCATATTATTGGGATGTGACGAAGATAGGAAAGGAGATCCCAGATCTTGCTAGAGATATAATGGTAAGAATATCTCCTACATTGAGAGTGATTAAGGGAATGAACTTTCATTGTTGACAAGGCAAGACAAGTTTGATATAAAAATTCCTAAATCAAAGTAAAACATGTATATATAACATATATACCCTTATGCAAATTTCTTATTTCAGATAATCCTTCATTAAACCCACTCAATGTTATACTCAATAATAACTAGTAAGATATCATGGATTGGAGTCATGATCAAGATATTGTACTTGCAATTGGACACATAATGTATGTGGTTGCAATATGCAAGTTTCCTCAACATAATGAGGAATGACAATTATATAAGACAGTAAGACATCACCTTAGGGTTTGTATGTCTCTATAGTCTTGATCTTTCATCAAGTGTACTTTGGAAGTGACATGTCGATGATGATCGCAATTGTCAAATAATCCTTATAAAATCTAAGAAGATATTCGGGCATACATATGTGCTCTAGACATTTAATCATGTATGACATGATTCGCTGCATTATGTAGAATGGTAGCTCGAAAGAGATGATGTGTTCAAAATATTTGAATACCTACCTGAACCTAAGTCTCTAAGAGTTAAGATGTATAGATATGATGAGTGTCATCATTCTACTATCCATACTCAAGTCATTCATGAAGCTTCATAATAATCATTTTGTATAATTTAATGAAGCATGTATAAATATTGAAGTGCTCTTGTATTGAAATCTTTTGAATTCAGCATAGGAGATTCTTTGTCTTGAACAATGGTACTTTATAGATGAAGAGAGAACAATGGAAGCGTGGGTCGGACCCATGTGAGAAGGAAAGACAAAGAGTTGATCCTACTTCTGTGACTTCCATATGATATCCAAAGAATTGGATGAATGCCAATAATGCAATAAGTTGATGTGTTGATAGTATGAATATCATGTTTGTCTAAAATCCTTAGTGAAGGAGTCGGATAGAGCATCATAATAATCTACATATAATCATTCACTTTAACTTACTTATTTGATAAGATAAAGTCTAATAATTGAATCTCAATCTTCTAACAACACTTGCAATGTGTTGTACATGTATTAGAAGACTGGAATTTGATCTTCAGGTTTAATAGTCATCTACACTGATATTGGTGCAATTGTTGAAATAATCTCTATTGGATAAATGGACTTCATATTTTCAGTGGGAGAGCCCTTTGTCTTAGAGAATGTCTCTATGACCTAGATATTAGAATACACTCATTGTTTGTTTAAATGTTGGAAATAAACATGAATTCTGAGATAGAACTATCATAAAGAGTTATGATGGATATATTTTAGATAGTAATCTAACATCTAGTGGACTCCACTACATTAGAAAATTAATAAATGGTTCATTAAGTTTTCTAATACTGGAAATTAAACCTTGATAGATCAATAGGAGGATGAAGATCATTTGACAATGATCTGGCATCAAGTCTTGGACATATGTCTGTTGATGAGATCAATAGACTAGTAAGATATGAAACTTTAGAATGTCTAAAAAAATTCAAATCTTACATACTTGTAAATATTGTATTCGAAGAATGTCCAATTCACCCTTCTCTTAGGAAAGGTGTAAGATGTCACGGTATTCGGGATCTCATACATATTGATGTATGCGGATCATCTGTATCATAGTGAACATCATGGATATATGATATCTATTGATGATTATTTGTGATATGAGATTTCTTCTCTTCACCTGAGAAACCTTTGAAAAGTTCAAAGATTTCACAATTTTGGTTTAGAACCAAAGTTTGAAGGAAGATTAAATGAATTTGATCTAACCAAGGTAGCAAGTACCTGTTAGATGAATTCAAAGAATACCTTATGAAGATATGAATATCATTTCTATCTCAATCCTCCTAACACACCTAAACTCAATGGAGTTGTAGGGAGATACAATTAGATCATGTGTGATATGATTTGATCAATGATGAATTTTAGCATAATTTCCTCTTAGTTTCCTGGTATATATGTGTAGTAGATACTACAATATATATCCTTAATAAGGTTCCATGCATGTAAGCTGGAATCTAGCACTTGAGAGTGCTACTTCATTAGGAAAATAAAGGATGGTATTGGATACCTACTTTATGACCTTGAGATTCTTAAAGATCTCATCACTGAGAATGTGATTCTTAGAGGATGATTCTCTTGAGAATCAAGATGAAAATGAAGTGTAGGAACTCATTTAATCATGAGATGATAATGAGGCTCCTGAGATCGGAAACTAAAAGAACAATTAAAGATGAAGCACTAATACCTCTTCAAATGAGTTTAAGGATGTATTCCATGTGTTAGTTAAGTCTGACAATTATCGAATTTCATGTGATGAAGCTCCTGAGGATCATGACATGGAAAGATGGATATTAGCAATATAGTCTAAAGTAGACTTCATATACAAATGTTGTGTATGGACCCTAGAGAATCCACCTATAAGGGTAAGACCTGTTAAGGTGTAAATGGATCTTCAAGAGAAGAGGGAACCTGATGAGAAGGTAGAGACCTTCAAAGCACTATTCGTAGCCAAGAGCTACACACCGGAAGAGAAGACATTGCTTGCAATGAGACTTGCTCTTCGGTGACCATGCTTAAAATCATCAGAATATTGCTAACCTTAGCTACACAACTTGACTTCTGCATCTTCAAGATGTAAGTCAAGATTGCATTCCTCTAAGAATACCTCTCTGAGGATATTCAAATGAAGTATCTCCAGGGCTTCATGATTGGGGAAAGTGAGGTGTGAAAGCTAAATAAATCCATCTATAGACTGAAATAAGCTTCTTGTTGTTGGAACATAAGATTTGATGAAATTATAAATGTTATAATTTCAGATATAATCTTGATGAACCATATGAAGCTTAGTGGGAGTGCCATTGTGTTCATCATGCTAAATGTAGATAGTATCCTAATAATTTGGAATGATATAAGGATGATAATAATTGTTTTATGATCTGGCTATTGCATACCTTGAGATATGTTCTCAAATATGCCTCTTGGATCTTAGTTTTGAAGGTGCTTAGAAGTAAAGAAAAGAGGGTATTGGGACTGTCACATTTGTAGTACACCTTGGACATGTTCCATTTTCTGGAAATTCCAAGAAAGGTTTTCTTACCTTAAGATTTGGTACTGACCTATCTAAAGGGATAGCACCTCAAAGAGTTGAGGAAGTGAATGCTAGAACTGCTTGCACTTGTGCATCAGTTACAGGAAGCTAAGTGTATACTAGATGTGTACAAAAGCCAGATATCTGCCATGCAGTGGGAGTAGCAAAATGTTGCTAATCCTACTATGGAGAGAAAACACTTGATTGCAGTAATAACAAAATCTTTATAGATGACAAGAATTTTTGAGATAGTGATATCAAAGTCTTATCTTCAAAAACTTAAGACTTTATATATAGAGATCTAAAAGGTCTTAACTGTGGATTCCTTAGGAGATAGAGATCTCCAAAAATAAGGGTATTCTGATGAGGATTATGGACATACTAGTTATAATAATATTGATTTTTTGAGTTGTAGTGTCAAGGACACTATGACTGACCAGATTGAGTATTGGTTGCATTAGATGCAATATTCGCATAGGACGCGAGCACTGTTACTGGGGAAATGCAAGTGCCATAAATGGACTTGGCATAGTGTCGCGAGAACAGAGTGACTGATCAGCTTAACTAGCTATTTTTCTAAATAGCCTATGATTGTCACATGAGTGTGGGTTTACATGATTAACCCATTAATGACTCTTTGGGCGAGTGGGAGATTCTTGGACATGCGAGCCCACGACGAGCCATTATGCAATAAATGTTATTGCACATATCATTTCCTGATCTGAAATAAAGAATAAATAAGTTGCATAAAAGATCCCTCTGTACAATTAGGGTTATGTACCATGACCATCTTGATGATCATACAGATGTTGATTCAATAATTGAATCATAGAGGCTGGTGCTTGGATGAACATCTAAAGGGTTAGATTGAGGACTCATCAATCACCATCAAATGATTGTTAAGAGATGATCTCCAGCCTAAGTAGGAGATGGAAATCCTTTTCTGACATAGGCTGATATCTGACCGACCACTTGATGCAGATCCTCTGCATGGGAATAGTGATTCGGAGGTGTCAGATTAGTTAGGTCAAAGGGTTGACTTAATGAGATAAAGATAACCTAAGTCCTATGTTGAATGCTGTCACAACATAGGAACGCATCCTCTGACCAGAGACAGATGTATTACTATATGTCTGAGTATGTACATTTGGCAGACCGATAGGTTGATGGCCTAACCAAGGTCTATACACTGGCAAGCTGGTGTGCATATAAGGGCATATGAGTAATACGATCTCTCAAAGGGATCCTACAAAGTCACTTATAAACAGGAAGACATGAGCTCACTCATGAGGTATTGGGACCGATCAAATTCCGTGCATGGTCGTCATTCTTTGGAAGCATGACAAGAATTTGAAGGTATGATATATGCTTCGGGAAAGCATATGATCGATACCAACTCCCAATGACCAAGATTGAGAAACTTAGTGATCAAACCCTGAAGAAGCCAGTGTAAAATTGATCTTGATCTTCAGGTTGATCATGGGTCTTCCAGTATGCAGGATGTACAGGTATTGGGAATACCTGAGGGTGATGTGATCATAAATGATTGTATAACCATGACGCTTCCATTCTGAGGGAGTGATGAAACTGGTCTGGATTTTAGTGACTCCTTTCAGTAGAGAAGCAATTAGATCTTAGTCCAAGTTTTGGACATTGGTCTGAATGAGATTCAGATGCAATGAGAAGATTAGATTTATGGTCTTGATTTAATCAATCATTTGTGGGAGGTTCGTAAGATCTGGATTTGAGATGAAATCTCTACATCCAAGTCACTATACATGGAACAATACAATCGCCCTGTCCTTATCTCCAACTATCTGCGGAGAAAGGACATTATTCTTGAAAGAGTTCAAGAATAATTCATTTTATGAATATGTATCCAAGCAACAAGATGTTGATAATTAAATGAGATTTAAGTATCAAGAATAATATGAATATGATTCATATTAAGAGAATGATTATCCAAGATAATTAAATGGGATTTAATTATCAAGGATATGCAAATTATGGAAAGTGTTATCCATAATTTATGAGTATACATTATAAATGTCATTTATAATATATTAGAGAGAGAGCACCTTTGTAAATAGCATTTGTTAATTGTTAATGTGAATTGGATTCACATTAAGCAATTAATTGGAAATGTAATTTACAATTTAGTTTGGGCTGTGAATATGATTCACATATTTTTAATAGCATGATTAAAATATTCACTAATTGATTGGGAATTAATTTAGTGGATAATTTTGCAATAAATATTCACAAATTAATTGGGAATTAATTTGGTGGATAAATTTGCAATAGATGTACACTATATAATTTGAATTAATTTTGTGGATATTTTTGTAATAATGGTTATTGCAAAATTTATTAAGAAATAATAGGATAAAAGTAAAAAGGAGATAAAACACCACCCATTGAGGTGGCGTCACCAATGAACCATTCAAAGGTGACGCCCCCTCAATTTTAGGGGGTAATTTGTTATCTCTCTTTTATTATCTTGTTATCTCTTAAATAATTAATTTATATTAAATTTAATTATGTTGATAATGTTGCAACATATATTTGATTTAAATATAAATTAATGTTGGTTTTTTTAGCCAACAACAATCATGACCATTGATTAATACATAGATCAACATAGCAGTTCGATATATATGTCCCATGGATTGAGATCCATTGGATCCTAAACTAATATATAAGGAGGGCTAACCTAGACTTTCAAAGGTACATGTTTAAGAGTTGTACACGCCAACAACTCTCCCTCTCTCTCTCTCTCATTCTTGCCTACTCTCTCTCTCTCTCTATTTCAAGATGGCCGTCCATCTTATGTATTGAGAAAGAGACCTTCTCGGCTTCGCCTTCGACGACTCGAGGATCTCCATCTTCTTTGGGGCTACTTGCTCTAGAGGAAGACGACAGATTTTGTTGGATGAGATCAGGAGACTCGAAGCTTGGATCTTCATCGTGGATTGCTGGAGGAACGCGTCTCATCATCGCATCCGCAAGTGCCATCTTTGTGGATCAGACTTGAGACAGGGGGATATCTTACTTTAGAGATCTCGTGATCGCAACCACGCTTCAAGAGGTATTTCTAATACTTTGTGGTTTGATGAAACGATCCAAGAAATGTTCTTGTGATCATGTGGTTTCATCGCTTGATTAAAAATTTTAATTTCTGCTACATCTAGCGACTAGTCGCCCCGATCGCATATGATGCGATCAACACGCTTCTGTGATGCGCTTAAGGATTCTCAATATCCTTCACAATATGCATTTCCTTGATAATTAAATCTCATTTAATTATCAACATCTCTTGGATAATTATTATCATAATATGAATCTTATTCATATTATTCTTGATAATTAAATCTCATTCAATTATCAACATCTCATTGCTTTGATACACAATTCATCAAAGGAATTATTCTTGAACTCCTTTAAGAATAACGTGCTTTCTTCGCGGATACTTGGGATAACGACAGGGTGACTGTATTGTTCCAAGTATAGTGACTTGGATGTTGAGATGTCATCTCAAATCCAGATCTCACGGACCTCTCATAGATGCTTGATTACATCAAGATCGTAAATCTAATCTTCTCATTGCATCTGAATCTAATTCTAAACAATGTCCGACACTTGGACCAAGATGAGATTACTTCTCTACTGAGAGGAGCCACTAAAATCCAAACCTATTTCATCACTCCCTCGGAATGAAAGCGTCATGGTTATACAATCATTTATGATCACATCACCCTCATGTATTCCCAATACATGTACATTCTGCATACTGGAAGACCTATGATCAACCTGAAGATGTAGATCAAATTTACACTGTCATCCTCAGGGTTTGATCACCAAGTTCTAAATCTTTGTCATTGGGAATCGATATCGATCATATGCTTTCCCAAAGCATATATCATACCTTCAAATTCTTGTCATGCTTCCAAAGCACGACAACCATGCATGGAATTTGATCAGTCCCATTACCTCATGTTTGAGCTCATGTCTTCCGATTCACAAGTGAACCAGTATGATCCCTTTGAGAGATCGTATTACTCATATGCCCTTACATGCTTACCAGCTCACCGGTGTATAGAACTTGGTTAGGTCATCAACCTATTGGTCTGCCAAATGCACACAATCAGACATATAGTAACACATCTGTCTCTGGTCAGAGGATATGTGCCTATTCTTTAACACATTCAACATAGGACTTAGGATATCTCGATCTCGTTAAGTCAACCCTTTAACCTAACTAATCTGACACCTGCGAATCACTATTCCCATGCAGAGGACCTGCATCAAGAGGTCAGTCAGATATCAGCCTTTATGATAAAGGATTGCCATCTCCTACTTAGGCTGGAGATCATCTCTTAATAATCATTTGACGGTGCCTGATGAGTACTCTATATAAATCTTTATATATTCATCCAAACACCAACCTCTATGATTTAGTTAATGAAACAACAACTATATGATCATCAAGACGATCATGGAACACAACCCTAATTGTACAAAGGGACCTTATAGTACGTTCATTCATTTAATTTCAGAAAGGGAGTGAAATAATCAATAACTTTTATTGATAAAACATATATATTACAATAACATTTATTGTAACAATGGTTCGTCTCGGGCTCACATGGTTAACAATCTCCCACTAGCCCTCTGAACCATTCAGGAACAATCTGTAAACCCATACTCAATACGTGATGGTCGAAAATCTTCCGTGTCAGAGATTTGGTAATAGGATCAGCAACGTTGTCAACAGAGGTCACCTTGGTGATGATGATATCACCACGCTTTTGAATCTCCCGAATGATGTGGTATTTCCTTTCCACGTGCTTGCTCTTCTGTTGTCATCTGGGTTCCTTCGCCTGGGCAATGGATCCCGTGTTATCGCAGAGTAACAGGATGGGAGTATCAGAGGAAACTACGTCAAGCTCCAAGATGAACTTGCGCAACCACACCGTCTCCTTTGCAGCATTCGATGCGGCAATATATTCGGCTTCTGTTGTTAAATATGTTGTAGTGTCTTGCTTCTTGCTTCTCCATCTCACAACACCACCTTTCTATAGGAATACAAACCCTGATGTCGACATTCGATCATCAATATCCGACTGGAAATCTGAATTTGTATATCTCAAGACTTGGAGATCACCATATCCATAGACCAAGATGTAATCTTGCGTCCGTCTTAGATATTTGAATATGTTCTTTACTGCATTCCAGTGCTGCTCTCCATAGCAGAATTGGTAACGACTTACCACTCCCACTACATGGCAGATGTCTGACCAAGTACATATCGTGGCATACATTAAGCTTCCTACAACTGATGCATAGGGGCATCGATCCATGGCCTTCTTTTCCTCAATACTTTCAGGAGCCATCCCTTTAGATAGATGGATACCATGTCTTAAGGGGAGGAATCCTTTCTTGGAACTATCCATGCGGAATCGTTCAAGAATCTTCATAATGTACCCATGTTGTGACAATCCCAATATCCTCTTTTCTTGGTTCGTGAACAGCTTCAGGCCTGCGATGTAAGAGGCTTCTCCAAGATCTTTCATCTCGAAGGTATGAGATAGTGATGAATACCCATTCATCACTCTTTATTCTTTTATTTTAGCTACAAAACCTATGCAAAACACATGTATATTCCTGTAAATACAAATAATTGTCAATCAACATGCATTTTGTAAATATGCATAATTAGCATGTTCTTGTGCAAGAATAAAAGAATAAAGAAACAAAAGAAAAAGAGGGAAATATTTAGAATAAATATTGAGCGATCTAACCCCAAGGGAGGGCTCAGACTGGGCCTGACCGCATAAAAACCGAAGTAGAGGGAGATAAGGAAGCTCAGGCATGTGTACATATTAATTAAATAAAAATATTTTCCTCTAAAAATAAAAATTAAAATGGGTTGTATTTATTTGTAAATATTTGTAAATATAAAATTAAAATAAAAATGAGAAAATTAAAAAGAAAATAAAATGCCTTCACCCTTGTATATTCACCATGTACATAAACTCACTTATATATTTATTTACCTCTATAAATAAATAAATAAAAATCCAAGAAAATTTGTAAATATTTCTTATTCAAAAACGTAATTAATTAAAATAAAAATTACAAAAATAAAAATAAAATAAAAAGAAATAAAAATAAAAATCAAAGCCTTCGTTGTATATATACCATATATGTATATAAATAAACCTTTTTATTTAACCCTTGTAAATAAATAATAAAAATATAATAAAAATATAATTTTACTCCAAATTTTATTCTATAAATAAATAAAATACAAAATTGAAATAAATTGTACAAAAATAAATAATTAAAAATTAAAAATACATATGTATATACATGTATATAATAACAATATTTTGTAAATACCTAAATTATATTTCAGAAAAATAAATAAAAATCACTGAAAAATAGTTTGAAAATAAATAAACATTTTTCATGTTTTGACTTTTTCGAAATTTGACCGTTTTCTATTTATTATTGAATTTCTAAATAATTAATAATTGGTGGGTTCTGATTCGTCCACAGGGGATGTTGACCCCCGGTCAACTCTCCCCCCAGGACCACCAGACCCGGGTTCGCTTCGCCCGACTCGACTTCTCTGACTTTTCCTTGCGCAACCCGATCGCCAAACACCTAAACCCCGAGCTCCATTTCTTCCTCTTGCATCCAAGACCCACGCCTGGGGTTGAGCCTAGGGATCCGTGCTTCATGCGCCCTTGCCCGATACGATCTAGCCGGACCCCTCACATTATAAAGCTTCAGCTCCGGCCGCCTTTTCACGCATCTTTGGCTCCGCATTCTCCTTCCCAGGACCTCCACCACCTTCGCCTAAGTGACAGCAAGCGACCGGCGGTGTCGCAGCGAGGAGAGAGTGCCCAGACCATCGATCCGGTATCCTTGCGCCGCCGTGCGCCGCCAAGATGTGGTGCTCGAGCCTAGGGCATCGACAGCCCTCGAGGCAAGGACCCAGAGCTTCATCTGCTCATTCCCGTCGACATCGACCATCATGTAGCCTTAGTTCCCTTCATCTTCTGCTAATTTTCGTTTACCCCCAATTCCATCCTCCGCCGACAATCATTGATTCCGACCACACCAGTCACCTTCTCGATCATCGGAATCGACCATCATACTCACGAGCCTCCTCCACACCTTCTACACCAACTCGCACTCCCTGACTCGCCCCGGAGTAGGATCTTCGAACTCCTTCGCCGACGCTTCGCCGGAGTTCGACTACCACGACGCACCGACCACCCACTACGCCTCTAACCGGGTCGAGGCACTTTGCCCTCGACCCAGTAGTCTCTCTGTGCCATTTTGTAGGTCTGAGGAGGGCTATCTGAGGTACTCCATATTCAGCACAGGAGCTTTAGCTCCGCCATTGTCGCCTGGGATCTTCGGAGCTCCTTGGCGCCATCGGAGGGGTTCTTCAGACACAGGAGGCTCCGGCGATTCTCTTCTGATCTTCAGACTCCCCCGACGAGGTCCACAGCGTGCGTTTCGGGACGGCGAAGTTTGCCGGCCATCTGTTCTTCCTGGATCCTCCAGAGCCTTCCATTGAGCCCCTCGCCCAGTTCTGATCACGTCCGTCCGTTGGCAAGGGGGTCCTCATCTTTACCGTTCGTTGCAGAGGAGAGGCGAGCCACGTCCCCATCGTCCGATCAGATACGTGGGAGGTCCTCAACCGTTGGATCAGAGCCAGGGCTCCTTTGTTGAGGTGCAGCGCACCACCACCGTTAGATTCGCCACACAGCTCCATCTCAGCCCTTGGATTATAATAAGGGGTAATTTCCCTTAGGCCCTCTGTCTTTTCTACCCCTGTGTGTTGTGGGACACGTGCTTCGTCACGTGCATTCTGGTGAAATTGCATGTATGGGCCTGTAGTTTCTGTTGGTTAATGAATGAGAAATATTTTTATATATTTGCAAATATGCCCCTGTGAGTGTTTTTATTTCCACATGTGTTGAATATCGTGGGCTTTTTACACATAAGCCCCTGGACTTTTAGCACCTGTTGCTAATAGGTCCAGGAACTTAATTTATTTGCATATAGGTCCCTGAGTGCCCAGGACACGTGCTCCGCGCGTGAGATCTTGGACTTTTTGCACCTGGACCCCCTTGGACTTTGGTTTTTGTTAATCTTAGGCCCGTGGAACACATTTTTATGACAATCAGGTCTTTCTGAACTGTGGGCTTTTGATTGTTGTGAATAAAATATCAACTCTTATCCAAATCAAGTGAAAATTTGAAAGGTGGCTCCTGCCACTGTGTAGAATTTTCATTGATTTTTAGGAAATTTTTGGAGCCCTTTTATTATTTTTAAAAATTCAAAAAGCTCTCTTTCTCTCTCTGTCCCGATATAAAAATCACAAAAAATGTTAAAACCTTCTCAGAAACTCTAAAAAATTCAGATTCTTTGGAGTGTTTGATTTTCTGACCAATTTCGGTCATTTTTGGATTTAAAAAAATTATAAAAATTGAAAAACCTTGAAATCTCATAAAATTTCTAATAAATCACAGAAAAATCAAAAATTAATAACTCTTTTTCCTGATTATTAGTTGTTGTTCATGCTTTACAGGAAAAATACCTTTAGGGTTTGTTAGGGCCATTTTACAATTTATTTTGGCTCTTGAAACCTGACCGGACATTGTTCTTCTATTTTTGTCTTGTTCCATTTTTATAAAACTCTAAAAAAATCAGAAAATTATCAAAAATTCAATAAAAATAGTAAAAAATATAAAAATTCTAAAAATATTTTTGTTTGATTTTTTTGAGCATTTTAGAGTAATTAAATAATTGTTGAAAATTGCTTGTTTAGTTGTTTTTCTTATTTCTTTATAATTTAAAATTCCTAAAAAAATAAAAAAATATTAAAAATCCACCAAAAATTTGCTTGTCTATATTTCTTCACTATTTGACTACTTCGTAGGTCGCAAGGCCATCATGTGCTCCCTGAGTCCGACCCTGGTCGCTATACCAGGCTAATCCAATAGCCAGGGCCACTATTTGATTTTTCGTGTTTTATCTGTTTGATTTGTGGTCTGATCCATAATTTTTCTTGATTGAGCCGATTGATTTCCCGAGTGATTGAGGTCGCAACGACCCGAGTTATTTTTATTCCTTAATCGCTTGGGTGATTTTTCGGCTCATCAGAATGGCGTCGTTGCCGGGGAGCACGTCTTAGTAGTCACATTTTTTCCGCAGCTTTCTTTTTCACGGCTTTCTGTATAGACTTTTGTATATATTTTTCATATATTTTTTCTGACTTATTTACAATAATCTGATATGATCACACTCTTCTTGTTTTCTTACGAGGGCCCGAGGGACCGAGGCGGCGACTTTCGAGGAGCCGACACAACCGTGGTATTCGGAGGCAGCTCCCTTCTGCAGGAGCCGCAGGAGAGCGTGAGGAGGCAACAGAGTGCGGGTGTAGATAGGATTAGCTTAGAGTAGATTAGTTTTGATTTCCTGCTCATTTGAGCTATTATTGTAATAAAACAGGGATAGGACACTCAGTAAACTTTTGAGAATCTCGAGGTCTGTTTCGCCGAGCACCGGTGTGCTCGGGGGACCCCTCGATTTTTTGCGGTTTTCTCGCAGCTTTTACCGTTTATTTCCTACCTTTCTGATTCTCGCGGTTTTGAGCCCCTAGCCTTAGGATTTTTGCTTGACTGTGACGTAATAAATAGGATCCAAACACCCTAATAGTTATGCCTGTACCTATAGATCGGTAATTGGACCAATAATAAAAAGATTAATAAAATAGTTGATCCACTACCTCCGAGCCTACGCGTCGCGAGCCCACCCCGTCAAGCGCTACTCCTGAACTCGATTTGTCGAGAAGAGGAGGGGTGGGTCTAGACCGGACTCTTGGATTGGAGGCTTGTGGTCGACTAGCTGTTCTTTCGAGTAGAACTGCTTGCTTAGGGCTCAGATTTCCGCTTGCATCATTTAGGTAGTTTTATTTCAGTCTTTAAATTCCGCGCGGATCATATTGCATGTAGACTGCTGGAGTCAGGTACGCCTTCTATCTCGTGCATGCATCATTGATTTTTCGCGCATCGGCTTTTTCGTCTTCTCCCCCTATTTTGAATTAAAATAACTAGGAGAAGCGTAAAATTCGTTAGGCGATTTGTTTGATTATTGAAAAATACCTAAAAATTTGAACCATAAAATCGGGACTGGTTAACTCTACTTGACCCTAAAAGACATTCACCCTAAAAATCTGTCTTGGGGAGAGCAACCCCCTCCTTGTCTGGTTTGCTTGCGCGAGAGAGTGACCCGCACATGAGGTAGAGCCATATCCGATATTTTTCTCGACTGATTACCGGCTCTTTCTGTATGGGACAGTCGGTTGAGAAAATATCGAATTACCCAACAGGTCATGTTAATCGCTCTGCTATCCTGACTTGATCACCTAATAAAATTGACAAGATAATTGACCGAACCTTTACGGTCTTCAGCTCGCGTTGCGTAGGTGAATCAGGGGTTTGCTTGCTGATCATTGTTGTTTCCAGATCTCATCCGCCCGACTCGCAGATCACGATGATGGGTAGGAGGTCTCTTAGGCAGCCTCTGGCTACACCGCTTTTTAGTACTCCAGCCCGCTCATCTAGGTCGGTTCGTGGGAGCTCAGATCCGATCTCCGAACCGGAGTTCGACTCCGCCCTGTTCCCTCTTGACCACCCCTCTACCATTCCTGAGTTATCTGAGCCACATGAGAGACAACAGCATGATTTATCAGCACCTGAGTTTAGGTCTTTTTCCTTTGCAGAGACCATGGCCGGCAGCAGTGATGACCGTACTGGAGGTCCCCGAGGAGAGCAGACATTCGTCTTGGACCAGGGTGCGATCAACTCCACCCTGATCGCCTCCCTTGACTCAGTTCAGTAGTAGTTGAGGGATCAGGGAGTATTCATGATAGAGATGAGGCGCGAGATGGAGCAGATGAGGCGACCGCGAGCAGCACAGACCCGACGATGCGGCAGTAGCCACAACAGCCGCAGCCGCAGCAGCAACAGCAGCAGTACCTCCGAGACCGATGCGGGAGTTACACAACCCCGGATCGACTTTGACGCATCGTTGGGTAGTAGTTCCAGCGATCGTTGGGGACTTCAAGTTCCCCCCGAACACCTTGCAGCTCCTCCCGCGGTTCCATGGGCTAGCTACTGAGGAGCCCCATCTCCACCTTCAGAAGTTTGAGATGATCTGCAGCACAGTCCACGACAGACAGGTGGACCAGGATACCATATGCATGATTGCCTTACCCTTCTCACTGGCCGACAGAGAGCCACCTGGCTGAAGCACTTGGAGAAGTGCGTGTACACATGGGAGCAGCTCCGCACCGAGTACTTGAACAAGTACTATCCACTCGGGCAGACGAACGCAGCGAGGGCCCTGATCAACAACTTCTCCATGCTCCCCAATGAGCAATTTCACGAGGCATGGGAGAGGTTCAGAGAGTTGACAGATAGATGCCCGCACCATGACATCATGAAGCCGAACCTAGTTCAGAGCTTCTTCAGCGGGCTGACACCAGTGCTACAAGGCCTGGTGAATGCTTCTTGTGGCGGGTCCTATTTCGCCAAGGATCACGAGCAGGTCTGGGCCATCTACGAGGAGATGTCAGAGAACTATATGGTGATGTCCCAGACCTGACTCTACACACAGGGACACCCCCAGCCACATCCTGTGCAGTACCAGAGGATAGCACGGGTCGACGCTGGTCCTTCTACTTCGTCGGCAGCAGCAGTAGAGGCCGAGTCCACAACCGCCGACATGGGCATCATCAGCGAGAAGCTGGACCGGATGGAGATCATAGAGAAGAAGCAGTACCAGGGTATCACGCAGATGGAGCAGATGGCACAGACTCTGAGTGACCTGAAGACACACCTCATGTGTCTCCAGGAGGCACAGACGGCTTCCCAGCCCCGTCTTCAGGCACGAGGCGATCCGAGTAGCACCGGCAGCTCATCCCAGCGCTCCAGCCACCAGCAACCTAGATAGGTTCACCTTGTACAGGCGGAGCCCTACCAGTAGCCGCAACCATACTACCAGGCACCACCATCCCCAGACACTCAAATGGTGGTTTACCAGCCGGATCAGCCTCTGGCAGTACTCCCGCCATCCCCTTACAAGTCAGAGTCGTTGATGGATGTCTACGGGATTTGGTACGACCTCCCCTAGCCCGATATACGATGAGACCATCCCAGATTCCGTTGGTCGGCTGGAGGTTCCAGCTCCCAACAACATCCGTCAGGACAGGGTGGCCAGTATAGCCATCAGAGAGATCGCCAACAGCAGCAACCCCCAGTATACCAGCAGCAGCAGTCACAGCAGTATGGTCCTCGTCCCCATCAGCAGGGACAGTCTTGGAGGCGAGAGAAGCCTCAGCAGCAGCAATATCATCCGCAGTCATACCCCTCTCACCAGCCACAACAGCAGCAGCATCCTCATTACCAGCGAGGCTACCCGTTAGGTTCTCATGGGCCATCCTATGAGAACCCCGCCTTAGATGATATAGCCCGCCTCCTTTCCGATCAGTAGGCTACATTCAGACGGGAGATGGATGAGTTCCGCCAGGAGATGCGGGACATTGTGAGAGGGAAGGCCGCCATCCCTGCCCAGATAGAGCCCAATCCGAACAACCTCAAGATGAAGTCTGAGCAGGTAGATTTTACAGAGTATGCCACTCCTACTGATACATTCGGAGATATGTCTGCATATTTGTTTGATACTGATTTTATCACACTTAGGAGCAGTAGGATGCCAGCAGGCGGCGCCTCGTCTGAGCGACACCCCGAGGCCACTTCCAGAGTGCTCGACGAGGAGGATCGCGGTACTGAGGCCGCGAGAGATGATGACGGTGGTACTGATGCCACCATGGATGCTGATCCCACCGGTGGTACTGAGGTCGTCATTTCACCAGCTAGAGGAGGTGGTACTGAGGCCACCGATGTTGCCGAGCCAGAGCGCGGTACTGATGCCGCATGTCTACTAGCCGAGGGTGGTGCTGATGCCACCATTTTCACTTCTGAGAGTCCTGTAGTCTTTCCGTCTGTTCATATATCTCAAGACATTTTTGGCAATAAAGGAAAGGGTTTATTTTATTCTGATCCACCTGTGGTTCATGATGATGTATGTGTGGATTCTGTCGTGCTTGAGCTGCCTAGATCCTCTTTAGTCCTTCATCTGAGAAGGACCCTGTGATCCCCTTCCCTAGAGCACTCCACATGGGAAAGGGGAAGAAAACCAAAAATCCAAAAAGAGACAACAGAAAGAGTTCAGCCAACATATGATAGACCGCTTCCACATTCAGCTGACTCTTCAGGAGGCCATGCAGCACATCCCTCTTCTCCAGAGATCACACAGAGACAGGACTACAGTTAGGAGGAAGAGGAGGAACCACCAGTCAGAGATCCATGTGCTGACCAGAGCCACTTGTTTCGCGATTCAGAACCGTCTGCCGGCCAAGAGGCCAGATTCCGGAGCCCCTTATGTCAGATGCCATATCAGAGAGCAGAGGTTCGACCGCACTCTACTAGACAGCGTTTCTTCGATCATCCTACTTCCGGCGGCCCTTATCGACCTCTTTGAGTTGGGCACTCTACGACAAGGCAGGACAGCCCTTCAGTTTGCTCATCGATCTGTCAAGAGGCTGAAGGTGATGCTGAAGGACATTGCCATCACGATTTAGGGCCTGCAATTCCCCGTGGACTTCGTTGTGTTGGACATGGAGATCCCTGAGTCTGTGACCGGTACCCCCATCATTTTAGGTCGGTCGTTCTTGGCCACAGCCAAGGCAGCGACCGACCATGATAGCGGGAAGGTATACTTTCGCGTTGAGGGCGAGAGTGTACAAATAGAGACGGTCGAGGACATCAGAGTCAGAGATTCAACATGCTCAGAGCCAAGCACCGATTCAGAGCAGATGACAGAGGCAGGGCCAGACATCCACCAGGACTGCAACTTCGTGATTACAGATGATGAGGTAGTATGGGCAGATCCAGATGCACAGGCTATCCTCTCACCTTCAGATACCGCTGATGCAGAGACGCCAGCAGTGGAGAGCTTGGAGAGCGCATTCCTGGTCCAGGATACTTTTGAGACAGCAGAGCCGGTTCGAGACCGCGGGACAGATGTGTTTTGTTATGGCGGTGGTACTGAGGCCACCATAGATGATACAGATCCCTTGGAGTCAGATTTTGATTGGGCAGAGTTTGATGAGTATATATCAGATCTGACTTCTTCTGAGCCTACAGTCAGGGAGGAGGTAGATGCCGAGCAGAGCAGAGACAGTCCAGCAGGGCAGCCTTCTCCAGATCCAGTTTGCGAGAGAGAGTTCTCATTCTCCCGGGCATATTTGGCGGCATACACTCGGATTCTTCAGAAGCCAGATTTGCCAGCACCGACTTGTCCAGAGCTGAAGCCACTACCAACATCGTTGAAGTATAGGTTCCTTGCGAGCGAGCATGAGATGTACCCAGTCATCGTCTCTGTTGATTTGACTGGAGAGCAAGAATCCCGTCTGATGGGGGTTCCTGAAAAGAACCGCAAGGCGATAGGATGGAGTGTAGCAGATCTCCAGGGGATCAGTCCGGCTCTGTGCTCTCACCACATCTATCTCGAAGATGAGGCAAAGCCGTCGTGTGAATTCCAACGGCGGCTAAACTCGAATATGAGAGAGGTTGTCATGAAGGAAATTTCGAAGTGGTGGAGCACCGATTTTATCTACCACATCTCCAACTCCAAGTGGGTCAGCCCGTTACATGTGGTGCCCAAGAAGACGGGCATCACTACAGTGGTTACGGAGTCTGGAGAGGAGATTGCTACTCGGGTACCCACTTCTTCGCGGGTCTGCGTGGATTACAGATGACTCAACCAGGCCACCAAGAAGGATCATTTCCCCCTGCCCTTTATAGATCAGATCATTGAGAGATTGGCTAAGAAGAGCCATTACTATTTTCTAGATAGGTACTCCAGTTACAACCAGGTGGCCATTGCGCCCGAGGACCAAGATAAGACCACCTTCACCTATCCCTTCGGCACATGCGCCTTCAGAAGCATGCCATTTGGGCTCTGCAATGCCCCTGCGACTTTTCAGAGATGCATGTTGTCTATCTTTTTGAACATGGTGGGGGAGTGCTTGGAGGTCTTCATGGATGATTTCTCGGTCTACGGCGACGGATTCGACTCCTGTCTTGACTGCCTAGACTGAGTCCTTCAGCGATGCATAGAGGTTCGCCTGGTATTATCTTGGGAGAAGAGTCACCTCATGGTGACTCAAGGGACGGTGCTTGGACACATCATCTCCAATAGGGGCATGGAGGTTGATCCGACCAAGGTGGATGTCATTTGCAAACTCAATCCACCGTCCAACTTACGACAGCTACGGTCTTTTCTGGGGCACGTTGGTTTCTATCGGCGATTCATTTGTGATTTCAGTAGAGTTGCCCGACCGTTGACTGATCTGCTGATGAAAGACACCGAGTTCCTTGTAGATGATAAGTGTCTTTCGTCGTTCGAGACTCTCAAGACATGTGTGATAGAGGCTCCTATCCTTCAGCCACCTGATTGGTCTCTCGCATTCGAGATCATGATGGACGCCTCCGATTTTGCCGCGGGGGCAGTGCTAGGACAGAGGAGGGATGGAGTGCCATTTGCTATTCACTACACTAGCCGTACATTGGATGCCGCGCAGCGGAACTACACAGTCACTGAGAAGGAGATGGTAGCCATAGTCTTTGCCCTAGATAAGTTCAGATCGTACATTATTGGATCTAGAGTGACCATCTTTACTGATCATACCGCCATCAGGTACCTCATGGCAAAGAAAGATGCCAAAGCTAGATTGACCAGATGGATCCTTCTACTCCAGGAGTTTGATATTGAGATTAAGGATAAGCCTGGAGTCAAGAATGTGGTGACGGATCATCTCTCCCGATTAGAGTATCTTGAGGATTCTGAGCAGATTGACCCTATTTGTGAGACCTTCCCAGACGAGGCGATCCTTGCTATCACCTCGCTCCCATGGTATGCCGATATTGTGAACTATCTTGTCGCCAAGAAAGTTCCACAAGATTGGCCCAGGCAGAAACTTGAGACCTTCCTTGCGAAGGCCAAGTTTTACCATTGGGAGGATCCCACCCTTTATCGTGAGGGATGGGATAGTATCTGGCGTCGGTGCATTCCTCTGGAGGAGCACCACAACGTCCTCACTTACTGCCACAAGCTTGACGCAGGAGGACATCACTCAGGGAGGAGAACGACACAGAAAGTGCTCCAATCCAGCCTATGGTGGCCTACTCTATTCAAGGACTCTGATGAATTCATGAAGAGATGTACTGACTGTCAGAGGATGGGCACTTGTGGATAGCGTGATATGATGCCGATGCAGCCCATACACTTCTGTGAGGTTTTTGACGCATGGGGCATTGATTTCATGGGTCCATTCCCTAAGAGTCAGGGATTTTAGTACATTCTGTTGGCCGTTGATTATGTGAGTCGTTGGGTTTAGGCCATCCCCGCCCGAACCGCAGATGCTAGGACTGTTTGCAGATTTTTGAGGAAGAATATCATTTCACGGTTTGGGGTGCCTAGAGTGTTGATATCTGACGGGGGTCTCATTTCGTCAACGACAAGGTAAAGGCCCTTGCTAGCGAGTTCAGCATAGACCATCGAGTTGCCACTCCATACCACCCTCAGACGAATGGTCTTGCTGAAGTGTCGAACAGGGAGATCAAGACTATATTGCAGAAAGTCGTCCGCCCTGACCGAAAGGATTGGTCACAGCTTTTGGACTCGGTCTTGTGGGCATATCGGACGTCTTTCAAGACTCCTTTGGGTACATCTCCCTTTCGCCTCGTTTATGGCAAGCCATGCCATTTACCTGTTGAGATGAGACATAGGTCGCTTTGGGCAGTAACTGATATACTTTTGGATCCATATAGTCTAGGAGACCAGAGAAGGGTAGAGTTAGCAGCCCTGGAGGAGCTTCGTGATACAACCTTTTCAAACAGCCTACATTACAAGGAGAGAGTGAAAGAGTAGCATGATTCTCATATCAGCCACAAGCAGTTTGAGCCAGTACAAAGAGTATGGATGTTTGATGCTAGGCTTAGATTATTCCCAGGGAAGCAACAGAGCAAATGGAAGGGACCGTATTTGGTGAGAAAGGTACATAACAATGGAAGTATTGACATATCTGAGTTGTCTTCTGAGAGTACCTTTCGAGTGAACGGCCAACAGATCAAGCCATATCTAGATCATGAGCCACGGGTCGTTGATGTTGCCCCTATTAACTTTGCGTGAGATGTGGTCTCTTGACTCACATCTATTGCATCTCACGCCTGATTATCACTGTTCTTCCGACCTGTATTGATCCAGTTGTCTATATCACATTATTCTTTAGTCCCACATCCCTTTTCTCATCTTATGATTTTTCTATACTTAGGGTGTACTTTACCCTAAGTATATGGGGGATGTAGGACCTCGGGTATTCTTTTGATTCTTTCTGCCCCTGTTTTGCTGCCTATACTTAGGGATATTTCACCCTATATATGGGGGGGGGGTTAGAACCTGTACATCATTCACTCAGATTCCCCTTCATGTACAACTTACTATACTTAGGATTACTTGATCCTAAGTATAGGGGGAAACACCGAGTTCTCTTCATTCTATTCTTTCATTCATCTTTGTATATAGCCATTCTTTTCACATCCCTATAATAAGCACGAGTTATGTCTTCTTCATCGGTCTTGATCACTCTGAGGACATCGTTCGAGCTAAGTATAGGGGGTGTGTATATATTTCATATATACTTTAGCCATAACTCGTACTTTGTGTATGTGTGTTAATAAATAAAAAATGGCTAAAAACCCAAAATCCATAAAAAAATTAAAAAAAAATTCCTTGTAAATAAACATTCTTTTATTGCACATACATAGCTATTGTACAAAATTATTTTTGTAAAAATGATTGTAAAAACTTTTTGGTGTAAATAGCTTATATATTTTTTCTTATCAAAATTATGTATATAGTACAAAATTTTTCCAAAATGTTTTGAAAATCAAAAGTTTGCAAAAACTTCGTGTAAATGTGTGTACATATTTTGCAAAACTTGCATTCATGCATACATTAATGATTTCAAAACATTTTTAAAAATTTTTGCACATTTGTAAATATTTGTAAATAGAATCTTTGTAAATATTTGTATAGTTTTTCCTGGATCATAGTTGACATTTAAACTAAGCCTGGAATTAAATTGACAAATGGAGCTTGGTTAAGATCTTAATCCACCTAATAATAAGAGGAACCTTATAGGGCTTAGGGTTAAGGCTTTTCAGGTCCATAGTGACTTAATTCTTTGAGTCCACTAGGCTATGAGCACATGTCATCTTGATGAGCCTAAGTAGAGCACTTAACAACACACGCATGACTCTCAAAGACAATGGCTTTACTTGCACCAGCACTTTACACACAGCTCTCCACGGATGAGGTGGTGAGGAGGCAGTTTCCTTTGGCTGGGGGTAGCATATGAGGGTAGTACTTCTAGGCGGAACCTCTCTTCTTCTTCTAGTGAAGGAAGTGCACCTCAACTTGGTCTGGTGGTTACAAAGTCTAAAGACAGAAGCTGTGGGTTGCAATAAAGCTTCAAAAGAGGGATAGTCTACTGGCTCAAGAGGAAAAACTCCTTGTATATATGCTGCACCATGTAGATATGTTGTACAGTTGCACAAAAAAAAGAACTCCAAAAAAGTGCTGGGTCTGATAGAAAATGATAATCCCACCGGAGTGTATATAGTGCAAAATAAGCAAAGCTTGTGGTATACATGTTCCATCTCATGAAGCTTGCAGCAGGAGACTTAGCTACACTGGTTGAGCTCCCAAGGATACGTGGCTACACTGGCCATGGTCCATTCTTCATCTTCTTCCCTCTCTTCTTGAGCCGGTTGCACTTGAACTTAGAAGGAAATACCCCGCTTCTCAAGCAAAGAGTTGCTAGACCAAGGCATTAGAGTTACTAGGTTGGGGGAGGTTGTTTCTTTGTTACTTCTGAGGTGGGGAGCTACATATCACTTACACTGCAAGGAAGGATTCATGGTCATTAGAGTTTGGGTATGTAGACTTGTTCTGATCTGGTTTATTGAGGAGTCTTGTCCATAGATTGGTGGAACATGAAGGCTGTTAGGTTTTAAGCTTAAGTCCAAATAAGGTTCCGACACATTAATAATCCAAAGATCTGATCGAGATCCATATTTCAATTTAATGAAGGATAATTTAATAATCAGCATTGATCCATGCATTTTTCTCCTCTTTTTCTTTTTCTATCTTCTTTTTCACTTCCTTTTCAAATAAGTGTTTGCTAAGGGACTAGCAAAGTTAAAGTATAGGGGGGTGTTGAATACCCATTCATTACTCTTTATTATTTTATTTTAGCTACAAAACCTATGCAAAACACATGTATATTCCTGTAAATACAAATAATTGTCAATCAACATGCATTTTGTAAATATGCATAATTAGCATGTTCTTGTGAAAAAATAAAAGAATAAAGAAACAAAAGAAAAAGAGAGAGATATTTAGAATAAATATTGAGTGACCTAACCCCAAGGGAGGGCTTAGACTGGGCCTGACTGCATAAAAACCGAAGTAGAGAGAGATAAGGAAGCTCACACATGTGTACATATACCTGTAATTAAATAAAAATATTTCCTCTAAAAATAAAAATAAAAATGGGTTGTATTTATATGTAAATATTTGTAAATATAAAATTAAAATAAAAAGAGAAAATTAAAAAGAAAATAAAAATGCCTTCACCCTTGTATATTCACCATGTACATAAACTCACTTATATATTTATTTACCTCTATAAATAAATAAATAAAAATCCAAGAAAATTTGTAAATATTCCTTATTCCATAATGTAATTAATTAAAATAAAAATTACAAAAAAAATAAAATAAAAAGAAATAAAAATAAAAATCAAAGCCTTCATTGTATATATACCATATATGTATATAAATAAACCTTTTCATTTAACCCTTGTAAATAAAATAAAAATATAATTTTATTCCAAATTTTATTCTATAAATAAATAAAATACAAAATTGGAATAAATTTACAAAAATAAATAATTAAAAATCAAAAATTAAAAATACATATGTATATACATTTATATAATAATAATATTTTATAAATACCTAAATTGTATTTCAGAAAAATAAATAAAAATCACTAAAAATTAGTTTGAAAATAAATAAACATTTTTCATGTTTTGAGTTTTTAGAAATTCGACCATTTTCTATTTATTATGACATTTCTAAATAATTAATAATTGGCGGGTTCTGATTGGTCCACGGGGGATGTTGACCCCCGGTCAACTCTCCTCCCCGGACCAGCAGACCCGGGTTCGCTTCGCCCGACCCGACTTTTCCTCGCGCAACCCGATCGCCAAACACCTAAACCCCGTGCTCCGTTTCTTCCTCTTGCATCCGAGACCCACGCCCGGGGTTGAGCCTAGGGATTCGTGCTTCATACGCCCTTGCCCGATTCGATCTAGCGGACCCCTTAGACTATAAAGCTTCAGCTCCGGCCGCCTTTTCACGCATCTTTGGCTCCCCGTTCTCCTTCCCAGGACCTCCACCACCTTCTCCTGAGTGACAGCAAGCGACCAGCGGTGTCGCAGCGAGGAGAGAGTGCCCAGACCATCGATCCGGTAGCCTTGCGTCGCCGTGCGTTGCCCAGACGTGGTGCTCGAGCCTCGAGCATCGACGGACCTCGAGCTAAGGACCCAGAGCTTCATCAGCTCGTTCCTAGTCGACATCGACCATCAGGTAGCCTTAGTTCCCTTCATCTTCTGCTAATTTTCGTTTACCCCCAATTCCATCCTCCGCCGACGATTATTGATTCCGACCACACCAGCCTCCTCCGCACCTTCCACACCCACTCGCACTCCCTGACTCGCCCTGGAGCTGAGTCTTCGAACTCCTTCGCCGACGCTTCACCGGAGTTCGACAACCACAACGCACCGACCACCCACTGCGCTTCTAACCGGGTCGAGGCACTTTGCCCTCGACCCTGTAGTCTCTCTCTGCCATTTTGCAGGTCTGAGGAGGACCATCTGAGGTCCTCCATATTCAGCACAGAAGTTTCAGCTCCTCTGTTGTCTCCTGGGATCTTCGGAGCTCCTTGGCGCCATCGGAGGGGTTCTTCAGACGCGGGAGGCTCCGGCGATTCTCTTCCGATCTTCAGACGCCCCCGACGAGGTCCACGGTGCACGTATCGGGCCGACGAAGTTCGCCGGCCATCTGTTCTTCCTCGATCCTCCAGAGCCGTCCATCGAGCCCCTCGCCCAGTTCTGATCACGTCTGTCCATTGGCAAGGGGGTCAGCAGTCATCAAATCAATCATCGGAGCTCATCTTCACCGTCCGTTTCAGAGGAGAGGCGAACCATGTCCCCACCATCCGATCAGATACGTGGGAGGTCCTCAACCGTTGGATCAGAGCCAGGGCTCCTTTGTTGAGGCGCAGCGCACCACCACCGTCAGATTCGCCACGCGGCGCCATCTCAGCCCTTGGATTATAATAAGGGGTAATTTCCCTTAAGCCCTCCGTCTTTTAGTTTTTAGCGTTTAGTCCTGTAAATATTTTATAGCATTTATTTTAGTTTGGAACCTTTGCACTTAGGTCCTTGTCGTTTCTGATATTTGCATTTCTACCCCTGTGTGTTGTGGGACATGTGCTTCGTCACGTGCATTCCGGTGAAATTGCATGTATGGGCCTGTAGTTTCTGTTGGTTAATGAATGAGAAATATTTTTAGATATTTGCAAATATGCCCCTGTGAGTGTTTTTATTCACATGTGTTGAATATTGTGGGCTTTTTATACTTAAGCCCCTGGACTTTTAGCACCTGTTGCTAATAGGTCCAGGAACTTAATTTATTTGCATATAGGTCCCTGAGTGCCCAGGACACGTGCTCCGCGCGTGAGATCTTGGACTTTCTGCACCTGGACCCCCTAGACTTTGGTTTTTGTTACTCTTAGGCCCTTGGAACATATTTTTATGACAATCAGGTCCTTCTGAACTGTGGGCTTTTGATTGTTGTGAATAAAATATCAAATCTTATCCAAATCAAGTGAAAATTTGACACATGGCTCCTGCCACTGTGTAGAATTTTCACTTATTTTTGGGAAATTTTTGGAGCCCTTTTATTATTTTTAAAAATTCAAAAAACTCTCTTTTTCTCTCTGTCCCGATATAAAAATCACAAAAAAATATTAAAGCCTTTTCAGAAATTCTAAAAAATTCAGATATTGTTTGTTTTAGTGTGTTTGATTTTCGGACCAATTTTGGTCATTTTTGGATTTATAAAAACTACAAAAATTGAAAACCTTGAAAATCTCATAAAAATTATAATAAATCATAGAAAAATAAAAAATTAATAACTCTTTTTCCTGATTATTCCTTGTTGTTCATACTTTACAAGAAAAATACTTTAGGGTTTGTTGGGCCATGTTACATTTTATTTTGGCCCTTGAAACCTGACTGGACATTGTTCTTCTGTTTTTGTCTCGTTCTATTTTTATAAAATTCTATAAAAATCAGAAAATTATCAAAAATTCACTAAAAATAGAAAAAATATAAAAATTCTAAAAAAAATTTTGTTTGATTTTTTTGAGCATTTTGGAGTAATTAAATAAATTGTTGAAAGTTGCTTGTTTAGTTGTTTTTCTTATTTTCTTTATAATTAAAAATTCCTAAAAAATTTTAAAATATAAAAATATTAAAAATCTACCAAAAATTTGCTTGTCTATATTTCTTCACTGTTTGACTACTTCGTAGGCCGCAAGGCCATCACGTGCTCCCTGAGTCCGACCCTGGTCGCTATACCAGGCTAATCCAATAACCAGGGCCACTATTTGATTTTTCGTGTTTTATCTGTTTGATTGGTGGTCTGATCCATAATTTTTCTTGATTGACCCGATTGATTTCCCGAGTGAATGAGGTCACAACGATCCAAGTTATTTTTATTCCTTAATCCTTTGGGTGATTTTTTGGCTCATCAGATAGCCAAATCTTCACACTGGTCATCATTCCTGTATCATTCCCAGTGATAAGGATATCATCTATGTAAAGCACGATGAATACAATGATGCTCCCACTAAGCTTCTTGTATACACAAGGTTCATCAGGATTCTACACAAAATCATAACTCTTTATGATTTCGTCAAATCTGATGTTCCAACTACGAGAAGCTTGTTTGAGCCCATAGATGGATTTATTTATCTTTCATACTTTTCCATCCTCAACTATGAAGCCCTGGGGCTGCTCCATATAGATGTCCTCCTCGAGGTATCCATTGAGGAAAGTTGTCTTGACGTCCATCTGCCATATGTAGTAGTCAAGAGATGTAGCTATAACTAGCAGTGTCCTGATGGACTTAAGCATAGCCATAAGAGAGAACGTCTCATCGTAGTCGATGCCTTCTCTCTGTGTGTAGACCTTGGCTACGAGCCATGATTTGAAAGTCTCTACTTTCCCATCAGGTCCCCTTTTTCTCTTGAAGATCCATTTACTCCCAACGGCTTTTACCCCTTTAGGTGGATCCTCTAGGGTCCATGCACCATTCTTATGCATGGAGTCAATTTCTGACTTCATTGCTAGCATCCATCTATCCATGTCATGATCTGCGAGTGCTTCATCAAAAGAATCGGGATCATTGTCAGTCTCACTTGACACATGGAATCCATACCTTTCGGGTGGTGCAACCACCCTCGAACTCCTTCAAAGAGGTATGGGTGTTTCATCTTTATTTATTTCCTCAGTAACTGGTTCAAGAATCTTAGAATCCTTAGGGGATTCAATGAATTCCTTTACATAATTTCTATCTTGACCTTTAAGGAAATCATCCTCCAGAAATTTCACATCTCTAGAGACAAAAACCTTTTGGGTCTCAGGGTCATAAAGTTGATATCCAATACCATCTTTAACATACCCATTGAAGTAACACTTGTAAGAGCGAGATTCCAGCTTTGTTGCGTCCACATTCTTCGCATGGACCAAGCAACCCCAAACCCTCAAGTGTCTAACACTAGGTTTGTTTTCATATCAGAGCTCGTGAGGAGTCTTGGGTACATATTTGCTAGGAATCTTATTCAGGATATACATTGCAGTTTCTACTGCATATCTCCAGAAACTAAGAGGTAAATGTGCTTTGCTCATCATCGAACGGGCCATGTACATGATGGTCCTGTTGCGTCTTTCAGCAACACCATTAAGTTGGGGGGGTTCCAGGGGTAGTGAGATTGGAGACAATTCCATTCTCTTGAAGGTTTTCTTTGAATTCATTTGAGAGGTACTCGCCACATCAGTCAGATCGAATCTTTTTAATCTTCCTATCGATTTGGTTCTCAACCAAAACTTCAAACTCTCTGAACTTTTCAAAGGTTTCAGATTTATGACGTAGTAGGAAGATAAACCCGTGTCGCGAATGGTCATCAATAAACGTAAAATGATATTGATATCCATTTCAAGTCGTGGTACTGAAGGGACCACATACATCGGTATGAATTAGGCCAAGAATACCTTTGCATCTCGTAACCTTGTTACGGAAAGGTGTTCTAGTCATTTTAGCTCGAATGCAATGTTCGCAGGTAGGTAAAGATTGAACCTGTAGAAAACCTAAAGATCCATCCTTTATCAATCAATTGATCCTATCAATAGATAAATGACCAAGCCTTTGATGCCAAATCACATTCGAATGATTTCCATCCTGTATCTTTTAGGGTTTTTATTATTAGTGGTAGTAACATTCATGACACATTCATCAATGCACAATTCATAGAGTCCACCATAAGTTAATATACCATCTGCAATATATTTATCATAACGGCTTATGATTAACTTATTATAGAAAAAAGGAATATCCATTTCTAACAAGCTTAGATACTGATATCAAATTCCTTCTGACTTCATGTACATAAAGACACTCTTTAAGTACTAAGACTCGACGACTAGATAATGATAGATGACATGTCCCGATGGCGACTGGTGCAACACTTGCGTCAGATCCCATTTGGATAACTATCTCCCCTTGCTCTAGATTCCTAGTTTCCTGAAACAAATGCAATAAATTGCATACATGAACAGAAGCACCATAATCTACAACCCAACTTCCTTCTCGTCCAACGAGAAAATTAGTTCCAATGATGAAAGTAGATTTCATACCTGCAGGGGCTTTAACTTTGTCAACTGATTTCAGGTATTCTGAGCAATTATGCCGCCAGTGCCCCGGCTTCTTGCAGTGGTGACAAACGTCCTCTTTCTTCGACGCTATCAATGTGGATGCATTGGAAGATGAGACAACTCCTTGACTCTTCTTGTTTCCCTTCTGGGGCGGGCCCTTCTGAGAACCTTGCTTCTGATAAACACAGATTATCGTAGGTCTAAAAAGTATGTCTCACACAAGGCGGAGACAACCGAGGTCGCTGCGGTGACCCACAATAAAATGTATTTAATCAACAACTAACCCACACTATAGATCAACAATTAGAAATAAATGTGGAGTTAAAATTTATTTTTAACTCTGCACAAAAGATGTATAGCAAGCAAGTATCCAGAGAGTTCGAACACAGGGAGCAAACAGGGTAAAAGCAAACAAATGTGTGTGAGTGAATGTGAGTGATGTCTACACTATGCAAGCAAATGATTTTAGTGGGTTTTTTATTTTTAATAATTTTTTTATTTAATTTTTAATTTTGTATTTTGGTTTTTAATTTTCTAATTTTTATAATATTTTATATTTTATATTTTTTCTTTTTCAATATTGGAATATAAAGATAATGTAATAAAAGAGAAGATAGAATATTAATAAAAATGTGCAAAAATAACCAAAAATTCAGAAATAAAATCTTTTTGGTATTTTTAAGATTTTCTAAAGCTTTTTGTGATTTTTAGGTATTTTCAAAATATTTTAGGTATTTTTAAACACTGAAATAAACCAAAACAGTGAAAAGGCTACTGGCTAGGGGTAAAATGGGAATTAAAAATATCAGATAGCCACAAAATTTTTCCAAACTATTTTTCAAATAAAGAAAATAAAATATAGAAGAAACAAGTACTGAGTTTTTTTTATTAGATTTCTTTGATTTTATATATTTGTTTGAAGTTTTTATGTATTTTTGAATTTTTAGGGTTTGCCTTTTGAGATTTTTAGTGATTTTTGGACTGACACTAAAGTAGGGTAAAATACAAACTAGGGAATTCTTTTGGAATTTTTCGAGGTATTTTAATATTTTTTTGGTATTTTCTAAGCTAGATAGTAAATAAAAAGCATGTTTTTTATTTTTAAGAAATATTAAAATGCAATAAAAATGCAATGCAAAAATATGGCGTGCACATGCAAGTTAACAGGAGCTTAACTTAATTTTTTTGGAATTTTCCGAAGTAAAAAGATGATTTAAATAATTAAGACAAGCATACAGACATTAAACAAGCCTAGCAGGGGTATATATGCAAATACACAAACATCCAGGGGCTACATGCAAAATATCCACAAATATATAACTAAAACTTGCATTTACTGGACTAGAGACAAATTACAGAACTCGGAGGGGCCTCAATACAAAATGTCCAAGCCAAACACGTGCTACACACGCGCCTTGCAGGTACCTAAATGCAATAAACAAAAAGTTCCAGGGCTCTCATGCAAAAGATCCCAAAGTTAACTACAAAATTTTGGTATTAAAATGAAATAACTAAACCCCAGGGGGTCCTTGCAAAAAGCCCATCCCCTCACGCGCACTGGCACGTGAGGTGACGTGGCACAGGACCTAAGTGCATATAAAATATAGTTCGGGGGTTTACATGCAAATAACACAAGATATTTACGTTACAGATGAAAATTTTAGGACTAAAATGTAAATACAAAAGGCGCAGGGTTTAGAGTGCAAAATACCCATTTGCGCGCGATCCAACGGTGGATGGTCTTCACTTAAACACGTGGCATGGATCCGAGGGTCGATGGCGCTTCGCGTGGACAGCAGAGATTAGATCGTTTGAAGACGATCTGACGGTGGAGATGCGGCGCGGTCCAACGGATGCTGCTCAACCTGGGACGCTTCCAAGATCCAACGGTGGAGAGACTACGAGGAAGAACTGCGAAGAACGCTGGCGGGGCCAACTCCTCCGTCCCAGATCTTCGTCCTCCGGTGATGGCAAGGCTTCAAAATGGTCGTGGAGCGTCCTGGGGTCCTCCTCTTCCTCCTGGAGTCGTCAAAAATTCACGGCGAAGGCCGTGACGCTCGTTGGCGGCTGGCGGAGCAGCGGGGCTTCGAAAGCTCCGGCGACCTTCAAAAATGGACTCCAGGCACGCTTGGGCGTGCGTTGACCTGCAAAATGAGTTAGGAGGTCCAGGGCAAACTGCCTGGACCTCTGGATGGGCGTGAAGGAGCGTGAAGCGGCGTGGTGATGAACGACCGGAGGAGCGCTCCGGCCAAGTCGGCAGAATGGTCGATTCATATGATGGAACTTGGTTTTTTTTTGGGAGCTTTTCATCCTAGAGCTAATAGGAACTAAATGCAATAAAGAAATAAAGGGGAGATGGGCCCTCAATGGCCGGAACCAGAGGGAATAGCGAACCTCGACCGCCGGACTTGTAGAAGGTACGGGAGACTCCTCCGACCTCGGGCACCTTAGCTGAAGACCTCACGATGGAGCTGTCGCCTCCAGGGAGCTCAGGAGCGCAAGAATGTGGAGAGGGGTGGACCGAAGGGACTCCATTCGAATTCGAAGTTGGAGGGTTCATTTTATTTGGTTTGACCCGAAGTGACAGGGGCTCAGAGATCAACAAAGATTGGAGCAATCGTTAGTCCTCGGCCCAAGATTATTCATGGGCGAGCTAGGGGGAGGATCGAGGAACAATGTTGCAGAAGGTTGCAACACAAAAAGGTGAAAGATTTGGCCTCGAGAAATCCGTGAAGTCGGGTAAAAAACGAGGTTGTCAGAGTCCTTACGGGTCTAGGACACCTAGTTGACCAGAGTCAACTAGGGTTTGCGCCTGGTTGGTCCACGTGGACCAACCAGGAAAAACCCTGAATAAATCTTATATTAATTCGTTTAAAAATAGAAATAAGCCAAATTAAATTATGATTATAAAATAAAAAATATTCATTATTTTATGTAATATTTTAGTATGACTTTAAAATAATTTTATGAGGTATATTTTTATAAGTTTACTTTTTGGCCCTATATAGGTATATTACCTATGTATTTTAGTATTTTATTTTTATTCTTTGTATCTTAATTTTATTATTTTTATTTCTTATTTTATAAAATTATAAAATACTTTTTTATACACAAATATATTTTTATTTTATTTTTCTAATATGTTTTCTATTTTTAATAAAATACAAGTATGTGTTGTATAGGTACACATATAGGTATAATACTTGTATGATCTATATATGTTTATTTTTATTTTTATTTTTGTTTGCATTTTTATTCTGATTTTAATGTACACAATTATTATAAGTAATATTTACAAGATTATGAAAATATAAAAATACAAAAATAATGAATGAATAATAAAATGAATATTTTAATCTGTACAAGTACACTATAAGGGACCAAAACTCAATTTTCAATCCGTAACTCCGAAAAATATGAAACCACCTCCATTAAATTATATATTTTATGCTATATGCAATTAAAGGTGATTTGGTACATTTCGAGTTTTTATTTGCAAGATACGGGTCTGGGAAGTTGAAGTTTTGGAATATTATTCAGACCATAACTTTTTATCTGTATATTATTTTGAGTGAAATCAATTTTGTATTTTTCTATATAAAATTATCTACAACTTTCATGTTAAAGTTTCTTTATTTGAGGTATAAAAAGTGGAACCAAAAATAGGTCCCAAAATGAGTAAAGGATGAATGAAATACATTGTATTTGGCCCGTATCTCCTCCTACTTTATTCCTTGTCGACCTATTCATGAAGATGCCTAGGTCTCGGGGGTTCGAGTCATAAAATATTTACAATATTTTATTCTTTTCTTTTCTTTTTATTATTCTATAATTTTGGCTTTAAAAACCACATTTTATACACTATTTACACACATATACATGAATGCTAAAATGCATGAATTAGCTCTATTTACACACATTTACTAGGGTTTTTAAGGTCAAAATGATAGAATAAAGATGACGAAACGTAGATTCATCATCCCCCTATACTTGCTTTTGCTAGTCCCTAGCAAACACTTATGCAATAAGTGCAGAAAGAAAAACAAAGAAAAGAAAAAGAAGAAGGTGGATTAAGTGTAATTATCGAACTTGTCTTCACAAAATCAAAGTTTGGAGCTTAAGTCGGACCTTTGAAATTTTAGTGCGGGCGGAACCATAATGAGAACCGAACTTGAAATCCAACAGCCTTCGAGAATCCCAAAACTCTGTTCAAGTTTCCTCAATAGCCAGGTCAGAGATATTTCAACTCATATGCAAACCCTTACGACTATGAATCTGACTCGTATAGTGTAAGTGATGGTGGCTCTCCCCAACTGAAATGACAAAGAGATTGACTTCTCCGATATGACAACACAATGATTCCCCAATCCAACAACTCATCCCTCAAGGAGCAGGGTATTCCCTTCTAAGTTCAAGTGGCAACCGGCTCAAGAGGAGGGGGTGAAGAGAAGAATGGACGATAGCCAGTGTAGATACCTATCCTATGATGCAAGACCAGTGTAGTCAAGTCACCCAGCTGCAGGCTCACATGATTTGACTTTGGAACTCAAGCTTGCTTATTTGGCTTTACAACATATATACACTCCGGCAAGCATTTTTTATTTTTGTACAGGCCTGTCCACTTTTTTGGAGTTTTTGCTTTTGCATTTTTTTAGTACAATATACAACAGCATTTACATAGGGAGTTTTTCCTCTTGAGCAAGTAGACTATCCCTCTTTTGAAGCTTTGTTGCAACCCACGATCTCCTATCCTCGAAACTCATCACTACTAGACGGGTTGGGGCGTACTTCCCTCCCTAGAGGAGGACAAGTGTTTCCACCTGTGTGCGTCTCATGCCGGCAAATCCAATCCCCTCACCACTCCAACTGAGTTGAGCCATGTGAAAGGTGCAGGTGTCCAAGTTAGGTCATTATCAACAAGAGTCGTGCGTGTGCTCCGAAATATTCTACTTAGGCAGTCAAGAATCCATTGAACCAAGTCTTGTGATCCTCAAAGAATTAAGTCAACTAGACCTGAAGTACCTCAAACCCAGTTCCTATAAGGTTCCTGTTATTAGGTAGATTTTAAGGTCCAATCAAGCTCCAATCTCCGGATTTTACTTAGACTCGTTCAACTATCAAACTCAATCCAAAAAATGCGAATGCTATACAATGCTATGCAAAATGCAGGAAATATTTTTGTGATGCAATTTTCAAAGATTTTGAACCTTTTATAGATTTTTGAAAAGATGATGCATGCATTTTTTTGTATTTTTCAAAAGACTTTTCAACTGTTTAAGGATTTTAGTTTTGCAAATGTTTTTGGGATTTTTGAAAACAAAAAAGGGTTTTGGCTGAAAACTAGGTGAAAACTATGTACACGGGAGTGCATCATACATCTACAAGAAGTGAATTTTAAGAATTTACAGGGTAAGTGCTCAATTTTATAAGTATATATATAGTGGATTTTAGTAAGATGTATGTATTCCTCAAACTTATTTGACAAAAAATTTTCACACAATTTTTGAAAACTATAGTCCAAAATAATTTTTACAAACAATTTTGCAAACATGTACACATATTCGAAAATCATTTTGCAAAGGTTTTTCAAAACAATATATATAGATTTTTCAAAATATTTTTGCAACCATTTTTCAAACCATTTGCAAATAATTTTTCAAACTTTTTATTTCACGCAAAAATAAATTTTACAAAACACGCATTTTTACAAAGGTTGAAAACATGGAACAAAACGTTTTCAAAATAGTTTTCAATAAATGTTCACAAAGATTTTCAAACTATTTTTCAAACATTTTGCAAAAAACATTTTCACCTGATTTATTAATCAGTAAATACAAAAAGAAGTTGAGGAACGAAACACCTTTTTATTAAGATTTTTAATGAATTTTAAAGAATTATTAGCCATATTATTAAGAAAATATGAAAGTACGAGTTATGGCTAAAGTATATACACAGTATATACGACCCCCTATACTTAGCTTGAGCTATGTCCTCAAATATCAGAGAGAAAAGAGAAGACATAACTCGTACTAAGTATAAAAAAGTTTAAAGAATAAGGAATGAATGAATGAACGAATGAGAAGTTGACCGTCCCCCCTATACTTAGGATCAAATAATCCTAAGTATAGCAGACCGTAAACAAAGAAAGGAGGGTCAAGGGTGGGAATGAACAGATCGTACTCAGATTGTCTCCCCCTATACATAGGGTAAGATATCCCTAAGTATAGACAAGAAGAGGAGACAATGGAGAGGATCAAAGAATAGAAATAACTCGAGGTGTACACCCCCTATACTTAGGACAAAGTACTTCCTAAGTATAGAAGACTGACAAAAAGGGGCGACACGTATTCGGTAGATAGAGAAGATAGAAGAGGAAAAGAAGAAAAGAAGAAAGTATATCAACAGGTGGAAGAAGATAAAGAAGAATGTACGCATCACTCCCCCTATACTTAGGGTAAAAGAAGCCCTAAGTATATGCAACAACTGGAGTGATAAGACGAAACAATGAACGAACACTCGGCTCGTCCACCCCCCTATACTTATGACAAAGTACGTCCTAAGCAAGGCAAACACGAGGATGGGTGGATGAGCAATTCGGTGGAGAGAACAAGGGTAAACAAAGGTGAATGAACAAGGATATACACGGGATCAAGAAGGTTGAAAGCGAACCTTCTTGCGGGACCGCTGAGGAATCGATCTGGTGTGGTGCAGGTCAACATCGGGGTCCACAGTGGATGGAAGCCGATATGGGTCGACAGAGTGAACATCCTCAGGGGCCCTAGGGTGTGAAGGCACAGACTAGTGAGTGTAAGAAGTACGACTAGGTCCGGCCTTAGGAGTCTCGCTGATGTCAAAGTGAAAAGGGACAAACTCCTCATCATCGGAAGTAGTGTAATCAGAGTCATCCTGCGAGGTCTCATCCACGTCAAAACCAAAAGGAACGAACTCATCGGTGGAAGTAGTCGAACTCTGTTCGTCCTCAATAATCTCAACCGGATCATCTTTTTCGTCGAAAGGACCGAATTCTCGAATAAAAGCAATCAGATCAACTTCGGTCCTGGTCTCATTAGTATCTAGGTGAACAGGAGTGGACTCATCAGTGAAAGTAGTCGAGTCATGTACGTCCTGTCAAGTCTTTGGATCTGCCCTCCGCTCAATGGTGTCAATCTTGTAAATCCCGCGGATGTCATCAACACAATGCCAAGTCCCAGAAGAAGGAACTCCGAGGTCCATGCTTTCCAAGTCTTCCTCCTTGGCTAGGAATTCTTGGGTCTCAGTAGAATCCAATAAGCAACAAAATTCTCTAATAGTCTCGTCAAGGTCATGGTCCTCAGGGTCAACCAAAATAGGTGTGGTCGCATCAGGTGCAGGTCTCTGGTCGACAGTGGGTGCGGTGATAAACACTTCGCTCTCGTCAGCAGGAAGGAAGAGAACCTCTCCTGATCCATAAACAATAACGACCCTCGCAGAGGAGAGGAATGGTCGTCCCAGGATGATTGGAGAATGCTCCCCAGTGGAGGTCTCCATGGGCAATACGACAAAATCGACATTGTGGCTCATGCCCTGAATTGAAATGACGGCATTTTCAAGGATACCCTTCGGCCTCTTGATAGATCCATCAGCAAATTGTATGATCATCCTGGTCTTCTTGAGAGGACCTAAGTGAAGAGATTGTACCAGCGAGAAGGGTAAAATGCTAATCGAGGCACCGCCGTCTAGGAGAGTGTGATCACAAGTATGGTCAAAGATGGTGCAGCTAATGAAAGGTGTGGCAGTGTTCCTCTTTCTAGGAATGGGACGGTGTGTGATGGCGTGGGCAGTGGCCATGGTCAAAATATGACGCTCAGATCTGCTCCTCCGCTTTCTCCTCTTGGGAAGAGGAGCAGATAAATCAGTCATGGCCTGCTGAAGTGGGGCACGGATAATCTCATGAATAGTGGCCACCACTTCGGATTCGGTCAACATTTTTTTGAATTTTTGGACTTCCTCCATACAAGGGAGGAAGTCGGAATCATCATCTACATGAGGCATGCCAAGAGGAGTCTGTACAGTGGCATCCTCGGGGTCAAAGGTGGGACTAGGGATGAAAGGTTGTGTGGTCAAAGGATCTGGTAAATGGGCACTCTCCTCACTATCTGACTCAATCATGTGTCTCCCGAAATCTTTTTGGATTTTTAAATTTATCTCATTTTTTTGTATTTTTGGCAATTGCAAGCTCTCTTGGAAATCCTCGAATGAACCCATATCATCAAATGGTGGAATATCATGGTCGCTCTTATTTGTGCTAGTGAGGTGGTCAATCCTCTGTCTCATATGATCCATCATCTGGGTCAAGTGCTCAAGGGTGGATTCCATGAAAGGTGACTCTGACATATCAGTCTCGGGTGAATGTGAAGGTGGAGAATACAGAGCTGGTGGTGGGTGTGGGTAGAAGTCCGAGTCTTGAAACTGCGGCTGAGGTGGATATGTACAAAAGTCAGAAGCAAAGTCCTCCTGGGAAAAAGGAGGTGGACCGGCAGGAGTGAACGAGGGATCCGCAAAGTTCGGATAAAATACGCTCCATGGGTCCATCTCGGAAACAAAAGACAATGATCGGGAGAGCACGATGGTAAAGTCAAGAGAAGTCGAGAAAAGGCGCAAATGCGCAGAGGCGATCTAGAATGCACACAATAGTCACAGACAAAAATGAAAACAAGACAAACCCTCAATTCACCTACTAAACTCGGTAGAGACCCCAAGAGCGGTCTTTTTATCTTGTCTGTTTTAGAGTTAGGTGAGAAGTCCAAAAAGTTGCAAAAACACTTAGGGGCTCAATGGGATTTGGGCACTAATCATTAGTGTGTGCGTGAGCAAGTAAAAGTGAAGACAATGAGGGGATTACTCGCCTCAATACAACTTTTTTTCTTTTATTGATTATCACCTTTTTTGGATTTTTAATAAAAATGCACGATCCTAATGGGGATTCAATTCCTTTAAGCTCCTAGGTTGGCAAAATCAGAGGGAGAGTCGGAAAAGCAATGCAAGCGGTAAACAATGATGCATGCTAAGGCGTAAATGCTCACCTTGCCTCCAGCACTCTACATACAAGGATGCTCAGCAGAATTGAAACCTAACTATATGCAAATGCAAGCCGATGAAATCGCCCTAAGTTTCAGAAATTGCTATTAACGTGAAGGACCACAAGTCGGTCACCAATCCTCAATCCAAAGAGTCCGGTCCAGACTCACTCCTCCTCTTCTCGACAAATCGAGTTCAGGAGTAGCGCTTGATGGGGTGGGCTCACGACACGTAGGCTTGAAGATGATGAGGCGACTGTTTAAATTTGACTAAGTCCAAACGAGTCTATAGGTACATGCAAGATATTAAGTGTTTGGCCTTAGTCTATCGCAAGCAATCCTAAAACTAGGGGCTCAATTACACAAAGTAAGGAAAACAAAATCGAGAAAACAAAGATAAAAAATGCGATGAAAAAGCCGACAAAACCGCGGTGAGCCCCAAGTGAACAATCACTTGGAAATTGGGCCCAAAAGTCCAGTCCTGAGTACCTGTATTATTACAATAATAGAAGGTCTCTCTCTCACTTCAAATTACAAAATAAATAAATGCACAAAAATGCTCAAAAAGGTGACTGTCTTCTCAAGTCCTTCCTGCCTCCTTTGATGCTAGGTCAGAAGTCTCCCACCACCTTCACGTGGGTGCGCAGGCGCCTAAGGTGGAGCGCCTCCCTCGATCCGCGGTTCCTCGCACAAAGTCCAACAAGGAAGAGTGATTAGACAAGTCAAGCAATTATATCAAATAAATGAGCAAATGAATAAGGCAAGAATAGGCAAATAATCACAAACACAAGCAAAAACCCGAACTACGCACTGTTGCTCCTCGGCAACGGTGCCATTTGTTAAACACAGATTATCGTAGGTCTAAAAAGTATGTCTCACACAAGGCGGAGACAACCGAGGTCGCTGCGGTGACCCACAATAAAATGTATTTAATCAACAATTAACCCATACTATAGATCAACAATTAGAAATAAATGTGGAGTTAAAATTTGTTTTTAACTCTGCATAAAAGATGTATAGTAAGAAAGTATGCAGAGAGTTCGAATACATGGAGCAAACAGGGTAAAAGCAAACAATGTGTGTGAGTGAATGTGAGTGATGTCTACACTATGCAAGCAAATGATTTTAGTGGGTTTTTTATTTTTAATAATTTTTTATTTAATTTTTAATTTTGTATTTTGGTTTTTAATTTTCTAATTTTTATAATATTTAATATTATATATATATTTTTTCTTTTTCAATATTGGAATATAAAGACAATGTAATAAAAGAGAAGATAGAATATTAATAAAAATATGCAAAAATAACCAAAAAAACAGAAATAAAATATTTTTGGTATTTTCAAGATTTTCTACTATTTTTTGTGATTTTTTTGGTATTTTTCAAAATATTTTAGGTATTTTTAAACACTGAAATAAACCAAAACAGTGAAAAGGCTACTGGGATGGGGGTAAAATGGGAATTAAAAATATCAGATAGCCACAAAATTTTTCCAAACAATTTTTCAAATAAAGACAATAAAATATAGAAGAAACAGGAACTGAGTTTATATTTTTATGTGTTTTCTTTGATTTTATATATATTTTTGAGGTTTTATGTATTTTTGAATTTTTAGGGTTTTCCTTTTGAGATTTTTAGTGATTTTTGGATTGACACTAAAATAGGACTAGGGAATTACTTTGGAATTTTTCGAGGTATTTTAATATTTTTTTGGTATTTTCTAATCTAGACAGTAAATAAAAAACATGTTTTTGATTTCTAACAAATATTAAAATGCAATAAAAATGCAATGCAAAAATATGGCGTGCACATGCAAGTTAACAAGCTTAATTTAATTTTTGTGGAATTTTCCGAAGTAAAAAGATGATTTAAATAATTAAGACAAGCATACAAACATTAAACAAGCCTGGAAGGGGTATATATGCAAATACACAAACATCCAGGGGCTACATGCAAAATATACACAAAATATATAACTAAAACTTGCATTTACTAGACTAGAGACAAATTACAGAACCAGGAGGGGCCTCAATACAAAATGTCCAAGCCAAACACGTGCTACACACGCGCCTGGCAGGTACCTAAATGCAATAAACAAAAAGTTCCAGGGCTCTCATGCAAAAGATCCCAAAGTTTAACACTGTACTACAAAATTTTGGGATTAAAACGAAATAACTAAACCCCGGGGGGGTCCTTGTAAAAAGCCCACCCCCTCACGCGCACAGGCACGTGAGGTGATTTGGCACAGGACCTAAGTCAAATAAAATAGAGTCCGGGGTTTACATGCAAATAACACAAGATATTTAAGCTACAGATGAAAATTTTAGGACTAAAATGTAAATACAAAAGGCGTGGGGTTTAGAGTGCAAAATACCCCTTTGCGCGCGATCCAACGACGGGTGGTCTTTACTTAAACACGTGGTGTGGATCCAACGGTCGATGGCGCTTCGCGTGGACGGCAGAGATTAGATCGTTTGAAGACGATCTGACGGTGGAGATGCGGCACGATCCAACGGATGCTGCTCGACCTGGGACGCTTCCAAGATCCAACGGTGGAGAGACTACGAGGAAGAACTGCGAAGAACGCCGGCGAGGGCGAACTCCTCCGTCCCAGATCTTCGTCCTCCGGCGATGGCAAGGCTTCAAAATGGTCGAGGAGCGTCTTGGGGTCCTCCTCTTCCTCCTGGAGTCGTCAAAAAATCACGGCGAAGGCCGTGACGCTCGCTGGTGGCTGGCGGAGCTGCGGGGCTTCGAAAGCTCCGGCGACCTTCAAAAATGGACTCCAGGCACGCTTGGGCGTGCATTGACCTGCAAAATTAGTTAGGAGGTCCAGGGCAAACTGCCTGGACCTCTGGATGGGCGTGAAGGAGCGTGAAGCGGCGTGGTGATGAACGGCCGGAGGAGGCCAAGTCGGTAGAATGGTCGATTCAGATGATGGAACTTGGATTTTTTGGGGGGCTTTTCATCCTAGAGCTAATAGGAACTAAATGCAATAAAGAAATAAAGGGGAGATGGGCCCTCAATGGTCGGAACAAGAGGGAATAGCGAACCTCGACCGTCGGACTTGCAGGAGGTACGGGAGACTCCTCTGACCTGGGGCACCTTAGCTGAAGACCTCACGATGGAGCTGTCACATCTAGGGAGCTCAGGAGCGCAAGAAGGTGGAGAGGGGTGGACCGAAGGGACTCCATTCGAATTCGAAGTTGGAGTGTTCATTTTATTTGGTTTGACCCGAAGTGACAGGGGCTCAGATATCAACGAAGATTGGAGCAATCGTTGGTCCTCTGCCCAGGATTATTCATGGGCGAGCTAGGGGGAGGATCGAGGAACAATGTTGCTGAAGGTTGCAACACAAAATGGTGAAAGATTTGACCTCGAGAAATCTGTGAAGTCGGGTAAAAAACAAGGTTGTCAGAGTCCTTACGGGTCTAGGACACCTAGTTGACCAGAGTCAACTAGGGTTTGCGCCTGGTTGGTCCACGTGGACCAACCAAGAAAAACCCTGAATAAATCTTTTATTAATTCGTTTAAAAATAGAAATAAGCCAAATTAAATTATGATTATAAAATAAAAAATATTCGTTATTTTATGTAATATTTTGTTATGATTTTTAATTAATTTTATGAGGTATATTTTTATAAGTTTACTTTTTGGCCCTATATAGGTATATTACCTATGTATTTTAGTATTTTATTTTTATTCTGTGTATCTTAATTTTATTATTTTTATTTCTTATTTTATGAAATTATAAAATACTTTTATATACACAAATATATTTTTATTTTATTTTTCTAGTATGTTTTGTATTTTTAATAAAATACAAGTATGTGTTGTATAGGTACACATATAGGTATAATACCTATATGATCTATATATGTTTATTTTTATTTTTATTTTTCTTCGCATTTTTATTCTGATTTTAATGTACACAATTATTATAAGTAATATTTACAAGATTATAAAAATATAAAAACACAAAAATAATGAATGAATAATAAAATGAATATTTTAATCTGTACAAGTATACTACAAGGGTCCAAAACTCAACTTTCAAACCGTAACTCCGAAAAATACGAAACTATCTCCATTAAATAGATTATTTTATGCTATATACAATTAAAGGTGAGTTTGGTACATTTCGAGTTTTTATTTGCAAGATACGTGTCTGGGAAGTTGGAGTTTTGGAATATTATTCAGACCATAACTTTTTGTCTGTATATTATTTTTGAGTGAAATCAATTTTGTATTTTTCTATATAAAATTATCTACAACTTCTATGTTCAAAGTTTCTTTATTTGAGGTATAAAAAGTGGAACCAAAAATAGGTCCCAAAATGAGTAAAGGATGAATGAAATACATTGTATTTGGCCCTTATCTCCCCCTACTTTATTCCTTGTCGACCTATTCATCAAGATGCCTAGGTCTCGGGGGTTTGAGTCATAAAATATTTACAATATTTTATTCTTTTTCTTTTCTTTTCTTTATTCTATAATTTTGGCTTTAAAAACCGCATTTTATACACTATTTACACACATAAACATGAATGCTAAAATGCATGAATTAGCTCTATTTACACGCATTTACTATGGTTTTTACGACCAAAATGATAGAATAAAGATGATGAAACGTAGATTCATCAGCTTCCGACCATGCTTTCCTTTTACTTGTGCGACCATTACACTAGTAGAGGGGTCATCCTTCTTCATTACGTCTTATGCAGACTTTAATGCAGCTAACAACCAAGCATTAGTAAAATTACCTTTGCTCATGTGATATGACACGACAAAGTTGTTGAAAGACTTAGGGAGCGACAGGAGAATGAAATCATCCTGCATTTCAGAATCCATGTATGCTCACAGGGTTTCCAATTCAGAGAGGTACCCAAAAACTTTGAGTACGTGTTCTCTTACAGAGATCCCTTCTTGCATCTTGCAACGAATAAGCTCTTTCATTACATTATAATGTTGTGTGCGGTTTATGTCACCGAACATTTCTTTCAGATTCAGCACGATTTCTTAGCAATGGTTCATTTCCACATGCTGCATCTGAAGCACATTGGACAATGAGCCAAGGATATAACATCTCACCAAGTAATTATCTTCATGATATTTCTCATTAAAAGATTTATCTTACGGAGTATGAGAATTTGCTATCTTGTCCTTGGATAACACATACGAGATGCGCTCCACAGAAAGGACAAGATCCAAATTTCGGATCCAATCCGAATAATTTGGTCAGTTCAACTGATTGACCTCCGGGAGCCTGCTTAGTGCGTTCACGGACTTCATTTTCTGAAACTAATGATTGCGCTGTATTAGAACATATAAACAATTGTATATTATTTTAAAATATTTGATTAAGGCATTTTAAATCAAATTTATCTTGCTATATCAACTTTGAAAGATTATTCTCTTATTTTCTTTCAAAGCAAGAGATATACTCACCGTTATATCTCAAGCAAGAACTACGATCTCCTCTCTATCTTTATCACATCCCAATAATATGATAACTTGTGACTCGAATAAAGAGAAGCAGGAATACATTCTGCCTTGCAAGTCCAAGTTGCATTTCCCAATTCGGTCTTTAACACCCGAGTCCACCACCTCTAAGGCGATGTTGACCCGTTGTTTATTGAACCAACCATCAACAGGATTAGAACTCGCTATGCGCAATCCAATATCACCCCAATAATATGAGAACTCGATATTGGGGTCGCTACGCATACAACCTTACTCTTTCAAGAAGCAAAGAAAACAATCCAGATGTGCTTGTATATAGGAGCTGTCACTTCGGACATGCATCTCCAACATACAATCCCTGGCGACGAAACCCTTCGCCTTGACGGGAGACCATGGATGTTACTTATGTGATCCACCACCTCTTATTCAAGTTCAATAATTAATTATCATGAATCATATTTATATAATTAATTATTCTAAGGAAAATACACATCTACTCATAATAGAGTGTATCAATCGGATATAATCAATTTAATATTATTAAATTGATTATCTATCCAATCTTACTGAACAAACTTAATTATTACTTGAATAGAAGGTATAATCTCAAAGTACGTATTATTCGAATTTTAATAATTAGAAAAATACACCTTGATTTCTCCAGCATTATCGAGTCCCTACCCGCTGTCATGGCCAATACCGACGGGAGTGGGATAGATCGCAACTGATGCGACCCGCTACCCCAGTGCTCCCTGACTAGACACCATATCCACCGCAGGAAAGGATAATGCCAAATAAATCATTGTGTACTTTGAGATGCTCATCGGTTTTTGAACCGAAATTATACCATATAATATTCACGAAAACCATTTTAATAATATTATAAGGAGATTTGCTAAACAAAACCACAATCCTATTCAAGCAAGAGGGTTTTGCATGTAAAATTTGTCCTACAACTATTGTAGGATAAACTAGAGGTTTGCAATGTTTGTTGATGATTTCATATCAACCAATTATGATCAAGATCAACTATCTTATCATTTTGATTAATGAAATGTCATTCAAGGAAAAAATTAGCATCTTTAAATATTTCACGAATATTTATCAATAATCATTTCTGAAAATTAATAATTAATTTTCATCAATTTATTCGAATGACTATCAAAAGGTTCATGATCAAGTTTGTCAATTTCCAATAGTGACCCCTACTCACTAAAATCAATATAACTTAATCAATATAAATCCAAATTATGCAAAATAAGTTTCCGAAGATTGCTAATTTGATTTATGACTGAACCCAAGTGATATATCACGCAGTTCTAGGCGTATCAGAACAGTAATTAACTCATTAATCTTGTTATAATTCGCAGTTCCCACAACAGTGAATACATGTTTATTCAAAAGGCCATATCTTAAGCAAACGGAATCCAAATTACGTAAACTCAGATCCTATGGTTTCCTTATTTAATGGGAAACAAAATGCAATTTCGTGTTTAAACAATTTAAACAGTGTCGGAAAAATCCAACTAAACAGAGATACGAAAATTGAAATGCGATAAAACTTTCGCAACCCTTACAAACCCAAGTCATCCTAGGTTCACGGATCGTATCCAAAACCTTACGACCTAAGGCTCTGATACCAATTGAAGGATATGATAAATCCTCAAGGGCATCATGGAAGCGTGATGATCGAAGTTCGTCGACGAGCTGTTCTTGGAGGATGTTCAGCCACCGTCCGATAGAGCGCTTCGCCCAGTTCAGATCGTGTCCGTCCATTTGCGAGGAGCTAGCAGCCGTCGGATCACCATAGGACCTCATCTGGAGCGTTCATTGACGAAGGGGTGCACGGCGCTCTCAGCCATCGGATCTACACGTGGCACCCCCTCGTCCGTCAGATCATAATAAAGGGGTAATTTCCCTGAGGCCCCTGTCATTTTCTTATTTGTCGTGTAGTCCTGTAAATATTTTAGTACGTTGTTTTTATTTTGGAACAATTGTAGTTAGGACCCTAGGTTTATTTTATTTGCATTATAGTCCTTGTTTATGAGAGCCACGTCCATCGACACGTGAGGTGTTGGGATATTTGCACTTTTAGTCCTGTGTTTCCTTTGTATTAATGATTGCATATTTTTAAATAGGAATTACATTTATGCCCATCTGTGTCTGAGTCACGTGTATTACGCGTGTGGTTTTGGGCTTTTTGCAAGTTTGGCCCATGAACTTTTTATACGTGTTATTATTTGGTCATGGAAATATGTTTCTTTGCACTTAGGTCCTTGCTTGCTCTGTGCCTTGTTTTTATTGAATAAAATATGAAATCAAATAAAATTAGGTAAAATTTGGATACGTGGCTCTTGCCACTGTGTAAAAATTTCCCTAAATTTTTGGGACATTTTCGAGGCTTTTTACTATTTTTAAAAAATAAAAAATACGCATTTTTATTACTGTCTAAATTTAATGTCAAAGAAAAATATAAAAAATTGTCTAAAAATTCTAAATAAATTTTGTGATTGTTTATTTTACTGTGTTTAAGCTTCTATCCAATTTTTAGTATTTTTGGATTTATAAAACCCATAAAAATTGAAAACACTAAAAATCTTATAAAAATCATTAAAAATTCTATAAAAATCAAAAAATGCAAACTCTTTTTCCCTAGCCTATTTTTCATACATATTTTTCATAAAAATTATCTCCAGACTTTTATAGATCAATTATATATTTTAAATTGATCTTTCAAGTCTGGCTGCACAGTAACCCATATTTTTCCTCTTTCTTGATTTTTTAGAAAAGCAAATAAAAATTGAAAAATTCTGAAAAATTCACCAAAAACACTTAAAAACACAAAAATAATTTTGTTTGATTTTTTGGAGTATTTTTGAGTGCTTAAATAAATTGTTGCATTTGCTTATTTTCACATTTTCTTACAAAATTAAAAATACAAAAAAATTTAAAAACATCTTAAATCCACCAAAAAATATTTTCTTATTCATTTTTGATTCTGTCTACTTAGTAGGCCATCTCGTCCATCCCGTACTCCTTGAGTCCGACCCTGGTCTCTATACCAGGTTAATAAAATTAGCGAGGACCGCTTGTGATTTTTCTTGCTTTATCTGATTTTGTTCTTATTTTCTTGATTGACCGATCCGCGAGATTCGGGTCGCAACGACCCTTAATTTTACCTTTACCCGGATTTTGTGGGATTTTTCGGTCATCAGTAGGTTGGAGGTTAACAAAGGGAGGATAATGGAGGGAAGTTAGGAAGTTATTGAGGTTATTGGATAGGAGAGGGAGTTGCTGGAGGTTGGGGATAAAGCAGGGGTCATTAGATCATAAGATCCAATAGTCCAAAATTAGGCACTAGTGGGCATCTGAGATGTGTCTGAAGTATCATGTTCAGACGCCTTGGTGCAAATCAACACAAACCGTCTGATCAGACAATCATACGGTCTTTAAAAGACATGGGTGGCAATCTAGGAGCAGGCCACATGGATGGTTGAGGATGCACCATGTGGCCCAATTAGAATTAGAGAAATTACATAAATAGGAGTTAATTAAGAAAGAAATAGTTAGAGGGTGAATTAAGAAAAGTGGTGAACATGAAAGTTGGAGATCTCGATGAGATGTGCAACTTTCATGTGGAAGTTAAAGAGATTAAAGGTCATTTGTACATGGATAAAAATTAGATACTAATAAAAATCATATAAAACAATTTTATTTATTTTTCTTTTTCTTCTTTTTGGATTTTTATTTTATTTTATGTTATTTATTTATGTACAATTTTAATCTAATTTTTATTTGATAAGAAATAAATACATAAAATATTACACCATAGTAGTGTTATATTAATATATAGTAATTAGTGCTAATTATTTTAAAGACAATAGTTAGTAATTAATGTTAATTAGGCAATGAATCTTGTGATTGACTTAAGTAAAAGAGATAAAATATAATCAATTAATTGATAAATCTGGGATTTATCACTCCCCTATACTTAATCTGAGCTCGTCCTCGAGCTAATAAAGAATTTGTTAAATAATTAGTTTAATTAGTGAGATCCGTGACATGTGCAAGTGAAAATACAAGGCTTTATTTGACCTAGAACACTAGGTTTTAGGAATCCTAAAACTCTAAGTTGATCCAAGTATTAATCAAAAAGGATTCAATTCCTCTAATTGTCAGACTCTCAATTCACACACACAGACACCCATACACACACACACACGTAAATATATAAGAAGTATGACTTAGTGTAGACTGCATCATGAGAGTAGAACAAGACATCACCAAAAATTCTAATCTCAGAAGCTCTCCTAAGGATCCAATCCTCAACTCTAGGGAAGAAATATAGTCTTGCCTCAGACCACCTTCTCTTTAGTTTGTCAGACTTTAAAAGGATAGATGGAAGGTCAGATAATAGAGGATGTAGGATTGTGTACTTATTTTCTCTTCCTCTCATCGGAATAGGGTTCTCTCAAGTGCCAATACCCAACACAATTTTCATTTTTATTTTAGCAAATCAGTGTGTCCGTCAAGAGAAGCTAGAGTCGTCTGCACTTGTTTTCCTGGGAATACATCGGGGTGTGACTTTTTTGAGTATCTAATATACCTTCTACAGCGAGACTTGCAATATTTACGATGCAGAGCCCTTTTTGGATGTTAATCTAACTCCTGGTTGATGAATCTCCATTTCATCACCTTTATTCTATCATTTTGGCCTTAAAAACACTAGCTAACGTATGTAAATAGCATTAGTTTGTACATAATAGCATTCATTATTTATTGTACCATTTGTATATAAAATAAGGTTTTTAATGCCAAAATTATAGAATAAAGAGAAGAAAAGAAAATTGAATAAAATATTGAAAATATTTTATGATCCTAAACCTCGACACCAAGTTAAGAATTGAGTTGATCGACAAGGAATAAAGTAAGGGAGATCAGAGCCAAAAATAGAATCAAATGCCATTTATTCATTCTTTAATTATACATTTTGACACCTATTTTATTATTTATTATTTATTTATCAAATAAAGAAATTTTGTATATGAAAGTTGCAGATGATAATGCGAATAAAAATACAAAATTGACCTTGTACAAAAATAATACACAGTGGTCATTTTATACACAAAAAAGCCAAAAACCTTCACAGACACATATCTTTCAAAAAAACTCAAAACATATCAAAATCACTTCTAATTGTATATAACTTTTCAAGATGTATTTAATGATGGTGTTTTTATATTTTTTGGAGTTATTGTGTGAAAGTTAGTTTTTGACCCATATTGTACATTCTACCGATTAAAATATTCATTTCATTCATTCTTTATTATTTTTACAAATTTATATTTTTACAATTTTGTAAATATTATTTATAACATATGTGTATATTAAAACTAAAATAAAACCAAAAGAAAAATGCAAAATAAAATAAATCTATGTGAAAACATAAATAAAATACCTATGTTTCTACTTGTAAATAAATAAAAGGGAACTATATTATTCTATTGCTTATTCATTCATATTTTTATAATATTGTAAATATTGCTTAGATTCTATTAAAAATACAAAACCGAAATAAAAACAATAAAAATACATTAAATACAAAGATGTATATAATACATAGGTAAAACACCTATAAATATACGTACATAATATACATATTTATTTATTTAATAATACAAATAGCATCATAAACATAAAATAAAAATATGCTCATACTCACAAAAATAAGTTATAAATGTATAAAATAAAATAATAAAATAAAACATACAAAATAAAAATAAATGTGAATAAAACATAGATTAATAGTCGCTAGGTGTTGCGGAATTTAAAAATTTAAATCATATGATGAAACCACACGATCACAAGAATGTTTCTTGGATTGTTTCATCTAACCATAAATTATTAGAAATACCTCTCGAATCATGATGGCGATCACTAGATCTCTAAAGTAAGAGATTCTCCTGACTCAAGTCCAATCCGCAAAGATGGCACTTGCGGGCGCGATGATGAGATATGTGCTTCCCGCAACCCTCGATTAAGATCCAAGCCTTGAATCTAATGATTTCATCCAAAGAAATCCAGTGTCTCCTTCTAGTGCAAGAATCTACAAAGAAGGCGGAGATCCCCGAGCAATCGAGGTGACAGCACTACGGCGTAACTGCGATTGCTATTCCCTCAAGATCTTAAGGTGGACGGCCAACTCTAGAGTGAGAGAGAGAGAGAGATGCGGCGAGAATGAGAGTTGAGAGAGAGAGAGAGTAGACGTGTACTATTATGTGTCATTTTTCAATGGGATAGGGTTGCCCTCCTTATATATTAGTTTGGGTGTCCATGGATACAATCCATGGATACACAAAATCAATGGTTAGATTGATATGTGTTTTTAATCAATGGCAATGATCATTGTGGTTCAAAACAACAACTTATTAATTTATATTAAATTAAATATATGTTGCATTATCATCAACATAATTTAACTCAATAAAATCAATTATCACAAGATAATAATAAAAAGGGATAATAATCCAATCCTAAAAAGGAGGGGCGTCACCCATGACCATTTCATGGGTGACGTCACCTTTTTATTAGCGGATTATCTTCCTTTTTTTATTTCATCTCATTATCTCTTAATTATTTGCAACAACATTTATTGCAAATATATCCACTAAATTAATTCCAACTTAATTAGTGAATATTTCAATCATGCCATTGAAAATATGCGAATCATATTCAAAACCCAAACAAAAATTGTAAATTGCATTTCCAATTAATTGTTTATTTTGAATCCAATTCACATTAACAATTAATAAATGCTATTTACAAAGGTTCCTCTCTCTAATATATTATAAATCATATTTATAATATATATATACTTATATTATGGATAGCATGGATAGCACTATCCATGATGACCCAAAATTCTCGATACTCGGGTAAGTAATAATCATGGTCGTTGCGACCCAAATAACGAAGCTAAGTCAATCAAGAAGAAGGAAGACCACCAAAATAAAAATCAAACAATCAAGCAAAGATAGCGGTCTCGCTAATTTATTTTACCTGGTATAGTGATAAGGGCAAAAGAATCGAGTTTCGTGGCTTTCTTTTATTTGATGAAGAAAGTGGTCGATGTAGCAGAAAGCCGCGAAACAAAAACGATTCTTAAAAAACCTATCAAACAATTACGGTTTTCTGAATAAAAACTATTCACTAATATTTAACCAGGCAAGTGTTCCTGGGTCGAACTCAAGGAGGCAGAATAAATTCCCTAGATTTTTCTCTTCGTAATCTTATTTTTAATTCTTCTCTAAGTCAAAACACTTTTTATTGATTTTTTTTATTTTTATGATTTTTATTTGATTTTATTCTTTTCAAATTTTTATTTAGTTTTCAAAAAGGGATATTTTTCAAGAGATTTATTTATTATATAATAGGCGGATAATATGTATGTGATACTATATAATAGGGTGAACGGGGTTCGAGCCGCGAACTCGAACAACACAAGAAAACAAAGCAAAATGAGGCGGCTTTCGATAAAATCAAAACACTTTGAAAACACGTCGAAAAGCCGTGAAAATTTTATACTAGGTAGCTGGGGTAGTTGTGTAACTACCCTCAAGAAATCGTCGAAATCCGAAGTCACAAGAACAAGAAACAGCCCCTACAGCCCAGGGGCATAAGCGTAAGAAGAATTATTAAAAATGTTTGCAAAATGGTCCTGGAGGACTGTTCTGAAGAAAAAGTACAAGAATCTTTACATTTAGGTCCCTGTGGAGGGACCTAAATGCAATTACGCAAACGTATGGAGGCGGGTTGAAGTCTCTGGAAGTCGGCTGGGCTTAGTATGTAAATTTTCCACCGGTTTGCTTTTAACGGCCGAGATTAGAAGACGCGCGCTACGATCGGACGCCTCAGATCCTGCCACGCGTCGCAAGGTTGTAACCCCCCTATTCTTGAGGTTGTTGAGCAGCTAGCGGACGACGTCTCTTCTCCGAATCACTCCGGCCGACTGGCGATGGCTTTGGCGCTCCGGCGGGGCCAGAGGGGTGGCTCCTCCACCCCTCGAGCTCGCCCGCGGTAGAGTGGCGGCGGAGGAAGCTCCGAGCAGCGGTGGAATGGCTATGAAGATCGCGGCTTCGACTACCTGGAGGCGATTCAGTTCTGGCATACCATCTTTGGAGTTGATTCTGATGAAGATCGAAGGCCTTCCAAGTCTATCGAATTGAATTGCGATGATATTGAACCTGCAGTTAACAAGAATATATGCTCGATTCTCCAAGGAATCGGCCGCAGGAAGATGGAATGCAAGCTCAAAGTTGGTGAAAAACACTTAAATTTCCAGCCAAATATCCAGTTGCGTGAAGAAGATGATGTTTGATGATCAATTTGAAACAAATGTAAATCGAATCGAGAGAGGATGTTACATATGCAATTAAGATAGATGATTAGCCTATCTAAAGGGAAAATTAGCCACGCTAATCGTGGCACGACTATCGAGAATTAAAATCACAAAATGTAGGAGAACGCCTGGGAAAAGTCGAGGTGTATGACCTGGACGAGCTGCTCGACGGCGGCTTTTGATCGGAGCAAAACGCGGCGATGGCGGCGCTGCAAGGCGATGCTTGGCCTTGCAACTTCCTCCGTCGACTCCTCTTCCTCACAGGCTACGCCTTGGTGCTGTCACCACCGTGGATTCGCCGGAATAGGGCTTGGAAGGTAGGGGGTTGAGTAACTTGGAGCTGGGCTCTGGGGTTGTTAGGAAAAGTTGGTTAAAAATGGTGGACTTGGAGGGCTTTTATAGGACAGTTGGCGTGGGCACCAAGTCGAAATGGAGGGTGGCGATGGAGAGGGTAGTTGGGAGAAGAAGATGGAGGGTCTAGATAGGTCGGAAGGTTCTGAAGTGGCGCGGGAAAATTGGTTGAAGATGGCCAGTTGAGCAGCTGGGCGCAACTTCTTCTTGAAGGAGATGACTCCAGGTGCTGACACGTGTCGGCACCTGGTTTGTCCAGAGCTTTAATTACTTATAAATTAAATATAAATTAGTAAATTATGTTATTTTAAATAGGTATAAATACAAGAAAGTTAAATAAATTAATTTTCTAAATTATGGTATAAATACTTTTAATAAATAATAAATATTATTTAAAATTTAGATATTTTCTTAATAATATGTATTTATAAATAGGTTTTAGATTTTTAATAAATAATTAAGTAAAAATTAATTTTATATTTTCTTAATTATTAGGGTATTAAATTAGACTTGTACGAATTTTTATAGATTTTTATGAATTACTTTACATATTTTAATAAATAGGGTTAGTATCTATATAGGTCATTTATACCTATGTTTTGGGGTGTTTGATTTTATTAAAGTAATAAATAATTTCCAAAAATTATGAAATAATTTATGTAGAAACTACAAGATCATGAAATAATTTAAAAATTATAAAATTAATAAAATGTTAAATAGTATGTGTTACATAAAATAAATAGCCCAGAAACCCCTTTGTCTTTTGGTCCCAAAACCGACTTTTTGCAAACGGACTCCGAATTCGCTGAAACCACCTTTATTAATTAGAGAATATTATTTTATGAACTTTAAAGGTGAGTAGAGTGAAATTGGAGTTCGTTTGAGGAAGTTATGATGTTCGGAAGTTGAGATTTTGACAATTTGCAAGCTGGGTTTCTTGGCATATATACAGGGTAATATTTTTAACTTATTTTTATATTTTTATATACATTTTTAAGAATAATTAGGAGAAGAATTTGGTAAAAAATATGATCATATGAAATAATTAAAATTCTTTGAAGTTTTGTATTTATTTTATAAACAGTGAAGGGTGTATATACATGTGTTAAATTATTTTTCTTTGGTTTTCTGTCCTTATCTCCCCCTACTTATTGGTTTTTCAACCAATCCATGCTGACTTGGTCTCGGGGTTTGGGCTATAAATATATCTTACAGCTATATTTATATTTAAGTCATATTGTGTATATATATATATATACATATATTCAATCTGCCTTTTTCTTTATTTTTCTGGTTCTTTATTTATTTATATGATTTTAGTAGTTAAATATTTACACATGAATGGTGTTTTGTTAAAAAATGAGAATTAATGAATATTTACATGTATTTGTTAAGGGTTTTAAGACAAAATGCGACAGAAAAGTTAATGAATCATGGATTCATCAACTCCCTATACTTAAACTTTGTTAGTCCCTTAGCAAACACTTATTTTGAAAAAGAAATGAAAAAGAAAGAAAGTTAGAATGAATTTGTTTTCCTAAACCAATTCATAAGAACAGACAAAGGACAGAGCTCGATCGGGCCTGAAACAAGCATTTTGTCGGACCCTTAACTAGGATTAGGATTTTATCCTCAACTGTCCTCAAGTTCCATAATCCTTACTCACGATCACTTCATCGTCTAGTTCAGACTCACTTATTCATATCGCAAACTCTATCATCCTTGAAGTCAACTCGTATAGTGTGTGAATTGATTTTGCTCTTCCTGCTTAGAGAACCGCAGAAACCGTCCATCCCAGCTATACACTCCTATGGCTTCCTCATCTCGCTACTCTTTCCTCGGGGAGGGAGGTATTCCCTTCTGAGTTCAGTTCTGCTATGTCCACAATCGAATATAGGGAGAAGTTAGAAGAATGAGAAAAGAAGTGGAGTGCGACCAGTGTATACACATCTCCTTGTGAAGCCCAACCGGTGTAGCTGAGTCTCCACTAAGATGTGCAGGCATTTTTGGTGGAAGCTTGGACCATTGTGGTCATTTTTGGTGGAAGCTTGGACCATTGTGGTATTATTTGGTGGCTTCTGCTTTGCTTTGACTTTGTAAATTGCTTGCACTGCATTCATCTTTTTGTGCCTCGACGGATATAGCATCTTTTTAGTCCGTCCCTTTTTTGAGGTCTTAGAAAAATTATGTCAGTAGATCCTTCCCTCATCCGAAGCAACTATCGCAACCCCAATCTCTCCCGTCTTTAGACGTCAATGCCGCAAAGATAAGGATAGAAACGCACTACCAAGGTGTACTGCCCTTCAGAACTCCATGCAAGTCGAGCTAAGTGCAGAGTGCATGTGTTCAAGATTGGTTCACTGGTGTAGAGTTGTACGGATGACCCCAAATGGTCTACTTAAGCTCAGATGACTTGATTTCCCGAATATGGTCTTACGGAACCCAAAGATTTTAAGTCGGTAGACCTGAAGAGTCTAAATTCCAGTTCCTAATCAGGCTCCTTACAATGAACGTTAAAGGCCGTAATCAAGCTCCATCCTTTAGACTAGACTCAGTCCTTAGTTCCAGAAATCAAACTTATTCTGAAAAATGCGAATGCAAATGCAACCATGTTTTTGTGAAGTGTATTTTCTGAATTTTACTCATTTTTATGGATTTTAAGAATTTTGTAATTTTTCTGAATTTTAGAACTTTGTATTTTTTATGGATTTAATGATTTTTATAAACAAAATTTTATTCATAAATTTTACAAGATATATTTTATTTGAGTTAAATATCTAATGTATTTTACAAATTTTATCTACAAAGTATTTTACAAGGATTGAATGGTTTTTACACATGTTTTAATAAATAGGATTTTAACTAAGTATTATACAAATTTTAAGTACAAATTTTAAATACAAATTTTAATTACAATTTTTAAACACAAGTTTTAATCATATTTTACTCATTTACAAGGATTTTATAAATAAAAGAGTGGATTTTAAATTAACCCGTACCCACTTTTTATGGATTTTATAGATATAGAAAATACAAAAAAGTACGAGTTATGGACGAAAGTATATATACAATATATACGCACCCCCTATACTTAGCTTGTGCTATGTCCTCATAGCGTCAAAAGAGAAAAAGGAGGACATAACTCGTGCTAAGTAAAAGTGGGTGAAAAAGGATATCGAGGACAAGTCAGTCAACCCCCCTATACTTACGATCAGGTCATCGTAAGTATCACGGGAGAGCAAAACCGGGATGACTGAATAAAAAGGATAAATAACGAAAGTTCAAAAGGAAAAGAATACGAAATCATCGAAATCACTCGGTCCCCCCTATACTTAGGATAAGGCATCCTAAGTATAGAAAAGAGTGTAGCCAAAAATTAGGGACCAGTGATTCGTGAGAAAGAATGGCTATACAAAAGAATCAGTACAAAAAATAAAACGTAAATCATCGGGCAATCGGTCCCCCCTATACTTAAGATCTGGTATCCTAAGCATAGAAGACGAGCAAAAACGGGGACGATTGTGGTCTACAAAGAATATACAAGTGCTGTGAATCTCCAGAAGAAGAATGGCTCAAAAGAATTTGTACAGGAAGAATTGAAGGAATGATCATGATTCCTATACAAAATAGATCACTTCAGTACGGGTCAGATGATCAGTAGTCTCTACGAAGTGCTTCAGCATCTGCCCGTTAACCACGACGGTTATCTAATCACTTCAACCAGGATCATACTGAATTTTCTGCTTCTTGTGTGCGTATTGATCGCTGGCTACAAAAGTAGAGCCTCCTCTGTAATTAAACTCTGTATACGACATAGCTCTCTTTTCTGAAATATGCGTCTCTGGAGTCGGACTACAGAAGGTGTTTATCTGTGTCAGCCTTACACCATCCGACTCTCTATGCTGCATGGAATGTATGATCTGTGCAATGTATTCGATGGACTCTTGTGTTGTAATATGTGTTCTTTCAATCTGCGACACAGAGATATCTACTGTAGGTGACTGCTCATCTGAGTCTGAAATGAAATCTGTCTCTGTATGTGAACAATCATCTGAAGAACTAGGTACCAATTGATCTACCCTATCCTCGTGTAGGATATCTTGGGTATCAAAATAAACACTCTCAAGATCAGGAGACTGTGTCTCATCTATGTTCTGGCAATCTTCCGCAAGGCTAGTGTCCTCTGAAGTGAATGACAATACTGATCTAGGACTGCTACATTCTCTCTCCATCTCAATGTGTATCTCTCCTTTGTCTGTTCGGAATGATACTCTCCCAGCATCATAATCGAAGAGTGCTCTTGCTGTTTGCAAAAAAGGTCTCCCGAGAATGATTGGAGCAAGGTGTAACTGTGTAGGGCATGTCATGTCTAGTACCGTAAAGTCCACGGGAAACTGCGAGCCCTGAACGGTCACGATAATGTTCCTCAGTATACCTCTAGGTCTCTTTATAGATCGATCTGCAAACTGAAGTATCGTTCGTGATTTATAGAGAGGACCTAGCTTGAGCTTATCAAGCAAAGAGGATGGAAGTAAATTGATCGAGGAACCATTATCTAAGAGAGTTCGATGGAATGTAGTGTCTTCAATCTGACAATTGACATAGTGAGCTCCCAAATCTTTCTTCTTCTTTGGTACCTTGTTCCGAATTGCACACGAACTTGCCTTGGTCAATATATGCTTCTCAACTCGTGATCTCTTATTCCTACGCGTGGTGCATCGGTTCCTCAACTGATTCTTGAGCGTAGGAAAATGATCCAAGGCATCGTGCAGTGGAATCTTCAGAAAGATGTGATCTTTCAGAAAACGTTCTGTTTCTGGAGTGACAACATTATTTTTGGTCTTTTTCTTTCCTCTTCCAAACAAAGCATCGGGAAAAGGAACAATTTCAGGATTTAGAAAATCAGAACTTTTGTTCATATTGGAAACAACTTGTACATCGAGAGTTTCAGAATTATTTACAAAACTCTCTAAGACAGGGGAAGAAATGTTTTTGTCCGGGCTCTCTGCCTGATCTGGCGTGATATCATCGTCTGAGTCGCCAGTATCCATATCTGAAGAGTTGGCATTACTCCCGTCTCTTGATTCTGCGTCCTCATCCTCTTGCAGTTTCTCCTCCTCGGCATTTGGATCATGCTCGTGCTCCTCTGGTGCCCTCTCCTCCTCTCCAGTAGGTGTTTGCGGTGATCTACCGCTCCTAAGACGAATGAAGTTAGATAAAAATTCAGGAAACGAGATCTTACCTGTAGGATCTACCTGATCTGGATGCCTCCTCTTGTTATTCGGGTTCATCTGTGGTTGGGCTGGGAGAGTGGTCTTTGGCACGGTTAACTCATCCAGACGACGGTTAACCTGCTCCATCTCTGTCTTATGTGCTATCTGGAGCGTACTGAGCATATCCATGATCTGGTTGAGCGCCTGGGCCTGTGAAGACATCTTCGGTTCGGTGTGGTGGCCCTGGCTTGCTCCTCTCTCCTGCCTTGGCGTGAAATGCTGAGCGGTGGAAGGCTGGGAGTAGCGTTGAGGTGTGGAGGAAGACTGTTGTGGCTGCTGAAAAGAATAATTCGGTGAAAACTGGGCAGGGTGCTGATATGAAGGCTGCGGTCTCTGATGGTAGACATTAGGATGAGATTGGTGCGACGTGAAGCTCTGGCGGTGCTGAAATTGTGGACGTCCATGCTGTGGATGACCGTACGACTGCTGCGGCTGCTGGTTTGGTAGACTCGGCTGCTGCATCGGAGTATACCAAATTCCGTTGATCTCGAAAGTGCATTGCGGCTCCACCTCCATATCTGCAGTGCTGGTGATCTGACTGGGATTGGCATAAGACTGATCCTCATGCCAATCGAGCTGCGGAATTTCGGGCTCGCTCTGGATGTAATGGATCTGACGGGTGGGTAGAGCGGGTGCGATCCTCCGTGCTGGTTGCGCATTCGAAGAAGTCTGGCTCTGCTGGTACTGGATCTGAAGTTCAGCGACCTTCTTCGTTAGATCACTCAGCTGCTGAGGTAGAGATGAGAGTTTCTCCAACTCTCGCAGCGGCTGTAGGTCTTGGACCTGCTTGTGAATCACATCCACCAACGTCAATTTCTCGCTAATGAAGCCCATGTTGGTGTTGGATTCAGAGTCCAAGATGTTTGCCACCTTGTGATGTTCTCGATGATGTGGTGGCTGTGGGGCTTTCTGAAATGTCCGAGTAGAGTCTACAACTCTTGAGTTCTCGGCCATCCCTTCGAAGATGGTCCAGACTGACTCGGCATCCTTGATCAAGTAATTGCCTCCACATGCGGCACTGACTAGCCCCTGAACTTCCGGCTGGAATCCTCCGAAATAATTCTGTACGAGCACCTTCATCGGGATCTCATGATGCGAGCATCTCTCCGTCAGGTCCTTGAATCGATCCCATGCCTCATGGAATGATTCGTGCGGTAGTTGCGTAAAGTTGGAGATCTGACTCCTCATCATGTTCGTCCTTCCTAGAGGAAAATACTTGCGCAGGAAGGTGGACTTCAAGTCATCCCACATAGAAATTTCTCTCCCCAAATGACTCAGCCAATAAAGGGCCTTATCGGCTAAGGCAAAGGGGAAAGCCTTGAGGCATACAGCCTCCTGCGTTACTCCTGGATAACAAGCCGTTCCGCAGATCATCTCAAACTGTTGTAAAAATGTGAACGGCTCCTCTGCGGCATTCCTATAGTACTTGGGAAGCAAAGAGATGAAGGACGGTCGGAGTTCGTATGGCCCTTGATTCGGCGGTAGCCGAATCCAATGGTGGAGCGTTCTTGCGCTCGGGTCATACTCGTCCCGTAAAGTCACGGGAACCGCAAGTGGTAACTGGTTCCCGGCCCCTGCTCGCAGCGCGGCTATTTGCCCTTGTAATTCCGTCTGAACTCGGAATTGTTCTCGAATTTGTAGATTCATCTGCTGAAGTGTATCGAGAATCTCAGTAGTAATATCTGCAGCTTCTGATCTTCCGTCATCGTGCTCCTTGGCTGCTGCCCTCTCTTCTGCTGCTGGTGCTTTACTGCAAGCCATCGGCTTCGAGTCGTCTGGAAAAGAAAAGCTCTCGTAAGCACTCAATGATAGTTCAGCTGGAGATGATGTATTGAGACGAGAGTTTGTCTCAATTTTCTGGCCAGGAGGTGAGGGAGTCTGGGTCTGACTCACCTCGAGATCTGATAGGACCGGCTCGGAAAGAGAGTCATCCCTAGCCTGTGAAGACATACGTTCGACGGTGGACAGTTGAAAGCTCACAGAGTCTGAGCCGAAAAGCCGTCGGGACGTCATCTTCGATGTCAAGAGAAAAGTCGGGAGAGCACGTTTACGATTCAAGAGAGAGAGAGAAATGCGAAAGCCGCGGAAACTCACGCCCCACAAGCAAACACAAAGCAAACCCCATTTTCACCAACTCAACCCTGATGAAGACCGTAAGAGTTCGGTCTTTTATCTTTTCGGTTTTAGGGTTGTAATTCGCAAACAAATTTTTGCGGTTTATCGTGCGCTGTACGAGCTTATAGGTGCTCGATTTATTTCCCGCGATATTGTCCCGAGTCCTTACAGAGGATCACTTGTTTGCAGCCAGTATGGAGGCAAGTACGGACCGTTTCCGGCTACCCGTGTTGCTTGGGGACAGTGCCTTACGCGATGTCCTCTAAATCCCCCACTCTGCTAAGTATTCTCGGACCGTTGCCGGCTACCTGAGCTTCCTCACTGACAAAACAATGATCAGGTGTATGGACTAAGTAGTATTTTGAAAAATATCGGTTCTTAGATTAAGTGTCGTCTCTCGCTCGCGCACTCTGAGAAATGTGCGGGGGTTACTCTCCCAAATCATTTGAGTCGATTTACGGTTTTTAGTCAGATAGATTTAGCAGTCCCGATTTTAGTTTTGCGATTTTTATGGGTTTTTTTCAGACAACGTCTACTTTTTTTCTCTTTTTATTTAAAAACCCTAAAGCAAGTACCTAGGTTGCAAGTCCTAGAACTAGCTACGCGGCACAAGCAGATAGAGTAAAAAAACCTAAACAAACATCTATAAAAACCACGGAAAATCGATGAGCGATAAAAGCCGCGGTGGGTGCCCTGATCCTCGGATACACGGTATCCGGCGAATCAGACCCCGAAGAAAATGGGGGGGGGGTTTGTTTATTGTCTATTACAACTCTCTCCCTTTCTCTCTCTTTTACAAACAAAAGTGTACTAACTACTCTGCTCCTCTGCAGTCGACTCGTGAAGAAGAAGCCGACCTCTGCTCTTTCAACTGGCTCGGCTTCCGAAGAAGCCGGTTGATCCTGTAGGCCCTGCAAAGATGGTTAGCAAAGAAAAGCCGATCGAGAAAATCGAGAAAGCCGTAAGAAGACGAAAAAGCAAAACACAAAAAAGCCGTACGAAAAACCGTACGAACAACGAAACAAAGAGAAGAGAGAAAAATCAAATCACGAAGAAATGAAAAATCAAAAAGAATCTAACGCCTCCCCGGCAACGACGCCATTTTGATAAGGGCAAAAGAATCAAGTTTCGCGGCTTTCTTTTATTTGATGAAGAAAGTGGTCGATGTAGCAGAAAGCCGCGAAACAAAAACGATTCTTAAAAAACCTATCAAATAATTACGGTTTTCCGAAGAAAAACCGTTCACTAATATTTAACCAGGCAAGTGTTCCTGGGTTGAACTCAAGGAGGCAGAATAAATTCCCTAGATTTTTCTCTTCGTAATCTTATTTTTAATTCTTCTCTAAGTCAAAACACTTTTTATTGATTTTTTTTATTTTTATGATTTTTATTTGATTTTATTCTTTTCAAATTTTTATTTAATTTTCAAAAAGGGATATTTTTCAAGAGATTTATTTATTATATAATAGGCGGATAATATGTAGGTTATACTATATAATAGGGTGAAGGGGTTCGAGCCGCGAACTCGAACTACACAAGAAAACAAAGCAAAACGAGGCGGCTTTCGATAAAATCAAAACACTTCAAAAACATGTCGAAAAGCCGCGAAAATTTTATACTAGGTAGCTGGGGTAGTTGTGTAACTACCCTCAAGAAATCGTCGAAATCCGAGGTCACAAGAACAAGAAACAACCCCTACAGCCCAGGGGCATAAGCACAAGAAGAATTATTAAAAATGTTTGCAAAATGGTCCTAGAGGACTGTTCTGAAGAAAAAGTACAAGAATCTTTACATTTAAGTCCCTGCGGAGGGACCTAAATGCAATTACGCAAATGTCTGGAGGCGGGTTGAAGTCTCTGGAAGTCGGCTGGGCTTAGTATGTAAATTTTCCACCGATTCGCTTTTAACGGCCGAGATTAGAAGACGCGCGCTGCGATCGGACGCCTAAGATCCTGCCACGCGTCGCAAGGATGTAACCCCCCTGTTCTTGAGGTTGTTGAGCAGCTAGCGGACGACGTCTCTTCTCCGAATCACTCCGGCCGACTGGCGATGGCTTTGGCGCTCCGGCGGGGCCAGAGGGGTGGCTCCTCCACCCCTCGAGCTCGCCCGCGGTAGAGTGGCGGCGGAGGAAGCTCCGAGCAGCGGTGGAATGGCTATGAAGATCGCGGCTTCGACTACCTGGAGGATATTCAGTTCTGGCGTACCATCTTTGGAGTTGATTCTGATGAAGATCAAAGGCCTTCCAAGTCTATCGAATTGAATGGCGATGATATTGAACCTGCAGTTAACAAGAATATATGCTCGATTCTCCAAGGAATCGGCCGCAGAAGATGGAATGCAAGCTCAAAGTTGGTGAAAAACACTTAAATTTCCAGCCAAATATCCAGTTGCGTGAAGAAGATGATGTTTGATGATCAATTTGAAACAAATGTAAATCGAATCGAGAGAGGATGTTACATATGCGATTAAGATAGATGATTAGCCTATCTAAAGGGAAAATTAGCCACGCTAATCGTGGAACGACTATTGAGAATTAAAATCACAAAATGGAGGAGAAAGCCTGGGAAAAGTCGAGGTGTATGACCTGGACGAGCTGCTCGACGGCGACTTTTGACCGGAGCGAAACGCGGCGATGGCAGCGCTGCAAGGCGGTGCTTGGCCTTGGAACTTCCTCCGTCGACTCCTCTTCCTTGCGGGCTACGCCTTGGTGCTGTCACCACCGTGGATTCGCCGGAATAGGGCTTGGAAGGTAGGGGGTCGAGTAACCTGGAGCTGGACTCTGGGGTTGTTAGGAAAAGTTGGTTAAAAATGGCAGACTTGGAGGGCTTTTATAGGACAGTTGGCGTGGGCTCCAAGTCGAAATGGAGGGTGGCGATGGAGAGGGTAGTTGGGGGAAGAAGATGGAGGGTCTAGATAGGTCGGAAGGTTCTGGAGTGGCGCGAGAAAATTGGTTGAAGTTGGCCAGCTGAGCAGCTGGGCGCAACTTCTTCTTGAAGGAGATGACTCCAGGTGCTGACACGTGTCAGCACCTGGTTTGTCCAGAGCTTTAATTACTTATAAATTAAATATAAATTAGTAAATAACGTTATTTTAAATAGGTATAAATACAAGAAAGTTAAATAAATTAATTTTCTAAATTATGGTGTAAATACTTTTAATAAATAATAAATATTATTTAAAATTTAGATATTTTCTTAATAATATGTATTTATAAATAGGTTTTAGATTTTTTATAAATAATTAAGTAAAAATTAATTTTATATTTTCTTAATTAATAGGGTAGTAAATTAGACTTGTACGAATTTTTATAGATTTTTATGAATTAATTTACATATTTTAATAAATAGGGTTAGTATCTATATAGGTCATTTATACCTATGTTTTGGGGTGTTTGATTTTATTAAAATAATAAATAATTTCCAAAAATTATGAAATAATTTATGTAGAAACTACAAGATCATGAAATAATTTAAAAATTATAAAATTAATAAAAGGTTAAGTAGTATGTGTTACATAAAATAAATAGCCCAGAAACCCCTTTGTCTTTTGGTCCCAAAACCGACTTTTTGCAAACGGACTCCGAATTCGATGAAACACCTTTATTAATTAGAGAATATTATTTTATGAACTTTAAAGGTGAGTAGAGTGAAATTGGAGTTCGTATGAGGAAGTTATGATGTTCGGAAGTTGAGATTTTGACAATTTGCAAGCTGGGTTTCTTGGCATATATACATGGTAATATTTTTAACTTATTTTTATATTTTTATATACATTTTTAAGAATAATTAGGAGAAGAATTTGGTAAAAAAATATGTTCATATGAAATAATTAAAATTCTTTGAAGTTTGTATTTGTTTTATAAACAGTGAAGGGTGTATATACATGTGTTAAATTATTTTTCTTTGGTTTTCTTTCCTTATTTCCCCCTACTTATTGGTTTGTCGACCAATCCATGCTGACTTGGTCTCGGGGTTTGGGCTATAAATATATCTTACAGCTATATTAAGTCATATTGTATATATATACATATATTCAATCTGCCTTTTTCTTTATTTTTTCTGGTTCTTTATTTATTTATATGATTTTAGTAGTTAAAAGTGAATATTTACACATGAATGGTGTTTTGTTAAAAAATGAGAATTAATGAATATTTACATGTATTTGTTAAGGGTTTTAAGACAAAATGCGACAGAAAAGTTAATGAATCATGGATTCATCATATAGCTACCAGGGTCGAACACGAGGAGCACGATATGCGAAAGCTACGAAGTAGTCGAGAATCCAAAAAGGTCAAAAAAGTGATTTTTAATTTTTCATTTTTTTGTAATTTTTAATATTAAAAAAGGCTAAAAGTATCCAAAAATCCACAATTCAATAATTATTTAAAGCATAAAAAATACTTAGAAATTTCAAATAAAAATATTTTTGGGTTTTTTTAAAATATGCAAATGTTTTTCTGGATTTTGTGGATTTATTTTCTGATTTTATATTTATTTCTAAAAATGAAACAAGGCCAAAAATCATAAACAGTATACATCCAAAATCTAAAGAAAATTTAAAAATACTTAAAATGCCTATAAAATTCAAGCATTAATTTTATGACAAACTAGAAATGAAAATCTAACTACATCAAGTGAAAATGCATTTTTTATTTTTTTTATGAATTTTTACTGATTCTTCTAAGATATTTACTCCTTTTAAATTTTATTCTTTTTTAAGTGGAAATGCAACAAAAATTGGACAGTAATTAAAATAGCACAAAACAAATAGGCAAAAAATTTTTAGAAATTTTTCATGGATTTTTAATATTTTTAATTGACTTTTAAAACAAATAGTAGCAATTTTTAAGATTTTTGAATTTTTAAAAATGCTAAATGAAAACAAAAAAAACAAAAAATTCACAGAAATTCCTACACCATGGCAGAAGCCATGTATCAAAATTTAGTGAATTTTGGACAATATTTGCTAGTTATTGAATCAAAAACTAAACACAAAGCATACATGGATCAAAATGCAATGAAAACATGTATCGGAACTAAACAATAACATGCACAGAAAGTATGGGGCCAAAACTACAATTTTTACATTAATTCACGCACATGCTGGAAAACAATACGCACAAGGGTATATTTGCAAATAACTAAAACTAATAATTCATTCCATAACAGGTAAGAAGTCAAGAAAAAACGATGTAAATAACCCAGATAACACGTGATGACGCACGTAGGTCCACACGATGCAAATAACCCAGATAACATGGAAAAAGGTCCACTGTATAACTTTATTTTATAAATTAAACTATAAACTGAAATAAATGCAGAGGTGGTTGAGCAAATTACCCATGCATCACGTGCGAGGCTCGTGGGGGTGGATAGGTAACAGGTGCTGAGTGGAGGCGAGGCATACGGCTCTGGTACGTGCAACTGGAGGATCCAATGGCCGTGGTGTGTCAGCTATGTATGCGGTACGAGGGCCGTTAGATGTCAGATCTAACAGCCTGACAGCTGCAGTGAACAGACGACTGCGATGGCGTCTGGCAGAGGGGCGTAATCCAATGGCAGGGAACGGCTCTGGAAGAACTCCACCTGGGTGAGGTTCACCACGGAGGAGTGCTCCGGTCGGGGTATTGGGCTGAAAGCAAAGAGAAGCGACGGTGGATGGAAGGGGGGGGGGGGTTCCCGGCGAAGCGATGGAGGAAACCAATAGCCAAATCTTGGCTATCCAAGCCAAGCCTAGGATGATCAGAGTGCGTCAGAAGGTGAACGGTGAGCGGGTTTGTCGATCCGAACAGATGGAGGATGACGACGAGTCTCCGACTGGTAGGTTGGAGTTGGCGGAGGTGCGGTTTACGGCAAATGAAAGATTAAATCAGATAAGGGAGCTAGGAATGGTGAAGTGGATACTTGAGGATCCGAAAGTGATCTTGAGCTCCAGAGGGTGCTCTCGAAGGGGATCTTTGCCTCGATCTCGCTGCGGAAGGAGGGGGAGGCTTGTCGCGGCGGTGCTCCGGCCACGAGTCTTGAGCGTCGGCTACAACGGACCTCTTGGATCACCAAGGGCCTCCTCTGATTGTTGTCACCATGGGGAAGGGTTCTAGGGTCTCAAGGGAGTGTGCGACACAAGCTAGCTAAAATAGGGAGGCGAATGAAGAATTTATAGCATGTCCCAGGTAGCTGGAGCAATCGGGCAAGGGCGAGCAATCCGAGGTCGATCCACGACTCCCTAGGGATCTGCGAGGATCACTGATCCACTGGGGAGATGTGGACGTTGAAATCTGAGCATGAGAGATCAAGATCCAATCGAGAAAAAATGGAAGAAAACTGAGCGTGAGTCGGATGCATACGCAAGAGGGTCTGGAAGGGACAGTTGATTGAGGTCAACATCCCTCCTAGACCAATCAAAAATTACGAAGTCAAAAAGATTTGTAAAATCAATAAAAATAGAAAATGATTTTAAATTAAAAAATTTTCAACATGAAAAATGCTTATTATTTTCAATTTTTTCTTTGAATTTTATTTATTTTTATGAAAATAATTTAATCTATATACAGTATATTATATATAGATATAAATACCTATGCTTTTAGTATATTGATTTTTATTTGTTTTTGTACAAATACCCCAATTTTATATTTTATTTATTTATAACATTTTATTTGGAGAGTAAAATAATTTTTGTTTTATTTTTATTAGTTATTTACAAGTATAAAATAAATAAACAATGATACATGTTTACATGTATTATGTACAAGGTGAGAGAGAAAGAATTTTGTTTTTATTTTATTTTTCTAATTTTTATTTTATTTTTAGAAATAGTACAGGGAGTAAAACATCCTTTTATTTTTATCTATATAAAAATAAAGTAAGTATACATAGGAAGGTGTATGTAGAAGGTGGAGTGGCCCTATCTCTCTCTACTTATTTAATTTGGCGATCGGGTCCATTCTAGACCCTTTCTTGGGTTCAGGTCACTCAATATTTATTTTAAATATTTCCTTTTTTCTTTTATTCTTTTTCTTTTATTTTTGCATGAATTCATGCTAATTATTACTAATTAACAACTACATGCTTATTGATAATTTATTGTATTTACAACTATATACATGATATTTTGCCAAGATATTTAGCTAAAATAAAAGAATAAAGAGTGATGAATGAGGATTCATAAATCCATAATCTACATTTCCTTAATAATTAAATCTCATTTAATTATCTTGGATAATTATTCTCACAATATGTATCTTATTCATATTATTCTTGATAATTAAATCTCATTTAATTATCAACACTCATTGCTTGGATACATAATTCATCAAAGGAATTGTTCTTGAACTCCTTAAAGAATAGTGTGCTTTCTCCGCAGATACTTGGAGATAAGGACATGACGATTGTATTGTTCCACGTATAGTGACTCGGATGTTGAGATCTCATCTCAAATCCAGATCTCACGGACCTCTCATAGATGCTTGACTACATCAAGACCGTAAATCTAATCTTCTCATTGCATCTGAATCTCATTCAGATCAATGTCCAATGCTTGGAACAAGATCATATTACTTCTCTACTGAGAGGAGCCACTAAAACCCAAACCTATTTTTATCACTCCCTCGAATTGGAAGCGTCATCATTATACAATCATTTATGATCACATCACCCTCAAGTATTCCCAATACCTGTACATCCTGCATACTGGAAGACCTATGATCAACCTGAAGATGTAGATCAAATTTACACTGTCCTCTTCAGTGTTTGAACACCAAGTTTCTAAATCTTGATCATTGGGAATCAGTATCGATCATATGCTTTCCCAAAGCATATATCATACCTTCAAATTATTGTCATGCTTCCAAAGCACGACGGCCATGCATGGAGTTTGATCGGTCCCAATACCTCATGTGTGAGCTCATGTCTTCTGGTTCACAAGTGAACCTGTATGATCCCTTTGAGAAATCGTTTACTCATATGCCCTTCCATGCACACCAGCTCGCCGGTGTATAGACCTTGGTTAGGTCATCAACCTATTGGTCTGCAAAATGTACACCCTCAGACATATAGTAACACATTTGTCTCTGGTCAGAGGATGTGTGCCTATGTTGTGACAGCATTCAACATAGGACTTAGGTTATCTCGATCTCGAAAAGTCAACCCTTTGACCTAACTAATCTGACACCTCCGAATCACTATTCCCATGCGGAGGACCTGCATCAAGAGGTCGGTTAGATATCAACCTTTATGAGAAAGGATTGCCATCTCCTACTCAGGCTGGAGATCATCTCTTAATAATCATTTGACGGTGCTTGATGAGTCCTCTATCTAACTCTTTAGATATTCATCCAAACATCAGCCTCTATGATTCAATTAATGAATCAACAACTATATGATCATCAAGACTGCCATGGTACATAACCCTAATTGTACAGAGGGACCTTATAGGTGCATTCATTCATTTAATTTTAGAAAGGGAGTGAAACAATCAATAACTTTTATTGATAAAACATATATATTATATAACATTTATTGTAAGAATGGTTCGCCTCGGGCTCACATGGCTAACAACAAGAAGAGGCACCCCTTGCTCTTCAAGTTACAACAACAAGTGAAAACATCCATATTGTCTCTCTCTCTCTCTACATGTCAACCCTATCTGTCCATCTCATTGTAGCCATCCACCATGGATCCTTAGAGTGAGTCGCCATCGCCGCAGCATCACCGTTATGTTGTCGTATCATTTTCTCGTCGATCTCTATCTCCTTCGGTGCACTTTGCTCGTGAAGAATACGTCGGATCTCGTGTGATGAGATAAGGAGATTCGTTGCTTGGATCATCAATACTGATTAGGAGAAGCATGTGTGTCATCAAAGGGCTCGTAAATGTCTCCTCAGTCGAATTAGACTTGAGACAGGAGTTCTCTTCATTTAGAGACTCGATCCTAACCACACTTCAGGAGGTAACTCTAAAACTTGTTTGTGGTTTAGATGAAACAGTCCAAGAAGCGTTATTGTATCATGTGGTTTCTTCGAATTGATATTTTCAATTCCATTTCCTTGAGCAACTCGTGCGACTAGTCACTCCCGATCGCATATAATGCGATCCTCACACTTCCGTGATGTGCTTAAGGATTTTCTCATATCCTTCATGGGGTACCTCCAGGAGTCGATAGAGACTGTCGGTGAGGTGATTGGTGGCCAGACACACACAGAATCAAAGATTGAAGCTCACCTCAGCCATGTTATGGAGGTGTTCTTCTACACACCTCAAGAGCCGTGCAATCTAGAACCCGACCCATATCGAATCCGGGTAGTGGATAAAAAGTCACATTGGTGTGTGCCTCCAGTCGTTTATCGAGTAAGTGGAAGCTACGTGGAGCTCCATGCGGCCTTCGATCGCACCCTATTTGGGTATTTATTAAAGATCCATATTGCATTTTGTATTTCCATATAGTCTTATAAATATTAGATAATATTAAAAACTTCTATAATTATTGTGTAGGGCCCTACATTTATTATTTATTTACATTATGGTCCTCGTGCCTCGCGTGTTGTGCCATATGAGGCATTCTGAATATTGTAGTCAAGCCATTGTGGCTTTAATTAAGTAATATTTAGTTTTTGAATTTGTAAAGAAAGTGTATAAATTTTGAGTAATTTGCACATTGGATCATGTATTTTATTATTATTACAGATATATCCCTACTATTTTTTTAGTAATTATCTCATATACTCTATAAATTCTATGAAAAAATATATGACATTCATCATATGATGCCAACTTATTTGCATATTTTTATTTAGGTTTTCTTGTATTTTTCCATTTATTAAAAATCATTTAGGAGTTATTTATCCTTTGTTTAGATATCAAAATGTAAAAAAGGATAAGAACTACTTAAATTATAAATTAATACATAGTATATATTTCTATATATTATAAATCTAGATGAAAAATCACAAACGGTATAAAAATAAAACACTACAAATAACAAGTCACATAAAAATTCTTAAAAATCAATAAAATTTCAACAAAAATAAAAAAATAATTTTTATTTTTCTATAATGTATACTACATATTAAATATAGTTATGGGAATTTTTGGAATTATTATCTATTTTAATACCTAAACAATTTGGACTATTTATTATTTCTACTATTTTAATATATTATATATCTTTAAAATACTAAAATTTGTAAAAACTATATAAAAATCACAAGAAATATATTAAAATATCAAAAATACAAAAGCATTTTATTTTATGAATTTTTACAATATATAGTTATATTAAAAAATATAAAACCTTATATAGATAATATTATATTATATATAACGGATATATCAAGTACTAATTATAAAGCCCAATTTTATATTTAAAACCCTTAAAAAATAAAAAGGATTGTTCTTGTATATATTTACATTATATATTTAATAAATATCATATCTATTATTTATAATATACATGTTACTACATATATCTTTTATCTTAAAAACAAAAAGAATCAAAAAATTAGGAAAATTAAAAAGAAAATTAAAATTTTAAAACTTACAAAAACTAAAAAATAATTAAAACTCATAAAAATTAATCATAATTGGAAACCCACAAGAAGTTCAAAAAAGCAGAAATGTATAAAAACAATTATTACAGAATTTTATTAATAGACAATAATTAGAGGATGGGGAGTTTGCACCAAGGTGCATGTAACGGTATATGCAACGGTGCCAAAAATGTCCATCAGATCTTGTTTTTTTAAATGAATCTTCTAAGATTTACTTCGTATTATTAGTGGAATATGTGTTTTGTAAAATATATATCTTAACATTCCCATTAGACAACTCAATTTCAGCAATTCCGAGATCATTGAAATTTGGCATTCTTGATAGAGAGGTGAGAAATCTCGAATTAAGTTGAATTTTTAATGATATCATGGTGATATATAGTGATATAAACCACATGAATTCATTTCCAAAAAATAATATGTAATGGATGTTTTTTTTTGCACTAGTACATATACAGTTACTTGCAACTTGGTGCAAGCTCCCCATCCTCATATGACTATGGGAAGCTTGCACCAATGTGCAAGTACTGTGTGTGTGTCTATATATATATATATATATATATATATATATATATATATATATATATATATGATGCCAAAATGTTTACTATATATTATCATTTTAAATGAAACCTTAGAGGTTTTACTTAGTATTATTATTGTAATATATATTTCAAATTTGGTGTAAAACATACATTCTTAACATGCCCATCAGGATAACTCAATTTCAGCAATTCTGAGACCATTAAAACTTGTAAGTGTTTACGGAAGGATTAGAAGTATCGAATTAAGTTGAATTTAAATGACGTCATGTTAACATATAGTGATGTGAATCCCACATAAATTCATTCAAAAAATAATATATAATAAATGTTTTTTTCACCGGCATATCTACTATACAGGGACCTTGGTGGAAGCTTTATTCTCTCTATATATAATATTTGACCCTGTGTACCCAAAAGCTGCAATTATCTGTATTATTGCCTATTATTAATCGCGAATACGTGGTGCGCGTGACTTCCTATGTTTGTTTTAGCTGGGCATGACAATGGGTCTTTCTTCATTCCTGCAAGCAAATTCAAATCAGATTGCCAAGAAATCAAGTCTAGATAAGAGGGACCTGTGATCAGAAGAAAGGGAGGAACAAACGACCAGCATGCCGACTTCTGACCAATTGAAATAGGTAAGAATACATGTTTATGCTTTAATGTCAACACGAAGAAGGATATCCAATCGAATCATAGGTGAACTTGAAGCATCATTAGTCCATGTAAACAATCGTGTAATCAATTTTTCCACGCTATTCGCCTTCTTATAACTCTGATACGCATTAATGTAAACCATCTTGGTATTGCATCTGTGTATGCAGATCATGACGTCTCCCCCACCAAAAGAAAAGCAGACGAATACAAAGAACGCGGAAGCAAAACTGGATGCTCATCGGTCAACCAGGTAGTAGATAACAAAGCACCAAGATCTGTAGCTGCTACGCTCTTGAAAATTGTGTGCTTTCTTCGATGGATTTATGTTACAGTATTGTGATGTACTTTTACCATTCTTTTCTATAAAGAAAACTTTGCATTAGTTAGATAATATCTTACATGAATACCACTATCCCTGCAGATTCTCTAAACGCTTTTCCATGGGTTATTCGAATTCTTCACCTCGTCATAGAAATCTCTCTCGTTTCGTCACAATAGATTCAAGTAAAGGTACTGCAGCAACACTCGATTTCATCAAGTCAGACACCATATTTGAAGAACTTAAAGAGGAGCTCGACAGCGCAAACTTGCAAATATTTCCCAACGAGGAAGTCCAATTGGAGGCAGATGCCTTCGGAAATGTAGATCCACTTTATTCTGATGGATGTTACAACGTTTACAAAGGTCATACAAGAAGCGGAAGAGATATGTACGTGAAGAGATATAACGGCGAGTCTTACAGTCCAGAGCATGTCCGAAGAGAACTTCAAGCCATGTCGATGCTTAGACACCAGAACATTCTGCCATGCATTGGGTGGAGCCATGAACACGAGGAGTTTCGAATCATTTATGAGTTCCAGCCAAATGGTTCCCTTGCTTCCCATCTCGATGGTAAGGACAAATTCTTGTCTTGGGATGCTAGGTACAAGATCTCTCTTGATTTGGCCTCGGCAATCCTCTATATCCACGAGGAATGCAGACATCGTGTTCTGCATGGAAACATCAAACCTCGCCATGTTCTACTTGACTCAGATCTGAACGCAAAGCTTTCCTCCTTTGAATTCGCAAAAGGTAGGGACCATGGCGAGGATGACGAGAGAACATCTGTTGTGGGGACATTTGGGTACTTGGATCCTGAATATTCAACAACTGGTATTTACAGTAAAGCATCAGACGTCTACAGCTTCGGCATTGTCCTTCTCCAAATGGTTACCGGTTTAGGACCTTTTATCGATCGAGAGAAGTTTCAACAGACGATGCCTTCAACTCCGAATGACAGAGATAGGAGTTCCATTGCATCGCTGTTTGAGTGGGTATGGGAAGCGTACAGAACGAACAAGATTTTTGATGTTGCTGACAAAAGCTTAAATAAACAGTATAATAAATCAGAGATGGAGAGGCTACTTCTAGCTGGCCTTCATTGTGCTCAACCAAGCAGTTCTTCACGCCCTCCCATTGGAGATGTGATCAGATATTTGAAGTTTGGAGGATCCAAGTCCACCGTACCAGACAAGGAGATGACGTTTCAGAGGATTCCAATGTCGAAACCTCAACATCTACCTTCCCCGGATAGATTGCCACAACCTCAAAAACTTCCAGCACAGGAAATATTCGACATCGGAATACTTGCTGATTATATCCCCTCTGGACCTGTAAAGGAATTTCAGCTTCAAATCATGAGAGGTTACCTGTCTGGACTCTTGGAAAAGCTAAAGATGGGAGCACACTTTAACGAGGTGATCGAAGCTATCAAAATGTTCACTGCATCATTGGTGATGTTGCAAGCTCCTCTGGATGATTGGAACTCGCTTGTTCAAGATGTATTGAGAGCATCAAAAGAGATGGACAACTTCAAGGCAAAACATAACATGAAAGAGGTCTGCCTCACAACTTGCAATCTGTCATCTCTGAAAAACGATATGGAGAAATACGCTGCAACTCTCAGAATGGAAGAGAGTAAGTTGGCTAGTTCCAAGGTGATGCTAGATTCCATACTCCAAGAGCAGGTCTCGTTATCTAACACGAAGAGAGACTTGGACAGACAGCTCGTGGAGACAGAGATGAAGATCAAGGATGTTGAAGGTAGAAGGATTTCGCAAGAGGGTTTGGTAAAGGTGATTGAGGGGGAAATAATGCAATATATGGAAATGCTGGAGAATATAAGATTAGATCACTCTGTTATGACTTTGTACGATTCGATGCTTTCCAAAGTTACTTCTTTTACCTGTGCTTGATTGATGATATAACATGTTGAGGCGTGAAATTACTTCTTGTAAGTTTGTAAATATTTGAACTTCTTTACGTAATTATTTTATCGTGGCCTTTTGTCTTTCAACCAGTATATGCATGGATTTTAAGAAATTCAACTACATGAACCAAATGTTCCTATATAGATATATTTTTATGATATAATCAACAGAAGTAAACTATCAATAAGGATATAGATAAGGGATTTTTATTCTTGAGTTCAATCTGTTCAACTGTATATCGGAGAACCATTGTCTTCTTGGGGTCCTTATATGTATAGATGCATAAATGACACGTGATACAATGAAATTGTCCTAAGACAAGGAATAAGTTAATCTTCATTGTTATATACTTACATGCAACGGCTGGATTTTTAGGAAATTCCAATGCTTACCTTAGTACCATTAGTACCACAATTCATTGTCAAATTAAATGGATTTTATTGGCACAATTAATCATCTAATTGTCAGCCATAAAAAGCCATCTCCCTCAAGCCTAGACCACCTTTCATCAATGCGAGTTTTAGAGAGAGGAAGAGAGAGAGAGGGTTAGAGAGAATGCCTTACGAGGGATTCATCTTCGTCCTAGGAGAAGGCAACGTCGAATCGAATGAGGAAAACACAAACCTGTGACCGGAAGGAGGCGTGACGACCGCGAGAGTTGCACGTCGAACATAAGGTATGTATCGATTTTAGGATTACGTATAAACAAAGATGAAGTCTACCTATGTATGTGTCGAACAATATCGTCTTTATATTAGATTTTATTGATAAATTAAAAGTAGACGAACATGTCCCCTATTCTGTCTATGTCGATTTTGTATGATGGGTTAGAAGTGTCGTCATTATTTTTTACAATCAATCTAAAAAGAGGATTTCGCAAATATGCCATTTACTATGATGATGTATCGTTGAGAATTTAATCATGTTTCGAATCTTCACACATATATGTATGCATTTATATGCTTTATTTACATCTTTGAAATCTATTTTGAAACATAGCAGCTTGAAATCTTACCGTGACTTTTTACTTAATGTACATCATGGATGCCTTTTTAAATGTTGAGAATGTACTAATGTTTTAGATAGATAAGAAAATAAGAATAGTTTTCTTTTAGTAAAGTAACAGTATAAAAAATATGGTATAATGGATTTCATTTTCTAAACTATAATATATATATGTTAATTTTCACGAATGTAAAATAAAATATAGTTAATGAATCGTGGATAACCTGTATAGGATACATCTCATTTATATACATGTTCTAAACTATAATGTATTTATATTGAATCATAGAGGCTAATGCTTGGATGAATATCTAAGGAGTTAGACAGGGGACTCATCAAGCATCATCAAATGATTGTTAAGTGATGATCTCCAGTCTGAGTAGGAGATGGCAATCCTTTCTCAAATGGCTGATATCTGACCGACCTCTTGATGCAGGTCCTCTACATGGGAATAATGACTCAGAGGTGTCAGATTAGTTGAGTTAATGGGTTGACTTAACGAGATTGAGATAACCAAAGACCTATGTTGAATACTGTCACAGCATAGACATGCATCCTCTGACCAGAGACAGATGTGTTGCTATATGTCTGAGTGTATACATTTGGAAGACCGATAGATTGATGACCTAACCAAGGTCTATACACCGGCGAGCTGGTGTGCATGTAAGGACATATGAGTAATACGATCTCTCAAAGGGATCATACAGGTTCACTTGTGAACCGGGAGACATGAGCTCACTCATGAGGTATTGGGACTGATCAAATTCCATGCATGGTCGTCATTCTTTGGAAACATGACAAGAATTTGAAGGTAAGATATATGCTTGGGGAAAGCATATGATCTATACCAATTCCCAATGACCAAGATTGAGATACTTAATGATCAAACCCTGAAGATGATAGTGTAAAAGTGATCTATATCTTCAGGATGATTATAGGTCTTCCAGTATGCAGGATGTACAGGTGTTGGGAATACCTGAGGGTGATGTGATCATAAACGATTGTATAATCATGACGCTTCCATTCTGAGGGAATGATGAAACATGTTTGGATTTTAGTGACTCCTCTCAGTAGAGAAGTGACCTAATCTTAGTCCATGCATTGGACATTGATCTGAATGAGATTCAGATGCAATGAGAAGATTAGGTTTACGGTCTTGATTTAATTAAGCATCTATGAGAGGTCCATGAGATCTGGATTTGAAGATGTAATCTCAATATCCAAGTCACTATACGTGGAACAATATAATCGCCCTGTCCTTATCTCCAAGTATCTGAGGAGAAATCGTATTATTCTTGAAAGGGTTCAAGAATAATTCCATAGATCTAAGCATTAAAGAATTGATGATTAAATGTGATTTAAATATCTTGATATGTGTGGAAATTATCCAATATAATTAAATGTAATTTAATTATTGTGGATAAGAATAATGTGGATAGCAATATCCAATTATTCATAATATATTATAAATGTAATTAATGTATTACAACAACAACAAAGCCTTTTCCCACAATTAAGTAGGGTCGACTACATGGATTCTTCGCCTCCATTCAGATCTATCTTGGGTCAATCCCGGACTTATATCCATAAAATTAAGATCCCTTCGTATAGTTTCTTTCCAACACTTCTTGGGTCGTCCTCGCCCTCTCTTTACCGGCTCAACTTCCCAGCACTCGCATATCCTAACTGGTGCATCAGCAGATCTTCTTTGCAAATGACTAAACCATCTTAAGTGGTTTTCTCGCATCTTATCCTTGATCGGAGCTACACCAACTTTCTTTCTGATTGCATCATATTGAATCCGATCTTCTCGTGTGTATCCACACATGCACCTTAGCATTTTCATTTCTGCTTCAACCATTCTCTGTACATGTCTATGGTTCAAAGACCAACATTCAGATCCATTGAGCATAGCCGATCTCACAGCTGCTTTGTAAAACTTTCCTTTAATTTTTAAAGGAATTTTCTTATCACAGAGAACAGCAGAGGCTCCTCTCCACTTTAGCCACCCTGCATTTATTCTATTAGTAACATATCCATCAATTTTCCCATCATGTTGCAAAATATATCCCAGATACCTAAAAGAATCTCTCTTCCGAATGTTATCATCATCAATCTTCACCTTGATTCCTTCACCATTGCTTCCGTTAAAGTAGCACTCCATATATTCTACCTTAGCCCTACTTATACGAAATCCTTTACTCTCCAACTCATGTCTCCAAACCTCAAGCTTCTCATTTACTCCATCTCTAGTCTCGTCAATCAACACAATATCATCAGCAAGTAGCATACACCAAGGTAACTCATCTTAAATGGGACTTGTCAGCTCATCCATAATCAAAGTAAAAAGAAATGGAATCGAAGTTGAACCTTGATGTAAACCAATATTGATGTCAAAATAGCCAGTCTTCCCAGACGGGATACTTACACAAGATAAAGCCCTATTATACATGTCCTTTATAAGGTTAATGTATTAGAGAGAACTAATTATAATTTATATTTGTTGATTAATTATTAATGTATATTGGATGCACATTGTGTAATTAATTGAAAATGAAAATTATATTTTGTTTTGAGTTGTGAATGTGATTCACAACTTTCCAATGGCAAGATTGCAATATTCTCATAATTAATTATGATATATTTTTGAAGAATAAATCACAGCAAAAGTTGTTGGATTAAATAAAAGAGATTTCCATGGAGATATGCAATCTCATAAGATTGCTCCCACTTGCAATCAAGTGGATGGCCACCATAACCAATATGGAAATTGGTGGCCGTCCACCATGATCTATGGGGACGCAATCTTCTTGTTGGTAATCTCCCTTTATTTGATTGGTTTAATTTAGGATTAATTGATATTTGATTTGTCAAATATATTTAATCTAAATTAAATTATTAGTTGTTGCCTTTTACCTACAACAATCTTGACCAATGGATTAAACATAAATCAATCTCATCCATTGATTTTATGTGTCCCATGGATTGAGATCCATGGATCCTAAAACTCTATAAATAGAGAGGCATACCATGCTCTCTAATGATATGCTTTTGGAAGCACATCTCTCTCTCTTCTCTCCCCACACGTCAACTCTCTCTCTCCCTCTCCTTGGTGGTCGTCCTCCAAACCCTAGAGGAGAAAGCCGTCGACGCCTTCGCCACCGCGCTGCCGCTTCGACGTTCTTCGGTTCTCCGTCTTCTTGGAGTGCTACGCTCACGAAGAAGATGTTCGATCTCGTACGACGAGAATAGGAGTTCATCGTGCTTGGATCAACTTGTTGGATTGCGAGGATCATGCGGTTCATCCCCGCGCTCGCAAGTGTCTTCTCGAACGATCGGACTTGAGACAGGAGGTCTCTTTTTGTAGAGACCTGCTCAACCACGCTTCAAGAGGTATTCCTTTATACTTGATGTGGTTCTAGATGAAATGATCCGAGAATCGTTCTTGGATCATGTTGTTTCATCGCATGAAAATTTTTAAATTCCGCTACATAGAACAACTAGTATGACTAGTCATTCTACGTTGTATTCGATGCGATGCTCACGCTTATGTGATGTGCTTGAGGATAATACCATATCCTTCAGTGGAACTTTCAAGTGAGCGAGCATGTGAATCCTGGACATTTTGCATGGGAGCCCATGCAGCTTCTGCATTTTATCACGCACGTCTTATCTTTTATGGTTATGCCCACGTCTTAGTTTTCTATCATTTACCTTAGTTTTTAACCAATTACCTCCTTGAATCTTTATGGGCAATCAGTGTTTGTGATTTGGATTCTAAGAAGGCCAGAAAGAGTAGAAAGTTGGATCTGAATCGACTTCTAGAATTCCATGACTACGCATATGACAACATGTTAATGTACAAGGAGAAGGTCAAGAAATGGCACGACCAGCACATCCACTGCAAGACTTTTCAACCTGGTTAGAAGGTTTGGATGTTTGATGCAAAGCTCAAAATATTCCCAGGGAAGTTAAAGAGTAAATGGATCAGGCCTTTCATAGTAAAGCATGTGTGTGACAATGGAAGCATCGTGATATCTGGACTGTCAGCTGACGCACAACCGTTTGTGATTACTGAAACCATATCTCGAGCATGATACGTCTCTATCTGTTTGATTCGGTGCAGGTGGTCTATGATGAAGAAATTCATGCCACAACATCATTAGAACTTGACAAGGCCAGCACAAACATTTTTTATTAGTTAATCTTTTTCTTCTTTTCTTCTTATCTTCTTTGCATTTTCATTGTTCATATTCTTTCGGTTGGACATGTGAGCCCCGGGCGAACCATTCTTACAATAAATGTTATTGTAATATATATATATATGTTTATCAATAAATGTTATTGATGTTTCACTCCCATTCTGAAATTAAATGAATGAATGCACTATAAGGTCCCTCTGTACAATTAGGGTTATGTACCACGGCCATCTTGATGATCATATAGCTGTTGATTCATTAAATGAATCATAGAGGCTGGTGTTTCGATGAATATCTAAGGAGTTAGATAGAGGACTCGTCAAACACCGTCAAATGATTGTTAAGAAATGATCTCTAGCCTGAGTAGGAGATGGAAATCCTTTCTCACATAGGTCGATATCTGACCGACCTCTTGATGCAGGTCCTCTGCATGGGAATAGTGATTCGGAGGTGTCAGATTAGTTAGGTCAATGGGTTGACTTAACGAGATCGAGATAGCCTAAGTCCTATGTTGAATACTGTCACAGCATTGGCACGCGTCCTCTAACCGAAGACAGATGTGTTACTGTATGTCTGAGTATGTACATTTGGTAGGACAATAGGTTGATGACCTAACAAAGGTCTATACACCGACACGCTGGTGTGCATGTAAGGGCATATGAGTAATATGATCTCTCGAAGGGATCATACAGGTTCACTTATGAACCGGAAGACATGAGCTCACTCATGAGGTATTGGGACCGATCAAATTCCATGCATGGTCGTCATGCTTTGGAAGCATGACATGAATTTAAAGGTATGATATATGCTTTGGGAAAGCATATGATCGATACCAAATCCTGATGACCAAGATTGAGAAACTTGGTGATCAAACCCTGAAGAAGATAGTTAAAATTGATCTTGATCTTCAGATTGATCATAGGTCTTCCAGTATGCAGGATGTACATGTATTGGAAATACCCGAGGGTGACGTAATTATAAACGATTGTATAACCATGCGGCTTCCATTCCGAGGGAGTGATGAAACAGGTATGGATTTTAGTGACTCCTCTCAGTAGAGAAGCAATCTGATCTTGGTCCAAATGTTGGACATTGGTCTGAATGAGATTCAGATGCAATGAGAAGATTAGATTTGCAGTCTTGATTTAATCAAGCATCTGCGGGAGGTTCGTAAGATCTGTATTTGAGATGAGATCTCAATATCCAAGTCACTATATGTGGAATAATACAATCTCCATGTCCTTATCTCCAAGTATCTGCGGAGAAAACACATTATTCTTGAAGGGGTGCAAGAATAATTCATTTGATGAATTATGTATCCAAGCAAGAAAATCTTGATAATTAAATGAGATTTAATCACCAAGTATAATATGAATGAGATTCATATTGTGAGAATGATTATCCAAGATAATTAAATGGAATTTAATTATCAAGTATTATAGAATATGGATAGTACCATCCATAATATTTGTATATTATAAATATTATTTATAATATACATATTGAAGAGAGAGAATTTTTTGTAAATAGAATTTTTTAATTATTAATGTTTATTGGATTCACATTAATTAATTAATTAATTGGAAATGATATTTACAAATTAGTTTGGATTGTGAATATGATTCACATATTTTTCGATGGCATGAATGAAATATTTATAAATTAATTTGGAATTAATTTGGTAGATAATTTTGTGATAATAGTTATTACAAAATTAATTAAAGATAATCGATAAAAAATGGGAGATAAAATCACCACAAAATAGAGGTGACGTCAACCATGGGTGACGCCCCCTATTTTTGGGGGTGATTTAATTATCTCCTCATTCTTTTTATCTTATTACCTCTTGATAATTAATTTATGTTAAATTAAATTATGTTGATAATGTTTCAACATATATTTAAGTAAATATAAATTAATATTGTTGGTTTTTAGCCAACAAAAATCATGGCCATGGATTAATACATGAATCAACATGGTCGTTGGATCTATGTGTCCCATGGATTGAGATCGATTGGATCCCAAAATAATATATAAGGAGGGATAACCTAGCCTTTCAAAGGTACATAATCAAGAGTTGTAGAAGCCTACTACTCTCTCTCTCATTCTCTCCTACTCTCTCTCTCTTCTTCAAGGTGGTCGTCCATCTTGTATTGAGAAAGAGAGTCTCTTGCCTTCTCCTTCGACGACTCGAGGATCTCCTCCTTCTTTGAGGCTTCTTGCTCTAAAGGAAGACGATGGATTTCGTTGTACGAAATCATGGAATTGATTGCTTGGATCTTCATCGAGGATTACGGGAGGAATGTATCTCATCATGGCGTCCGCAAGTGCATTCTTCGTGGATCGGACTTAATACAGGAGAATCTCTTGTTTTAGAGATCTCACGATTACAACTATGCTCCAAGAGGTATTCCTTATACTTTGTAGTTTGATGAAAGATCCGATAAATGTTCTCGTGATCATGTGGTTTCATCACTTGATTAAAAAATTTTAATTTCCGCTGCATCTAGCGACTAGTCGTCCCGATCGCATATGATGCGATCAACACGCTTCCGTGATGCACTTAAGGATTCTCAATATCCTTCAAGTGGTATCAGAGCCTTAGGTCGAAAAAGGTTTTGGATATGATCCATAGACCTAGGACGACTTGGGTTTGAAAGGGTCGCGAATGTTTTATCACATTTCAATTTTCACACCTCTGTCTAATTGGAAATTTTTGGCACTATTTAAATTGTTTGAACACAAAAGTTGCAAATGGATTTTTTCCCATTAAATAAGGAAACTATAGGATCTGAGTTTACTAAATTTGGATTTCATTTTCTCGAGATATGGCCTTTTGAATATACATGTATTCACTGTTGCGGGAACAACAGATCTAAACGTGATTAATGAGTTAATTACTATTTTGATACACCTCGAAATGCATGCATTATCAGTTGTGTTCTTTCATAAATCAAATTGGCAATCTAAGGAAACTTATTTTGCAATTTTTGGATTTAAATTGATCAAGATAAGTTAATTTTTTGTGATTGGGGGTCACTACTGGAACTTGGCAATCTTGATCATGAACTTTGTGATGTCATTAAAATATGATGATGAAAATTAATAGTTAGTTTTCTGAAATAATTAGTGATAAATATTTGTGAAATATTTAAAGAGATAATTATTTCATTGAATGACATTTGCCTAACCGTAATGATAAGATAATTGATCTTGATCATTGGTTGATATGAATTCATCAACAAACATTGTTTTCATTAAAAACCTTAGTTTATCCTACAATAGTTGTAGGACAACTTTTACATGAAAAACCCTCTTGCTTGAATAGGATTGGGGATTTGTTTATCAAATCTCCTTATAATATATACAAAATTGTTCTGATGTATATTATATGGTATAATTTCGGTTGAAAAACCGATGAGCATCTCAAAGTACATGATGATCTATCTGGCATTATCCTTTCCTGAGGTGGATATGGTGCCTAGTCGGAGAGCATTGGAATTGCGGGTTGCAACATATGTGGTCCGTCCCACTCTCGTCGATACTGGTCATGACAGCGAGTAGGGACTCGATAATGATGGAGAAGTCAAAATGTATTTTTCTAATTACTAAATTCGAATAATAAATACTTTGAGATTATACCTACTATTCAAGTAGTAATCAAGTTTGTTGATTGATGATTGGATTGATGATTAATTTAATGTGATTAAATTAATTATATCTAATAAACACTCTATTATGAATAGATGTGTATTTCCCTTGGAAGAATTAATTATGTGAATATGATTCATGATAATTAATTATTACAATTTGAATATGAGGTGGAGGATCACATAAGTGACATCCATGGTCTCCCGTCAAGGCAAAGAATTCTGTCCCCAACTATTGTATATAGGAGACGCCTGTCCGAAGTGACAGATCCTATATATGATTTATTTGGATCGGGTTCTTTGCTTCTCGAAAGAGTAAGGCCGTATATGTAGTGACCCCAATATCAGGTCCTCATATTATTGAGGTGATATTGGATTGTGTATAGCGAGTATTAAGCCTGTTGACGGTTAGTTCAATTAACACCGGGCCAACATCATCTTAGGGGTGGTGGGCCCGGGTGTTAAAGACCGACCTCGAAAATACAAGGGTGACTTGCAAGGCGGAATGTGTTCCCGCTTCTCTTTATTCGAGTCACATGTTCTCATATTATTGGGATGTGATAAGGATAGACAAGGAGATCCCATATCTTGCCTGAGATATAGCGGTAAGTATATCTCTTACTTTGAAAGAAAATAAGGGAGTAATCTTTCAAAGTTGACATAGCAGGACAAATTTGATTTAAAATGCAATAATTAAATGTCTTAAAAATGAATATATAGTTATTTATATATTCTAATATAGTGCACTTAATTTCAGAAAATGAAGTCCATGAACCCACTTAGCAGGCTCCTGGAGGTCAACCACTTGACTGGATCGAATTATTCGGATTGGATCCGAAATTTGTTTCTTGTCCTTTTCGTGGAGCGCATCTCGTATGTGATGTCCAAGGACAAGATTGCAGACCCCAAGACTGTGGAAGATAAATCATGTAATGAAAAATATGATGAAGATCATAACTTGGCAAGGTGTTACATTCTTGGCTCATTGTCCAATGTGCTTCAGAAGCAACATGTGGAAATGAACCATTGCCAAGAGATTATGCTGAATCTGAAGGAGATGTTCGGTGACATAAATCGCACACAGCGTTACAACGCGATGAAAGAGCTTATTCACTGCAATATTCAGAAAGGGACCTCTGTCAGAGAACATGTACTCAAAGTGTTTGGGTACCTCTCTGAATTGGAAACCCTGGGAGCCTACATGGATTCTGACATGCAGTATGATTTTATTCTCCTTTCGCACCCTAAGTCTTTCAACAACTTTGCCATGTCTTATCACATGAGCAAAGGCAACTTCAATAAAGCTGGGTTGTTAGCTGCATTGAAGTCTGCAGAAGACGTGATGAAGAAGGACGACCCCTCTGCTAGTGCAATAGTTGCACAAGTGAGAGGAAAAAAGCGGGCATAAGCAAGGTTCTCGGAAGGGCCCGACCAAGAACAGAAAGAAGAAGAATCAAGGAGTTGGTTCATCTTCTAGTGCTTCTACACTGATGACATCGAAAAAGTCCGATGTCAATCACTATTGCAAGAAGTCCGGGCACTAGCGGCGTAACTGCCCGAATTACCTGAAGTCTGCTGACAAAGGTAAAGCCCCAGTAGGTATGAAATCTACTTTCATCATTGAAACTACCTTTCTCGTTAGTCGAGAAGGAAGTTGGGTTATAGATTCTAGTTCTTCTGTTCATGTATGCAATTCGTTGCATTTATTTCAAGAAACTAGGAATCTGGAGCAAGGGGAGATAGTCATCCAGATGGGATCTGATGCAAGTGTTGCAGCAGTCGCCATCGGGACGTGCAGACTATCATTATCTAGTGGTCGAGTCTTAGTACTTAAAGAGTGTCTTTATGTCCCTAAAGTCAGGACGAATTTGATATCTGTATCTAAGCTTGTTAGACATGGATACTCCTTCCTGTTCTGTAATAAGTTAGTCATTAATCAATATGATAAATTTATTGCGGAAGGTGTTCTGACTTCTGGAGGACTTTATGAGTTGTGCATTGATGAATGTATCATAAATGTCACTACCACTGATAATAAAAACCCTAAAAGATCCAGGGAGAATGGAAATCATTCGAATATGATTTGGCATCAAAGGCTTGGTCGTTTATCTGTTTATCGGATCAATAGATTGATAAAGGATGGACCTTTAGATTTTCTATAGGTTCAATCTTTACCTACCTGTGAACAATGCATTCGAGGTAAAATGACCAGGATGCCTTTCCGTAACAAGATTACGAGATGCGAAGGTATTCTTGACCTAATACAAACGGATGTATGCGGTCCCTTCGGTACTACGACTATAAATGGATATCGATATTATTTGACGTTTATTGATGACCACTCGTGATACGGGTTTATCTTCCTACTACGTCATAAATCTGAAACCTTTGAAAAGTTCAAAGAGTTTAAGGCTTTGATTGAGAACCAAACCGATAGGAAGATCAAACGGATTCGAGTTGACCGGGGTGGTGAGAACTGATGAATACCCATTCATCACTCTTTATTCTTATATTTTAGATACAAAAACCTTTGCAAATACATGTATATCTCTGTAAATATAAATAGATATCAAATTGCATGCATTGTATAAAAGGGAATAATTAGCATGTTTTTGTGCAAAAATAAAAGAAGAAAGAACTAAAAGAAAAAGAGGGAGATATTTAGAATAAATATTGAGCAACCTAATCCCAAGGGAGGGCTCACTATGGGCCTGACCACATAAAAGCCTAAGTAGAGAGAGATAATGAAGCTCATGTGTGTAAATATACCTGTAAATATAATAAAAATATTTTCCTCTAAAAATAAAATAAAAATAGGGTTGTATATATTTGTGAATATGTGTAAACACAAAACCAAAATAAAAAGAATAAAAAGAAAATAAAAATAACCTTCCTCATACATATACACCATGTACATAGGACCACACATATATTTATTTTACCTTGTAAATAAATAAATCAAAATCTCATAAAATTTGTATATATTCTATATTTCATAATGTAAATAAATAAAATAAAAGCCATAAAAATAAAAATAAAATAAAAAGAACAAAAATAAAAACCAAAAGAAACATTGTATATATACCATGCATACAAATGTATATACCTATTTATTTTTCCCTTGTAAATAAATAATAAAAATAAAATAAAAATACCTTTTTATTCCCAATTTTATGCTATAAATAAATAAAATATAAAATGCGAATAAAAATGTACAAAAATAATTAATTAAAAATGAAAAAGTAAAAATCAATATTGTATATATACCTATATATAGCACTATATTGTAAATACCTAATTTATATTTCAAAAAAAGAAAAAAAATCATAAAAAATAGTTTAAAAATAAAAAAACATTTTTCGTGTTTTAACTTTTTCAAAATTCGGCCATTTATTATTTTTTATTCAATTTCTAAATTTTTAACAAAAGCTGCGCTCCCATTGGTCCACGGGGGATTGTTGACCCCGGTCAACTCTCCCCCGCGGACCACTTTCCCCGCAGATCCAGCAACTGAACCGTTTTCTCCTAATTATTCCCGTTTGACCCGATCACCATTTCTCTAATCCCCGAGTCCTAATCACTCTCCAGACATCCGGGAACCTCGCCTGACACATTGCCTAGGGGTCCGTGCTTCACCAAGCCGGACCCGACCCTTTCTTCCCGGACCATCACTCGTATTTAGTCTGAGCTCCGGTTGCATTTTCACGTATCTTTGGTTCCCATCTCTCCACCCCAAGACCTACATTGCTCTCGCCTGAGTGACAGCTCGCGAGTGACGGTGTTGCAGCGAGGAAGGAGCGTGTAGACCATAGATCCGGTGACCTAGCGCCGCCGTGCGCCGCCACCAGTGTGGTGCTTGAGCCTCGGGCCTCGACGTCCCTCGAGGCGAAGACCAGGAGTTCCCGGAGCTCGTCCACAGTCGAATCCATACACCCCGTAAGCTAAATTCCTTCTATATTTCTCGAATTTCAGTTTTTGCCCAACTTCATCTTCCGCCGTCCCCGATCGATTTCGACGACCTTCGTCACTCCCTCGATCATCGGACTCGACCTTCATCATTACGAGACCTCTCCGCACCTTCTGCACCCACTCACACCCCCTGTCTTGCCCCAGAGCAGGCACTTGGAGCTCCACCTCCGTCGCCTCACCGGAGCTCCCCCATCTCGACGCATCGTTCATCCCCATCACCCCTAACCGGGTCAAGGCACTTTGCCCTCGACCCAGGAGATTGTTGACGTGCTTTGCAGTTCAAAGCGAGCCTATCTGAGGGCTCGACGTTTTGGAGCAGCAGCTCGACCTCCGCCGGTGTCGCCTGAGCTCTCCGGAGCTCCGTTGCTTCATCGGAGGGGCTCTTCAGACATGGGAGGAGCAGGCGTTCCTTCTCCGATCACTAGCAGCCCGTGAGGAGGGTCACCGTGCGTGCACCGGGCCGGCAAAGTTCGCCGGCCATTTGTTCTTCGTGCATCCTCCAGAGCCGTCTGATCTCCCTCCAGCTCCAGATTCTCATTGAGCCGTCCATTTGAGGATCAGCCATCACCGTCAGATCTTTGGAGGCTTGATCGTGACCGTCGATTCAGCGAAGCTTAGCGCCCGCTATTCCCAGCATCCGATCAGCCACGTGGCGCCACTTCAGCTCTCGGATCATAATAAGGGGTAAATTTCTTGTAGTCCCCTCTGTTTATTGATTTTATTAGTTAGTCCTGTAAATATCGCATGTAGTTGTTTTTATTTTGGACCTTTTGCATAGTGGATCTCGTCATTAATCTTATTTGCACTTATACCCCTGTACGTTGTGGTGCACGTGCTTCGACACGTGATTTAGTGGGATATTTGCATGTATGGGCTGATGTTTTAAGGTGTTTATGAATGAAAGTATCATTTCAGTATTTGCATATATATACCCCTGTGAACGTTTTAATTCCTCATGTGCTGAATATCGTGTGTATTTTACACTTTCGCCCCTGGATTTTTAGTACGTGTTACTATTTAGTCCAGGGACTTAAGTTTTATTGCAAGTTGGTCCCTGAGTGCCCAGATCACGTGCGAGGCACGTGAAACCTTGGAAAATTTGCACCGGACCCCTTGGATTTCTGTGCTTGTTATTTCTAGGCCACCTAAGTATGTTTTTATGACAAATAGGTCCCTGTGACTGTGGGATTGTATTTGTTGTAAATAAAATACTAAATATCATCCAAATTCCGTGAAAATTTGAGACGTGGCTCCTGCCACTGTGTAGGATTTTCATCAAATTTTGGGAAATTTTTGGAGCCCATTTATTTTTTTAAAAAATTCAAAAACACGTATTTTTCTTACTGTCCAGTTCTAAAAATCACAAAAAAATATTAAAACAACTTTAAAAATTAATAAAAAATTAGATATTGTTTGTCTTGCTGTGCTTGATTTTCTGACCAATTTTAGTCATTTTTGGATTATAAAAACTATAAAAATTACAAAACCCTTCAAAACCCATAAGATTCTAATAATTAAAAGAAAAATCCAAAAATAATGAACCCAGTGCCTAATTTTTCCTTGTATTTCACACTTTACCGGAAAATTACCTTCAGACTTTGATACAGCCATTATCTATTTTATTTTGGCCCTCCAAATCTGACAGGACAGTGTCTTTGATCTTCAGCCTTGTTCTATTTTTATGAAATTCCATAAAAATCAGAAAAATCCCAAAAATTAACCAAAAAAATAGAAAAATATATAAAACATAAAAACATTTTTTTTGAATTTTTGGGTGAATTTTGAGTAGTTAAATAATTGTGTGAAGTTGCTTGTTTCCTTGATTTTCTTATTTTCCTTATTATTTAAAAATCCAAAAAATATTGAAAAATATTAAAAACCCACCAAAAGTTTGCTTGTTTATATTTTACTCTTTTAGAATACTTTGTAGGCCGCAAGGCCATCACGTGCTCCCTGAGTCCGATCTCGTCGCTATACCAGGCTAATCTAATAGCCAGGGCTACTATTGAGTTTCTTTGATTTTTATATGGTTTTTGTGGTCTGATCTCACATTTTTCTTGTTGATCTGAATTATTTCCAGAGTGATTGAGGTCTCAACGACCCGAGTTATTTTTATTCCTTAGTCATTTGGGTTGATTTTTCGGGTCATCAGAATGGCGCCGTTGCTGGGGAGCACGGCTTAGTTGTCGCATTTGACTTTTCCGCGGTTTTATTCTTCACGGTTTTCTGTAGATATTTTTGTATATATTTTATCTGACTTGTTTATATATAATAATCTAGTCTGATCACACTCTCTGTTTGTTTTCTTGCGAGGGCCCGAGTACCGAGGCGGCTTTCTTCGAAAGTCGAGCAACCGCGGGAGCCAGAGGCGGCTCTCTTCTCTACAGAGCCGCAAGAGGACGCGAGGAGCGAGCAGGAGTGCGGGAGCTGCGGAATAGCTGCGGGTTAGATTAGCCGTAACTTAGATTTTATTTCCTGTAGTACTTGAACTATTATTGTAATAAAACAGGGACAGGACTGAGACACTTGGACTTGAGAGATTCTCGGGGTCTGTTTCGCCGAGCACTGGTGCGCTCGAGGGACCCCTCGGTTTTACACGGCTTTGTCGCGATTTTGTTTCCTTTACTGCATTTTCCAGTTTCTCGCGGATTTTCAAGCCCCTGGCTTTAGGATTTTCTGCTTGATTGTAACGTAACTCATATGATCTAAACATCGTAATACATTTGCCTGTTCCTATAGTTCGGTAATTGGACCTATAATAAAAGATTAATAAAATAGTTGATTCACTAACTTCGAGCCTACGCGCCGCGAGCCCACCTCGTCAAGACTCCTCCTGAACTCGACCTGTCGAGAAGAGGAGGGGTGGGTCTAGACCGAACTCTCTGGATTGGAGGCTGGTGGTCAGCTAGTTGTTCTTTCGAGTAGCACTGCTGTTTAGGGACTCGGTTTTCTGCCTGCACCATTTAGGTAGTTTATTTCCTGTCTTTCAATTCTGTGCGGATCATTTTGCATGTAGATTGCTGGAGTCAGGTACGCATTTCTTACTCTGCATGCATCATTGATTTTTCACGCATCGGCTTTTTTGTCTTCACCCCCTGTTTTGGACTTAATACCAGGAGAACCGAAAAATTCGTTAGGAGATTTGTTTGATTATTGAAAAATATCTAAAAAAGAAAAACAATAAAACTTGGGACTGTTAACATTATCGACCCTAAAAGATACCTCACTTAAAAATCTGTCTTGGGGAGAGTAACCCCCTCATTGTCTGGTTTACTTGCGCGAGAGAGTGACCCCGCACACTAGGTAAAGCCCTCCGATATTCTTCTCAACTGATTACCGGCTATTTCTGTACCGGACAGTCGGTTGGGAAAATATCGGGTAACCCAACAGGTCACGTAATCGCTCTGCTATCCTGACTGATCACCAAAATAAAATTGACAAGATAATTGACCGAGCCTTTACGGTCTTCAACTCGTGTTGCGTTGGTGAATAGAGGGTTTGCTTGTGATCATAGTTGTTACCAGATCTCATCCGCACTAGTCGCCAGATCACAATGATGGGCAGGAGGTCTCTTAGGCAGCCTCTGGCTGCACCGCTTTTTAGCACTCCAGCCCACTCATCTAGATCGGTTCGTGGGAGCTCAGACCCGCTCTCCGAACCTGAGTACGACTCCACCCTGTTCCCCCTCGATCCCCATTCTTCTGAGACCGAGCTACCAGTGCCAGAGGAGAGACAGACAGATGATTTATCGGCACCTGAGTTTGGATGTTTTGATTTTGCAGAGACTATGGCCGGCAGTAGTGATGATCACACCAGCGGTCCGTAGCATGAGCACTTTGTTCTGGACCAGGGTGCGATCAACTCCACCCGGATCGCCTCCCTCGAGACAGTTCAGCAGCAGTTGAGGGATCAGGGCGCATTCATGTTGGATATGAGGCAGAGCTTGAGCAGATGAGAGCCTACCGCGAGCAGCGCAGCGTAGGGGGAGGACCCGACGATGTAGCAGCAGCCGCAGCAGCCGCCGCCACCGCAGCAGGAGCAGCAGGACCTCCGAGACCGATGCGGGAGTTACACAACCTTGGATCGACATTGATGCACCGTTGGGTGGTACTACCAGCGATCGTGGGGGACTTCGAGTTCCCCCCGAACACCTTGCAGCTTCTTCCCCGGTTTCATGGGCTGGCTACTGAGGAGCCCCATCTCCACCTTCAGGAGTTCGAGATGATATGCAGCACTGTCCACGATCGTTAGGTGGACCAGGATACCATCCAAATGATTGCCTTCCCCTTCTCCTTAGCAGACAGAGCATCCACCTGGCTGAAGCACTTGGGGAAGTTCGTCTACACCTGGGAGCAGCTCCGCGCCGAGTACTTGCACAAGTACTACCCACTCGGGCGGACGAACGCCGCTAGAGCCCTGATCAGCAACTTCTCCATGCTCCCCAACAAGCAGTTCCACATGGCATGGGAGAGGTTTCGAGAGCTGACCGACAGATGCCCGCACCATGACATTTCCAAGCCGAACCTTGTTCAGTGCTTTTTCAGCGGGCTGACACCAAAGCTTCAAGGCTTGGTGAACGCTTCTTGTGGCGGGTCTTACTTCGCCAAGGACCACGATTAGGTCTGGGCCATCTACGAGGAGATGGTCGAGAACTATATGGTGATGTCCCAAACCCGATTGTACACTCAGGGCAGACCCCAGCAGCCACAGATCGTGCAGTACCAGATGATAGCACGGGTCGACGCCGGTCCATCCAGTTCGTCAGCGGTAGCAGCAGCACAGGCCGAGTCCGCAGCCGCGGACATGGGGATTATCAGCGAGAAGTTGGACCAGATGGAGATTATTGAGAAGAAGCAGTGCTAGGGCATCACGCAGATGGAGCAGATGGCACAGACTCTGAGTGACCTGAAGACACAGCTCATGTGTCTCCAGGAGGTACAGACGGCTTCACAGCCTCCTCTTCAGGTACGAGGCGATCCGAGTAGCAGCAGCAGCTCGTCGCAGCGCTCCATCTCTCACCAACAGCCTAGACAGGTCCATCTTGTATAGGCGGAGCCGTACCAGCAGCCGCAACTCACCTACCAGGCACCACCATCCACTGACACTCAGATGGTGGTATACCAGCCGGATCGACCTCTGGCAGTACTCCTGCCAGCCCCTTACGATTCAGAGCCATTGATGGATGTCAACTGGATTTGGTACGACTGCCCCTAGCCCGGTATCTGACGAGACCATCCCAGATTCCGTTGGGCGGCCGGAGGTGCTTAGCCCCAGCAGCAACCGTCAGGACAGGGTGGCCAGTACAGCCATCAGAGAGATCACCAGCAGCAGCAGCCCCCAGCGTACACACACAGCAGCAGCAGCAGCGGTCACAGCAGTATGGTCCTCGTCCCTATCAGCAGGGACAGTCTTGGAGGCGTAAGCAGCCTCATCAGCCGCAGCATCAGCCACATTCTTACCCCTCTCAGCCACAGCAGCAGCAGCCTCATTACCAGAGAGGTTACCCGTCAGGTTCTCATGGGCCATCCTATGAGAACCTTGCCTTGGATGACATAGCCTGCCTCCTCACAGATCAGCAAGCTACCTTTCGACGGGTGATGGATGAGTTCCGCCAGGACATGCGGGACATTGTGAGAGGGAAGGCCGCCATCCCTGCCCAGATAGAGCCCAATACGAACAACCTCAAGAGGAAGTCTGAGCAGGTAGTTTGTACTGAGTATGCCACTCCGAGTGATGTTCTTGGTGGTATGTCTGCATATCTTTTTGATACTGACTTTGTCACACTTAGGAGCGGTAGGATGCCAGCAGGCGGCGACTCGTCTGAGCGACACCCTGTGGATACATCCAGAGCGCCAGGCGAGGAGGAGAACGGTATTGAGGCCGCTAGAGATGATGACGGTGGTACTGATGCCACCATGGATGCTGATTCGACCAGCGGTACTGAGGCCGTCGTTTCACCAGTTGGAGGAGGTAGTACTGAGGCCACCCATGTTGCCGAGCCAGAGCGCGGTACTGAGGCCGCCCGTCTACCAACCGATGGTGGTGTTGATGCCACCGTTTCTTCAGAGATTCCTGTTGTTTTCTGTTAGTGATGTATCTCGGAACACTTCTGTGAATAAAGGAAAGGGTTTATTTTCTTCTGGTCCCACTGTGGTGCATGATGTATGTGTAGATCCGACCGTCGAGCCGTCTAGACCCTCTCCTAGTCCTTCATCTGAGAAGGATCCTGTGATCCCCTTCCCTAGAGCCCTTCAGATGGGGAAGGGGAAGAAAAATGAAAATCCAAAAAAGAGACAGCAGGAAGAGTTCTACCAATAGATGATAGACCGTTTTCACATACAGCTGACTCTTCAGGAGGCTTTGCAGCACATCCCTCTTCTTCAGCGTTCCCTTAGAGACAGGACTACAATCAGGAGGAAGAGGAAGAACCACCACTCAGAGATTCATGTGCTGACGAGAGCCACTTGTTTCGTGATCCAGAACCGTCTGCCGGCCAAGAGGACAGATTCAGGAGCCCCTTATGTCATATGCCATATCAGTGAGCAGAGGTTCGACCGTACTCTATTAGACAGCGGATCGTCGATCATCCTACTTCCGGCAGCCCTTCTCGACCGCTTCGAGTTGGGCACTCTTAGACAGAGCAGGACAATCCTTCAGTTTGCTGATCGATCTATCAAGAGGCCGAAGGGTTTGCTGAGGGACGTTGTCGTCACGATTCAGTTCCTGCAATTCCCCGTGGACTTCGTAGTGTTGGACATGGAGATCCCTGAGTCAGTGACCGATACCACCATCATTCTAGGTCGCCCGTTCTTGGCCACAGCCGAGGCAGTGACTGACCATGATAGCAGAAAGGTATACTTTCGCGTCGAGGGCGAAAGTGTACAAATAGAGATGGTCGAGGACATCAGAGCCATAGACAGAGCATGCTCAGAGGCTACTTCCGATACAGAGCAGATGACAGATGCCGGGCTAGACATCCACCAGGACTGCGACTTTATGATTACAGATGATGAGGCAGTATGGGCAGATCCAGATGCACAGGCCATCCTCTCACCTTCAGAGTCCGTTGATGCAGAGATGACAACAGAGGAGAGCTTGGAGAGCACATTCCTAGTCCAGGATACTTTTGAGGCAGCAGAACCGGTACTCGACCGCGAGACTGATTTTTGTGATGATGGTGGTAATGAGGCCACCATGGATGATACAGATCCCTCGGAGTCAGATTTTGATTGGGCAGATTTTGATGATTACATACCAGATCTGACTTCCACTGAGCCTGCAGTTAGGGAGGAGGTAGATGCCGAGCAGAGCTGAGACAGTCCATTAGGGAAGCCTTCTCCAGATTCAGAGAGTGATAGAGAGTTTCAGTTCTCCCATGCGGATTTGGAAGCCTTCACGCAGAGTTTTCAGAGGCCAGATCCACCAGCACCCAGTTGTCTAGAGCTGAAGTCGCTTCCTACGTCGCTGAAGTATAGGTTCCTTGCGGGTGAGCATGAGATGTACCCAGTCATTATCTCCGCCGATTTGACTGGAGAGCAGGAATCCCGTCTGATGGGGGTTCTTGAAAAGAACCGCAAGGCGATAGGATGGAGTGTAGCAGATCTACAGGGGAGCAGTCCGGCTCTGTGCTCTCACCACATCTATCTCGAAGATGAGGCAAAGCCGTCGCGTGAGTTCCAGCGGCTGCTGAACCCGAATCTGAGGGAGGTTGTCATGAAGGAAATTTCGAAGTGGTGGAGTGCCGATTTTATCTACCCCATCTCCGACTCCAAGTGGGTCAGCCCTTTGCATGTGGTGCCCAAGAAGACGGGCATCACTACAGTGGTCAGCGAGTCTGGAGAGGAGATTGCTACACGGGTACCCACTTCTTGGAGGGTTTGCGTTGACTACAGGAGACTCAACCAGGCCACCAAGAAGGATCATTTCCCCCTGCCCTTTATAGATCAGATCACTGAGAGACTAGCAGGGAAGAGCCACTATTGTTTTCTGGATGGGTACTCGGGCTACAACGAGGTGGCCATCGCTCCCGAGGACCAGGACAAGACCACCTTTACCTGTCCCTTCGGCACATACGCCTTCCGACGCATGCCATTTGGGCTATGCAATGCCCCTGCGACTTTTCAGAGATGCATGTTGTCGATCTTTTCCGACATGATAGGGGAGTGCTTGGAGGTCTTCATGGATGATTTCTCGGTTTACGGCGACGGATTCGACTCCTGTCTTGACTGCCTAGACCGAGTACTTCAGCGCTGTATAGAGGTTCGCTTGGTTCTATCTTGGGAGAAGAGTCACTTCATGGTGACTCAAGGGACGGTGCTTGGCCATATCATCTCGAACAGGGTCATTGAGGTTGATCCGGACAAGGTTGATGTCATTAGAAAACTCGCACCGCCGATTAATTTGCGGCAGTTACGGTCATTCCTGCGGCACGTCGATTTCTACCAACGATTCATTCATGACTTTAGTAGGATTGCACGGCCGTTGACTGATCTGTTGACGAAAGACACTGAGTTCCTTGTTGATGACATTTGTCTTTCGTCTTTCGAGACTCTCAAGAGATGTGTTGTTGAGGCTCCTATTTTTCATCCACCTGATTGGTCTCTCCCATTCGATATCATGACGAATGCCTCCGATTTTGCCGTGGGGGCCATGCTGGGACAGAGGAGGGATGGAGTCCCATTTGCTATTCACTACGCTAGTCGTACATTGGATGCCGCGCAGCGGAACTACACAGTCACAGAGAAGGAAATGCTAGCCGTAGTCTTCCCCCTAGATAAGTTCAGATCGTACGTTATTGGATCTAGAGTGACCCTGTACACAGATCATACCGCCATCAGATACCTTATGGCAAAGAAGGATGCCAAGGCCAGACTTACTAGATGGATCCTTCTACTCCAGGAGTTTGACATAGAGATTAAGGATAAGCCTGGAGTCAAGAATGTGGTGGCGGATCATCTCTCCTGATTAGAGCATCTTGAGGATTTTGACTTGATTGACCCTATTGGTGAGACCTTCCCAGATGAGGCGATCCTTGCTATCGCCTCTCTCCCATGGTATGCCGATATTGTGAATTTTCTTGTTGCTAAGAAAGTTCTACAAGATTGAGGCAGGAGGACATCACTCTAAGAGGAGAACGGCACAGAAAGTGCTCCAATACGGCCTATGGTGGCCTACTCTCTTCAAGGACTCTGATGAGTTCGTGAAGAGGTGTACTGACTGTCAGAGAATGGGCACTTGTGGACAGCATGATATGATGCCGATGCATCCCATTCACTTTTGTGAGGTTTTTGACGCATGGGGCATCGATTTCATGGGTCCATTCCCTAAGAGTCAGGGATTTGAGTACATTCTGTTGGACATTAATTATGTGAGTCGTTGGGTTGAGGCCATCCCCTCTCGAACCGCTGATGCCAGGACAGTCTGCAGATTTTTGAGGAAGCACGTCATTACACAGTTCGGGGTACCTCGAGTATTGATTTCAGATGGGGGGTCTCATTTCATCAACGACCAGGTAAAGGCCCTTGCTAGCGAGTTCGGCATAGACCATCGAGTTGCCACTCCATACCATCCACAGACGAATGGTCTAGCCGAGGTGTCGAACAGGGAGATCAAGACTATATTGTAGAAAGTCGTCCGCCCTGACCGAAAGGATTGGTCACAGCTTTTGGACTCGGTCTTGTGGGCATATCGTACGTCTTTCAAGACACCTTTGGGCACATCTCCCTTTCGCCTCGTTTATGGCAAGCCGTGCCATTTACCTGTTGAGTTGAGGCACAGGTCACTTTGGGCAGTTACAGATATTCTTTTGGATCCAGATAGTGTAGGAGACCAGAGGAGGGTAGAGTTAGCGGCCTTGGAGGAGCTTCGTGATACCGCCTTCTCAAACAGCCTACAGTACAAAGAGAGAGTGAAGGAGTGGCATGATTCTCATATCAGCCACAAGCATTTTGAGCCTGGACAGAGAGTATGGTTGTTTGATGCTAGGCTTCATCTATTTCCAAGGAATCTACAGAGCAAATGGATGGGACCTTATCTTGTGAGAAAGGTACATGACAACGGGAGCATTGATATATTTGAGTTGTCTTCTGAGAGTACCTTTCGAGTGAACGGCCAGCGGCTCAAGCCATTTCTAGATCATGAGCCGCGGGTCGTTGATGTTGCCCCTACTCATTTTGCGTGAGATGTGGTCTCTTGACTCACATCTATTGCATCTCACGCCTGATTATCACCGTTCTTCTGACATATATAGATCCAGTTGTCCATATCACTCTATTCTTTAGTCCCACATCCCTTTTGTCATCGTATGATTATATGCTATACTTAGGGTGTACTTTACCCTAAGTATAGGGGGATGTAGGACCTTCGGGTATTCTTTTGATTCTTTCTACCCCTGTTTTGTTGCCTATACTTAGGGATATTTTACCCTAAGTATAGGGAGGGTAGACTCTGTACATCCTTCACTCGGATTTCCCTTCATGTATAGCTTGCTATACTTAGGATTACTTGATCCTAAGTATAGGGGGGAAAACACCGAGTTCTCCTCATTCTATTATTTCATTCATCTCTATATTCAGCCATTCCTTTAGCCATAACTCGTACTTTGTGAGTGTGTGAATAAATAAAAATGGCTAAAAACCCATAAAAAATTAAAAATTTTCCCTTGTATATAAAATTCATCTTGCACATACCTATTTATTTATACAAATTATTTTTGTACAAATGATTGTAAAATGATTTGTGTAAAGGATTTGTAAATATTTTCATATCAAAATTATGTATACAGTACAAAATTTTTCCAAAATGTTTTGAAAACAAAAAGTTTGCAAAAACCTTGTAAAAGTTTGTAAATATTTTGCAAAACTCGCATTCATGCATACATCCATGTTTTCAAACATTTTTCAAAAATTTTGCACGATTGTAAATATTTGTAAAGTGCATCTTTGTAAATATTTGTATAGTTTTCTTGGATTCTAGTTGACATTTAAACTAGCCTTGAATTAAATTGGGAAATGGAGCTTGATTAAGATCTTAATCCACCTAATTCTAAGAGGAACCTTATAGGGCTTAGGGTTAAGGCTTTTCAGGTCCATTGGGACTTAATTCTTTGAGTCCACTAGGCTATGAGCATATGTCATCTTGATGAGCCTAAGTAGAGCACTTAACAACACACAAATGACTATTAGAGACAATGGCTTGACTTACACCAGCACTTTACACATAGCTCTCCACGGATGAGGTGGTAAGGAGGCAGTTTCCTTTGGCTTGGGGTAGCATATGAGGGTAGTACTTCTAGGCGGAACCTCTCTTCTTCTTCTAGTGAAGGAAGTGTGTCTCAACTTGGTCTGGTGGTGATGAAATCTAAAGACAGAAGTTGTGGGTTGCAATAAAGCTTCAAAAGAGGGATAGTCTACTTGCTCAAGAGGAAAAACTCCTTGTATATGTGCTGCACCATGTAGATATGTTGTACAGTTGCACATGAAAAAAATGTGCAAAAAGAAAAGAACTCCAAAAAAGTGGTGGGTCGGATTGAAATTTAATAACCCCACGGGAGTGTATATAGTCAAATAAAGTAAAAGCTTATGGTATACATGTTACATCTCATGAAGCTCGCAGCGGGAGACTCAGCTACACTGGTTGAGATCCCAAGGATACATGGCTACACTGGCCATGGTCCATTCTTCATCTTCTTCCCCCTCTTCTTGAGCCGGTTGCACTTGAACTTAGAAGGGAATACCCCACTTCTCGAGGAAAGAGTTGCTAGACCGAGGTATTAGAGTTACCAGGTTGGGGGAGGTTGTTTCTTTGTTACTTCTGAGGTGGGGAGCTACATATCACTTACACTGCATGGAAAGATTCATGGTCATTAGAGTTTGTGTATGTAGACTTGTTATGATCTGGTTTATTGAGGAGTCTTGTCCGTAGACTGGTGGAACTTAGAGGCTATTGAGTTTTAAACTTAAGTCCAAATAAGGTTCCGACACATTAATAATCCAAAGATCTGATCGAGCTCCATATTTCAATTTAATAAAAGCAAGTTTAATAATCAGCCTTAATCCATGTATATTCTCCTCTTTTTCTGTTTCTTTCTCTTTTTCACTTCTTTTCCAAATAAGTGTTTGCTAAGGGACTAGCAAAGTTAAGTATAGGCGGGTGATGAATACCCATTCATCACTCTTTATTCTTATATTTTAGATACAAAAACATTTGCAAATACATGTATATCTCTGTAAATACAAATAATTATCAAATTGCATGCATTGTATAAAAGTGAATAAGTAGCATGTTTTTGTGCAAAAATAAAAGAAGAAAGAATTAAAAGAAAAAGAGGGAGATATTTAGAATAAATATTGAGCAACCTAATCCCAAGGGAGGGCTCACCATGGGCCTGACCGCATAAAAGCCCAAGTAGAGAGAGATAAGGAAGCTCATGTGTGTAAATATACATGTAAATATAATAAAAATATTTTACTCTAAAAATAAAATAAAAATAGGGTTGTATATATTTGTGAATATGTGTAAATACAAAACCAAAATAAAAAGACTAAAAAGAAAATAAAAATAACCTTCCTTGTACATATTCACCATGTACATAAGACCACACATATATTTATTTTACCTTGTAAATAAATAAATCAAAATCTAATAAAACTTGTATATATTCTATATTTCATAATGTAAATAAATAAAATAAAAGCCATAAAATAAAAAATAAAATAAAAAGAACAAAAATAAAAACCCAAAGAAACATTGTATATATACCATGCATACAAATGTATATACCTATTTATTATACCCTTGTAAATAAATAATAAAAATAAAATAAAAATACCTTTTTTCCTAATTTTATGCTATAAATTAATAAAATATAAAATGGGAATAAAAATGTACAAAAATAATTAATGAAAAATCAAAAAGTACAAATCAATATTGTATATATACCTATATATAACACTATATTATAAATACCTAATATATATTTCAAAAAAATAATTAAAAAACACAAAAAAATAGTTTAAATATAAAGAAACATTTTTCATGTTTTAACTTTTTCAAAATTTGGCCATTTATTATTTTTATTCAATTTCTAAATTTTTAATAAAAGCTGCGCTCCCATTGGTCCACAAGGGATTGTTGACCCCGGTCAACTCTCCCCCGCGGACCTCTTTCCCCGCGGATCCAGCAACCGACCTGTTTTCTCCAAATTATTCCCATTTGACCCGATCACCATTTCTCTAAACCCCGGGTCCTAATCACTCTCCAGACTTCCGAGAACCTCGCCCGACACATTGCCTAGGGGTCCGTGCTTCACCAAGCCGGACCCGGACCTTTCTTCCCGGACCTTCACTCGTATTTAGTCTGAGCTTCGGTCGCATTTTCACGTATCTTTGGTTCCCATCTCTCCACCTCAGGACCTCCATTGTTCTCGCCTGAGTGATAGCTCGCGAGTGATGGTGTTGCAGTGAGGAAGGAGCGTGTAGACCATCGATCCGGCGACCTAGCGCCGTCGTGCGCCGCCACCGGTGTGGTGCTTGAGCCTCGGGCCTCGACGTCCCTCGAGGCGAAGACCAGGAGTTCCCGGAGCTCGTCCACAGTCGAAACCATACACCCGGTAAGCTTAATTCCTTCTATATTTCTCAAAATTCAGTTTTCGCCCAATTTCATCTTCCGCCGTCCCCTCTCGATTCCGACCACCTCTGTCACTCCCCCGATCATCGGACTCGACCTTCATCATCACGAGACCTCTCCGCACCTTCTGCACCCACTCACACCCCCTGTCTCGCCCCGGAGCAGGCACTTGGAGCTCCACCTCCGTCGCCTCGCCGGAGCTCCCCCATCTCGACGCATCGTTCATACCCATCACCCCTAACCGGGTCGAGGCACATTGCCCTCGACCCAGGAGCTTGTTGTCATGCTTTGCAGTTCAAAGCGAGCCTATCTGAGGGCTCGACGTTTTGGAGCAGCAGCTCCACCTCTGCTGGTGTTGCCTGAGCTCTCCGGAGCTTCGTTGGTTCATCGGAGGGGCTCTTCAGACGCGGGAGGACCAGGCGTTCCTTCTCTGTTCACTAGCAGCCCGCGAGGAGGGTCACCGTGCGTGCACCGGGCCGGCGAAGTTCGCCGGCCATTTGTTCTTCGTGCATCCTCCAGAGCCGTCCGATCTCCCTCTAGCTCCAGATTCTCATCGAGTCGTCTATTTGAGGAGCAGCCATCACCTTCAGATCTTTGGAGGCTTGATCGTGATCGTCGATTCAGCAAGGCTTAGCGCCCGCTACTCCCAGCCATCCGATCAGCCACGTGGCGCCACTTCAGCTCTCGGATCATAATAAGGGGTAAATTTCTTGTAGGCCCCTAGTTTATTGCTTTTATTAGTTAGTCCTGTAAATATCGCATGTAGTTGTTTTTATTTTGGACCTTTTGCATAGTGGACCTCGTCGTTTATCTTACTTGCACTTATACCCCTGTACGTTGTGGTGCACGTGCTTCGACACGTGATTTAGTGGGAAATTTGTATGTGTGGGCCTGATGTTTTAAGGTGTTTATGAATGAAAGTATCTTTTCAGTATTTACATATATACCCCTGTGAACGTTTTAATTCCTCATATGCTGAATATCGTGGGTATTTTACACTTTCGCCACTAGATTTTTAGTACGTGTTACTATTTAGTCCAGGGACTTAAGTTTTATTGCAAGTAGGTCCCTGAGTGCCCAGATCACGCGCGAGGCGCGTGAAACCTTGGAAAATTTGCACCGGACCCCCCTGAATTTCTGAGCTTGTTATTTCTAGGCACCCTAAGTATGTTTTTATGACAAATAGATCCCTGTGACTGTGGGCTTGTATTTGTTGTAAATAAAATACTAAATATCATCCAAATTGCGTGAAAAGTTGATACGTGGCTCCTGCCACTGTGTAGGATTTTCACCGAATTTTGGGAAATGTTTGGAGCCCATTTATTATTTTTAAAATTCCAAAATACGCATTTTTCTTACTGTCCAGTTCTAAAAATCATAAAAAATATTAAAAACAACTTTAAAAATTACAAAAAAATTACATATTGTTTTCTTGTTGTGCTTGATTTTCTGACCAATTTTGGTCATTTTTGGACTTATGAAAACTATAAAAATTACAAAACCCTTAAAAACCAATAAAAATTCTAATGATTAAAAGAAGAATCCAAAAATAATAAACCCACTGCCTATTTTTTCCTTGTATTTCACACTTTACAGGAAAATTACCTTCAGACTTTGATAGAGCAATTATCTATTTTATTTTGGCCCTCCAAGTTTGACTGGACAGTGTCTTTGATTTTCCGTGTTGTTTTATTTTCATAAAATTCCATAAAAATCAGAAAACCCCAAAAATTAACCAAAAACATAGAAAAATATAAAAAACATAAAAACATTTTTGTTTGAATTTTTGGGTGAATTTTGAGTAGTTAAATAATTGTGTGAAGTTGCTTGTTTCCTTGACTTTCTTATTTTCCTTATTATTTAAAAATCCAAAAAAATGAAAAATATTTAAAACCCACCAAAAGTTTGCTTGTTTATATTTTACGTGCTCCCTGAGTCCGACCCTGGTCGTTATACTAGAATAATCTAATAGCCGGGGCCACTATTGAGTTTCTTTGATTTTTATATGGTTTTGGTGGTCTGATCTCACATTTTTCTTGTTGATCTGAATTATTTCCCGAGTGATTGAGGTCGCAACGAACCGAGTTATTTTTATTCCTTAGTCGCTTGGGTTGATTTTTTGGGTCATCAAGAACCTCTCAGATGGATTCAAGGAATATCTTAAAGAGAATGGAATTGTCTCCAATCTCACTCCCCCTAGAACTCCCCAACTTAATGGTGTTGCTGAAAGACGCAACAGGAACATCGTGGACATGGTCCGTTCAATGATGAGAAAAGCACATTTACCTCTTAGTTTCTAGGGATATGTAGTAGAGACTGCAATGTATATCCTAAACAAGATTCCTAGCTAGTTCGTACCCAAGACTCCTCACGAGCTCTGGTATGGAACCAAACCTAGTGTTAATCACTTGAGGGTTTGGGGATGCTTGGTCCATGCGAAGAACGTGGATGCAAGTAAGCTAGAATCTCGCACTTGTGAGTGCTACTTCATTGGGTATGTTAAAGATGGTATTGGATACCAACTTTATGACCCTGAGACCCGAAAGTTCTTTGTCTCTAGGGATGTGAAATTTCTAGAGGATGATTTCCCTAAAGGTCAAGACAAAAATGAAGTAGAGGAACTCATTGAATCCCCTGAGGATTCTGAGATTCCTGAACCAGAAACTGAAGAGATAAATAAAGATGAAACACCCATACCTCTTCGAAGGAGTTCGAGGGTGGTTGCACCACCTGAAAGGTATGGATTCCATGTGTCAGGTGAGACTGACAATGATCCTTCTTCATTTGATGAAGCACTCGCGGATCATGACATGGATAGATGGATGCTAGCAATAAAGTCATAAATTGACTCCATGCATGAGAATGGAGTATGGACCCTAGAGGATCCACCTAAAGGGGTAAAATCCATTGGGTATAAATGGATCTTGGAGAGAAAGAGGGGACCTGATGGGAAAGTAGAGACTTTCAAGGCACGGCTCGTAGCCAAGGGCTACACACAGAGAGAAGGCATCGACTACGATGAGACGTTCTCTCCCGTGGCTATGCTTAAGTCCATCAGGACACTGCTAGTTATAGCTACATCTCTTGACAACGACATCTGGCAGATGGACGTCAAGACAACCTTCCTAAATGGATACCTCGAGGAGGATATCTATACGGAGCAGCCCCAGGGCTTCATAGTTGAGGATGGAAAAGTATGCAAGCTAAAGAAATCCATCTATGGGCTCAAACAAGCTTCTCGTAGCTGGAACATCAAATTTGACGAAATCATAAAGAGTTATGATTTTGTGCAGAATCCTGATGAACCTTGTGTATACAAGAAGCTTAGTGGGAGCGCCATTGTGTCCATTGTGCTTTACGCAGATGATATCCTTATCATTGGGAATGATACAGGAATGAGGACCACTGTGAAGATTTGTGTCCCATACCTTCGAGATGAAAGATCTTGGAGAAGCCTCTTACATCTAAGGCCTGAAGTTGTTCAGAAACCGAGAAAAGAGAATATTGGGATTATCGCAACATGGATACATCAAGAAGATTCTTGAACGATTCCGTATGGATAGTTCCAAGAAAGGATTCCTCCCCTTAGGACATGGTATCCATCTGTCTAAAGGGATGGCTCCTCAAAGTGTTGAGGAAAAGAAGGCCATGAGTGGATGCCCCTACGCATCAGTTGTAGGAAGCTTGATGTATGCCATGATAGTACTAGGCCAGACATCTGCCATCCAATGGGAGTGGTAAGTCGTTACAAATACTGCTATGGAGAGAAATACTGGAATGCAGTAAAGAACATATTCAAATATCTAAGACGGACGAAAGATTACGTCTTGGTCTATGGAGAAGGTGATCTCCAACTCTTGGGATATACAGATTCAGAATTCCAGTTGGATATTGTTGATCGAAAGTCAACATCAGAATTGTATTCCTGTTGAACGGTGGTGCCGTGAGCTGGAGAAGCAAGAAGCATTACACTACAACGGATTCAACAACAGAATCTGAATGCATTGCCGCATCGGATGCTGCAACAGAGGTGATGTGGTTGCGCAAGTTCATCATGGAACTTGGCGTAGTTTCCTCTGATACTCCCATCCTGTTACTCTGCGATAACATGGGAGCCATTACCCAGGTAAAGGAACCCATATGTCATCAAAAGAGCAAACACGTGGAAAGCAAATACCACATCATTCGGGAGATTCAAAAGCGTGGTGATATCATCATCACCAAGGTGGCCTCTGCCGACAATGTTGCTAATCCTCTTACCAAACCTCTGACATAGAAGGTTTTTGACCAGCATGTAATGAGTATGGGTTTACGGATTGTACCTGAATGGTTCTGAGGGCTAGTGGGAGATTTTTGGACATGTGAGCCTCGGGCGAACCATTCTTACAATAAATATTATTGTAATATATATGTTTATCAATAAAAGTTATTGATGTTTCACTCCCTTTCTGAAATTAAATGAATGGATGCACTATAAGGTCCCTCTGTACAATTAGGGTTATGTACCATGGCCATCTTGATGATCATGTAGCTGTTGATTCATTAAATGAATCATAGAGGTTGGTGTTTGGATGAATATATAAGGAGTTAGATAGAGGACTCATCAAACACCGTCAAATGATTCTTAAGAGATGATCTCCAGCTTGAGTAGGAGATTACAATCCTTTCTCATGTAGGCTGATATCTGACCGACCTCTTGATGCAGGTCCTCTGCATGGGAATAGTGATTCGGAGGTGTCAGATTAGTTAGGTCAATGGGTTGACTTAACGAGATCGAAATAACCTAAGTCCTATGTTGAATACTGTCACAGCATAGGCACGCATCCTCTGATTGGAGACAGATGTGTTACTATATGTCTGAGTATGTACATTTGGTAGACCAATAGGTCGATGACCTAACCAAGGTCTATGCACAGGCACGTTGGTGTGCATGTAAGGGAATATGAGTAAAATACGATCTCTCAAAGGGATCATACAGGTTCACTTGTGAACTGGAAGATATGAGCTTACACATGAGGTATTGGGACCGATCAAATTCCATGCATGGTCCTCATGCTTTGGAAGTATGACATAAATTTTAAGGTATGATATATGCTTTGGGAAAGCATATGATCGATACCAAATCCCGATGACCAAGATTGAGAAACTTGGTGATCAAACCCTGAAGAAGACAATTAAAATTGATCTTAATCTTCAGGTTGATCATAGGTCTTCCAGTATGTAGGATGTACAGGTATTGGGAATACCTGAGGGTGATGTGATCATAAACGATTGTATAACCATGACGCTTCCATTCCAAGGGAGTGATGAAACAGGTCTGGATTTTAGTGACTCCTCTCAGTAGAGAAGTAATCTGATCTTGGTCCAAATGTTGGACATTGGTCTGAATGAGATTCAGATGCAATGAGAAGATTAGATTTGCGGTCTTGATTTAATCAAGCATCTGTGGGAGGTTCGTAAGATCTGTATTTGAGATGAGATCTCAATATCCATGTCACTATACGTGGAATAATACAATCGCCCTGTCCTTATCTCCAAGTATCTGCGGAGAAAACACATTATTCTTGAAGGGGTTCAAGAATAATTCATATGATGAATTATGTATCCAAGCAAGAAAATCTTGACGATTAAATGAGATTTAATTATTAAGTATAATATGAATGAGATTTATATTGTGAGAGTGATTATCCAAGATAATTAAATGGGATTTAATTATCAAGGATCATACAATATGGATAATACTATTCATAATGTTTGTATATTATTAATATGATTTATAATATACATACTGAAGAGAGAGAATTTTTGTAAATAACATTTGTTAATTATTAATGTGGATTGGATTGACATTAATTAATTAATTGGAAATAAAATTTACAAATTAGTTTGGGTTGTGAATATGATTCACATATTTTTCAATGGCATGATTGAAATTCACAAATTAATTTGTAATCAATTTAGTGGATAATTTTGTGATAATAGTTATAACAAAATTAACTAAAGGATAATAGATAAAATAAAATGAGAGATAAAATCACCACAAAATAGAGGTGGCGTCAACCATGGGTGACGCCCCCTATTTTTGGGGGTGATTTAATTGTCTCCTCATTCTTAAATAGGGGGCGATTTAATTGTCTCCTCATTCTTTTTATCTTATTATCTCTTGATAATTAATTTATACTAAATTAAATTATGTTGATAATGTTGCAACATATATTTAATTTAAATATAAATTAATTTTGTTGGTTTTTAACCAACAACAATCATGGTGATTGATTAATACATAGATCAACATGGTCGTTGGATCTATGTGTCCCATGTATTGAGATCCATTGGATCCCAAACTAATATATAGGGAGGGCTAACCTAGCCTTTCAAAGGTACATAATCAAAAGTTGTAGAAGCCTACTACTCTCTCTCTCTCTCTCATTCTCGCCTAATCTCTCTCTTCTTCAAGGTGGCCTTCCATCTTGTATTGAGAAAGAGAGTCTCTCACTTTCGCCTTCGACGACTCGAGGATCTCCTTCTTCTTTGAGGCTGCTTGCTCTAAAGGACTACGACAGATTTTGTTGTACGAAATCATGGGTTTGGTTGCTTGGATCTTCATCAAGGATTGCGGGAGGAATGTGTCTCATCATTGCGCCCTCAAGTGCATTCTTCGTGGATCGGACTTAAGACAGGAGGATCTCTTGTTTTAGAGATCTCAAGATTACAACCACGCTCCAAGAGGTATTCCTTATACTTTTTGGTTTGATAAAAAGATCCGAGAAATGTTCTCGTGATCATGTGGTTTCATTACTTGATTAAAAAAAAATTAATTTCCGCTGCATCTAGCGACAGTGCGACTAGTCGTCCCGATCGCATATGATGCGATCAACACGCTTCCGTGATGCACTTAAGGATTCTAAATATCCTTCACTTTCTTCCATGTTTCCCTCACCCCATTCATTTGTGTTATACTTTGGATATGCTTCATCCTATGTATTGGGGGTGAGCACCCTCGGGTTTCCCTTGTCGGTCTCCTCAACTTTTGATAATCTTTGTATACTTAGGGTTATTTTAACCAAAGTATAATGGGGAGACAGCCCGAGTCGATGATTCCTTTATTCATTACCACCCTCGACCCTACCTGCAGGTAGAATAAAGTCAGTTATACTTGGGATTAATTGATCCTTAGCATAAGGGGGACGATCAATATTCTCATTCTTTATTGAGTCATTGTAGTATAAACTTTTCTATACTTAGTACAAGTTATGTTGTCCTTTTCTCTTTTATATATGAGGACATAGCTCAAACTAAATATAGGGGCTCAATATATATCCTTTATATATTTTAGCCATAACTCGTACTTTCGTATTTTCGATATGAATGGCAAAAATTCAATTAATTAATTGTAAAGAACATACTTGTATAAAATTCATTAGAAGTATATGTATACATTGATTAATAAATTTGGTAAAAATGTTTAGCAAAATGTTTGAAAAATAGTTTTAAAATTGTTTTGATAAATCTTTTGAGAACTGTTCGGAAAATATTTTGTAAAACATTTTCAATCTTTGTACAAATGTTTTGTTTGTAAAATTTCTTTATATAAATAAAATGTTTTGAATAAGTGAAAATTATGTATATACTATTTGAAAAATCTTTACAAAATGGCTTTCAAATTTTGTAGATGTTTGTAGAAATTATTAATCAAATTAGCTTGCAAAATAATTTTCCAAGATATTTATGAAAATCATTTCAAATTATTCTTAGAACTATGTACAGAATCTGAGCAAATAAAAATCTTATACAAAGTTAGCGCACTAACATATAAAAAATAATAACATAAATAACTTAATCATTGTAACCACCTAGAAATACCTAAATTCCAATTCTTGTACATTACAAAGATGCACTCCCATGTAAATAGATGCACATAATTATTTGCCAACACTTTCTGTTTTGAAAAATCCCTAAAATTTTCCAAAATTAAAAATCCTAAAAACATTTCCCAAATATTTTTCAAAATTGCATAAAAAATTTGCAAAATCTATTTCTAAAATCCATACAAAATTCAAAATCGGAAAATTTCTTCATAAAAACATTTTCTTGCATAGTACATATAATTTGCATTTTCAGAATAACCTAGACAATTGAACAAGTCCAAATAAAATCTGAAGATTGGAACTTGGAATAGACCTTAACATACTTAATTTCATAGGAAGACTAGAATCGGAGATACTTCATGTAACCTTGAATTAATTCTTTAGGTTCCATAAGACTATGTTCATGAGTCAGTTCAATGTATCTAAATAGTACCCTTCATATCATTCGTAAGACTCTTGAGATAGTGACTTGACTGGAAACCTCACACCTCGCACTTATCTCAACTCAGATGGACTGTTGAAAAATATTGGAGTCTAAGTCGGGATGATGCAAGGTCGCTTCATCAAGGATGGCTCGGGAACCAATTTTGGGGATTGCTAACACCGGTACTCTAAGTCACTTCTTTTGGTAACAATAATATCTAAAGACTGGAGATGGATTGAGATAATGAGGAATGCTCTACCGATGCAACTTTTACAAGACCCCAAAAAATAGGGTGGAACAAAAGATGTTATATTCACCAGGGAACACACAAGAATGCATAATCTATACAAGTCAAAGAAAATATACAAAGAATCCTACCACCAAAAACTCTACAAAAATTTTAGCTTCAAAAAAAGCTTCTTGTTGGTGAAGAATCTGTTATGTTGTCCGACTTCACAAGGGAATGAAAACTACACTGGTCCATTCCCACTTTTTTTCACATTCTTCTAACTTCTTCCCCCATTCAGTTGTAACTACTAGGAGTACCTAACCTTAGAAGGAAATATCTGTCTCCTCGAGGATGAGTTACCAAAAGAGCAAACACCTTGATAGTTCTATGGTTTTGTCTGAGAGTTGAACAATTTCACACACATGGTTCTATCACTTCAAAGTAGTAAGAGTATGTGACTAAGAGGATGGTTCTGACTTGGATATGAATGGTATTGGATGATAGGAGTATGGAACCTAACGGATGTTGTGTCATACCTCCTAACTTCCATGTGGTTCCGAACACACCATTAATCCAAAGGCCTTCTCTGAGCTCCAAACTTTGACTTGATTAATACAAAGTTTAAACGTCGATAACTATTCCAAGTTATTTCTTTTTCTTTTCTTTATTTTCTTTTCTGCACTTATAGTGATAAATGTTTGCTAGGGATTAGAGAAGGCAAATATAAGGGGAGATGAATCAACATATCATCACCTCTATTCTTTCATTTTGGCCTTAAATCCCTAGCTATATATATGCATGTATCATTAGTTTGTTAAAATAAACATTCTTTAATTTGTAAAAAATATTGTATAAAATATTGTTTATTTATTATATTTAAGTCTGAAATTAAATAATAGTGGACAAAAAGAAAAAGAAATAAAACTCCATGGGTGTTGAGTGACCCTAGCCCCCTAGACTCAGTCATCAAGATGACTTAGTTGACAATGAATAAAGTAGGGGATATAGGGTGAACAATTGTACATACCACACAGTCTAAACACCCTAAATATATAAGCCAATAATTAACTTCCAGGACCTATTTTATTCTTTATTATTGACCCCTCAAATCAATAAACTTTGTACATGAAAGTTGTAGATAAAAATCTATAGAAATACAAAATTGATTTCACATTAAAATAATGTACAATGTACATTTTACACTCACAATAAAAATCCAAAATCCACACTTCCGAGACTTGTATCTCCTCTATACAAACTCAAAATGCACCAAAATCATTTTAATTGTATATAACTTTTTATTAGATATTTATTGAAAATGGTTTCATTCAATTTGGAATTATGGTGCAAAATTTAAGTTTTGGATCCTATAGAATATACATGAAGAAAATATTCTTTTTATTCATTCTTTATATTTTTCATTACTTTATATATTTATAATTTTGTAAATATTCGTTATAGTATATCTACATATTTTGTATATAATAAATCCAAAAAAACATTAAAATGATATAACAAATAAAAATTCATAAACGAAGGTGTTATACTTCTACTTATGTAATTAATACCCCTATTTGTTTAAGTGTACATATTATATCAAAAAATATAATAAAAATATATTTATGTATATTTATATAATTTATAAATATATAATGTATATAAAATAATAAATTTTGAAATACAAAATAAAAATAAATACAAAACATAGGTTAATATACCTATAAATATACTTGTAAATTTTAACATCCAATAAAACACCTCAAACAAATAAATAAAAATGGGTATTAAATTCTACATAAAATTAGAAACTTTTTATTTTATAATCTAAAATTAATAAATTCATTTATTATTATTTATTGATTTTACAAATAATTTTCGGCTATCTTTTTCCTGGTTGGTCTACATGGACCAACTAGGGACCTCCGACTGTTGACATGGGTCAACTATATGTCTGACCCAAGTTATCCTTGTCAGACTCACGATGAGCAGCCTGAGCGGCTAAGGTTAAGTTATATCAAAGTTCGTCACGACCTCAACCACTCGAATTGGGCTCAACAAGAAAAAGTAGACCACCAACAAAATCAATCCTCAATAAAAATAAGGCAAGCGGTCTTGCTATTTATTTAACCTAGTATAGCCACCAGGGTCGAACACAAGGAGCATGGAATGAAACCTACGAAATAGTCTGGTAATCTAAGAAATATAGGAATTTTTGGTGGTTTTTAATTTTTAGTTTTTTTATGATTTTCTATTAAGAAAAGAGTAAGGAAAAGGAAAAAAAGGCACACTCAAGCAATTAGTTAAAGGCTCAAAATTACTCAAAAATTCAATACAAAAATATTTTTATGTTTTTAAAATATTCATATGTTTTTGGGTATTTTATAGGGTTTTCTGATTTTTATGTAATTTTCTAAAAATGGAATAAGACAAAAAAGCAAGAAGCTATGTGCAGCCTGGATATAAAGGCAAATTAAAATTATTTAAGATGCCTAAAATCCTAGCAGCAATTTAATGTGAAAAGTTTCAATTTCTCGAGATAGGATCGTAATGTAATAAAAAATACAAATTGAAAGCTCTTGATCGATATGTCATCATAGACAACGCTAACAAAGATAAAATGAAATAGACAGAAAAAGGAAAAAAGAGATTTATTCACTAGGACATTGACTTATTCTACAATTCTAAATCGTAGATTAATTGTGTAACTGGTGATGACTCTAAAGTAGTTGATACCTCCTTCTGCAAAAATAAAGAGTTCCCTACAATCTATTGAAGAAATAAAACCTTTATTTTCTATTTATTTTAGGCCCAACTTGCTTCAGATACGAGCAAGTTTTATTATTCCTTTTAGTTATATGTTATGTCTTTCCATATCATAGAATTTCTTATGGTTCAGTCAAGAAAAAGGGGAACCCTTGCTTCAGATTTAATGTAACAAAGGTTGCATCGTTAATATTGATTGTTCCAGTTTTTGTTTGTTCTCTTTCTTTCATCAAATACTATTTACTATTGTATTACAGTAGTACATTCATTATATTGTACGACCAATCAATTACTTTAAATGAAAGAGAGTATTAGAGCACAATAATTTTTAAACATGAAAAAGAGTTAAGTTTATGGATTTCACATCTAATTGAATTGTATGAATATGATAAAAAAATTTATGAATTGTTCTATTAGAATAGTAGAAAAGAATCCATCGATTCATACTTTCAATAAATAATTACTTTCTATTATGGAGTCAGTAATAGAAACCTTATATTAATGAATTACAGGAATTTTCAGTTAAATAAGACATAATTATTTATATACAAGGAACAATAAAGAAAGGAATTATGTAGTATTTCGTTTTGATACTTATCGAAACCGCGTTGCTGTGTTAGAGGAAGGATAGCTATACTGATTCGGTATAGTCTAAATACACCTTTGGTACAATATTGACGATCTTACAAAGATGAATATCAATAGTTTTCTATTCACATTACTGATCCCATATTTTACAAAATCTATTCCCTTTTTTGACTGTACAAGAATATGTGGAGCACAGCATGTTTGGAAGCACGGGAAAACGTTCTTTTGCTGATATTATTACCAGTATTCGATACTGGGTCATTCATAGCATTACTATACCTTCCCTATTCATTGTGAGTTGGTTATTCGTCGGTACGGGTTTAGCTTATGATGTGTTTGGAAGCCCATGACTAAATGAGTATTTCACAAAGAGCCGATAAGGGATTCCATTAATAACCCGCAGATCCTTCTGCAAGTCCTTTGGAAATATTACCCGAATGGTACTTCTTTACTGTATTTCAAATACTTTGTACAGTACCAAATAAGTTATTAGGTGTTCTTTTAATGGTTTCAGTACCATTAGTATTATTCACAGTACCTTTTTTGGAGAATGTCAATAAATTCCAAAATTCGTTTCATCATCTAGGAGCTACAACTATTTTTTTTATCGGTACCGTAGTAGCACTTTGGTTAGGTATTGGGGCAACATTACCTATTGATAAATCTTTGAGTTTAGGTCTTTTTTAAATTGATTCAATTGTAACATCATATGGGTATCTAGGGAATAGTTCCTTTAAAGTGAATTTTCCCTAGATACATTCCATTTTTGATTTTATTATGAATTAATTATGTGAATATTTTATATGGATCATATTGAAAATCAAAAAATGATTTTTTCTTTTTTCTTTATCTTTAGAAAAAAGATGAAATAATTGCAATGAATTTAAAATGAAAATTTATTTATTTTTAGGTAAATGAATTGCGAAACACTTTTGTAGAATACTCAATATTTCTTTTACATCTTCTGGGCGAAAATATTCAATTTTCATAAGATCAGTATAAAATAAAATCTACCTACAGGAACTGAAAACACATTTTTTTATTTTTGTAGATTTTTTAATGATTTTTATAAGATTTTTAGACTTTTACAATTTTTATGTGTTTTCTAAAAGATAAAGAAGCAAAAATGCCAATGAAATGAAAGCACGACAAAGCAAACACACATGAATTTTTTTAGAATTTTTGAAGTATATTTCAATTTTAATTTATTTTTACAGATAGACATAGACACTTTTTACGGTTTTTGAATTTTAAAAAATAGTAAATAAATCAAAATGCATCACAAAAATTACCAAAAATACTACATAATAGTAGAGCTACGTGTAAAATTTGTAAAAATTTTGGAGTAGTTTTGATATTTATTTAAACTACAACAACACATACAGGTTACAGGGACCTAACTGCAATTTATCAAAGTTTCTGGATTAATTATCAACACACATAAAAAGTCTAGGGGAGAAATTGCAAATTCACCAATAAATTCCATACGTGTGTCAATTCAACGTTCACAGGGGTATAAATGCAATTTTAAAAAATATTCATTCAAACCATAACATATGAAAAGCTTAGGACTAAAAGTGCAAATACACCACTATGCATGTGTCCGAGCAAGCACCTCAAAATAGGAAGGACTAAAATGCAAATCACAGAAACTACAACGACAATATTGCAAAAAGGTTCAACTATAACTTTTATTTTATAGACCAAAACATAAAGTGAACTAAATGCAGGATAAAAAGAGAAGTATACCCTCGATGCACGAGAGTCATGCATGGGGTCCACGTGTCAGCCGCGGGTATGGCGAAATCATACGGCTCTGGTCTCATCAGGTGTTAGACCTGACGGTGTCGGATGGTCAGGGACGTGGTGCGTACGAGGCCATTTGATCTGACATCTAACGGTCTGTCATGTCAGCTGAATGGACAATCAGGATGGGAACTGGCGCTCTACTTCTCATCCAACGACAACGGAAGGTGGTAGATGAACTAGAGGGTGGCAAAGTTGGAGCGTCTACCGGGGCTCGATCTGCAAGGCCGATCAAGCCTCCAACAGGTCGAGCACCTCCGAGGAGGCACTCCGCATCGAGTAGTGGGTTCTGATCGTCCTGCAGATGGTCGGATGGACTGGATGGTGGAGAGAGGTCTGGAGCAGCTCCGTCGTGCAGCTGGAAGGTAGAGGAGGTTCCTCACGACTCAAGGGTACCTTCAATGCAAAGCCAAGACTCGGGGCTATGCTCCAGTCCGGGTTATTCAAGCTGACAAGCAAAGAAGCGACGGTGAATGGGGCTCGATTCCGGCGAACACGGTAGAGGTAGATCTTAAACCTAATCCTGGCTATATGGGCTAAGATTAGGGTTATCCGGTTGCGGGAGGAGTTGGAGGGTGAGCAGATGGTCCGATCGAAGCAGTTAGGAATGAGTGATGGAGCTCCGACCGGTTGCTCGGAGCTGGCGGAGCGGAGGTGGAGAACAAATGAAAGATTGGAATCAAATGGACTAAGGCGGAAGATAAGAAACTCACTTGAAGATCTGGATCAACTCTTGGTCTTCAGGTGAAGGTGGGTGTCGAGGTTATGTCCTCGACCAAGCGGAGGAAGGCGAGGGAGGCTTCTCGCGATGGAGGTCCGGCCAAGAAGGGGGAGTATTACTACACCAAATCGATCACAAAGAGGCCCCTCAGAAGGTTGTCACCACGCTGAATTTTTCTAGGGTATCAAGAGGGAGTTAGGCACGAGATGCCGACCTGGGGAGGCGGATGAACGATTTTATAGCAGTCCCTGGTGGCTGGAAAGATCGGGCAAGGGTGCACGAACCAAGAAAGATCCTCACTTCCCTAGGGATCCGTGAGGATATTGGATCCATAGGGAGGACACGGGTGAAGTTTCGGGGCAAATGGGTGTGCGATCTGACCTAGGGAATTTCGAGAAGAAGGTCCGGCAGAGAGATCGGGTCGGGTCAAGCCTGGAAGAAGGCGTTGATCCGGGTCAATATTCCACCATGGACCAATCAGAAAATAGAATTTACAAAATACTTTACAAATTAAATAAAAAATAATAAATGCTTTTAAATTAACAAGTATATAAAATGAACATGTTTGTTATTTTTCAATCTATTTTTCTATGATTCTTATTTATATTATGAAAAATAAATTATTCTTTATACAGTATATTGTATTATATACATGTATATTATACCTATGTGTCTTGTACAATTATTTTTAATTTGTTACTTTTACTCAAATACTCAAATTTTGTATTTCATTTATTAGTAAAATAATTTTTAGAGTATAAAACAAATTTTTTTTATTTTTATTTTGTATTTACATATATAAAATAAATAGGTAAAAAGATCTATATACATGTATTATGTACAAGTGAGAGAGAAGTTTATTCTATTTCTATTTTATTTTTCCGATTTTTATTTTATTTTTAGAAATATATACAAGGAAGTAACAACATATTTTTATTTTTATTTTGGCAAAAATAATTTATGTACACACTTGATACACACACACACACAACGTAGAGTGGCCCTATCTCTCTCTACTTATTTTATTTGGCGATCAGGCCAAATCTTGGCCCTCTCTTGTGGGTTGGGTCACTCAGTATTTATCCTAAATACTTCCTTCTTTTTCTCTTTATTCATTATTATTTTATTTTTCCACAAATACATGCTAATTATGCACTATTAACATATGCATGCATATTGCTAAGTTATTTTATTTACATCTATTTACATGATGCATTGCCAAGATAATTAGCTAAAATAAAAGAATAAAGAGTGATTAACAGGGATTCATCAACTCACATGGCGCCCTTCTTCTCCCTATTTTCACTCCTTCTCTGTGACTTCCCTCGTCTCGAGCTCCTCTCCCCTACACACTACTAATGTCCATCTTTCTCACTGACCCTTTCTTCTTCACCAACCCCCTCGGTTGCTCATGAAATCGAGCCTCGAAACTTACCAAATCATTGTCTATAGATAAATCCCCATCGCCCCTTTTGATTGTTTGATCCATTTTTAGTTGTTCTCAGACCCTCAGACTATGCCCTAGGGCTTCTTCCTAGTGATAACAAGGTGAAGTTGCCTTCCACTATGAGGATGAGTGGCGCAATAGGTGTATCTGACCACCTCCGGTCACCGTTATTGAGGTTCAGCTCTTAGCCCTTTAGGTCGGTCGAGTCATCTTCCCTGATGTTCCTTAGGTAATTACTTAATCATATTTTTGTTTATCACTTTCAATTTTTAGTTTAATCGCATCATTAGCAGTAAAATCGATAACCCTCAGTTCTTGGAGGGTAAATTGTAACCACCCTCTCTGCATTTTTGTAATATTTATGTAGTCCTGTAAATATTTTATGTCATCTAAAACTTGTGGATAAATTGCATGTACACCCTCACCTTTTCTAATATTGTGATTTATTCTATCGCTAAGTTGCCTCACGTAGCGACCCGCATGCGTAGGTACATTGCATGTACAACCATGTTGCTTTTGCAATTAAGTTTAAATAATATAAATATGAATATTAGTTGTAAAGTTTTTGTTATTTTAAATTGTATCCCCTAACTTTAACTTATTTTCAAATATACTCCTAATGGTTTAAATATTTGTGTGCGTGTTTGTCTATTTTTCATAAATATCATTTGTGCTCCAAAAATTATGAAAAAAAATAGGATGAGGTAGCTAGATGCATCCTCTTTCGTGCCATGTAATTAGTTTTTCATTTTATATGTTTTTTTTATTTATTAAAAATAAAATAGTTTATAGATATTCCTTGTTTCCTTTAAAAAATCCAAAAAATTATAAAATCGTGTTTAAAAATTCCCCAAAAATTAATGTGTACTTATTATAGTATCTAATAAACCTAGAAAGAAAATCTCTAAAAATAGAAAAAGGAAATGAGAAAAAAATTAAAGGCTTCAAAATCTTAGAAAGATAAAAAAATCACCAAAACCTTTCGAAAATATTTATTCCGATTTTGTATTTTTATTTCTATAATATTAGTATATATTAAAATATATTTGGAAAAAAATTTGAGAATTGTTACCTTTCTTAATCCCCAAATAAATATGCCTATTTATTTTATACCTGTTTTGGGATATTTTGGACTTTCAAAGTACCTAAAAATTATAAAAAATACTTGAAAATCACAAAAATAGTAAAAAATAATAAAAAAACATCAAAAATATTTTATTTTCTATTTTGACTATTTTTACCTATATTGATAAATATATTCTCCTATTGTGTATTATATATATTTATATATAAGTTATAATAATATATATTATTATAAATATTTTATAATATTTTAAAAATCAATATATATATATACATTATTTAAAAAGGTAATTAAAATATATTTTAAAAACCCACAAAAACCTAAGTAAATAGTGTGCATATCTACGTACATCTAAACCAATTTTATTTACTTATAAATAAAATTCTCGTGCTACATGTGTATTCCCTGAGCTTGACCCCTACCTTCTTTTCCACTATACACATTCATCGTAGGGTATAATAAATTTTGATCCACATCCCTTGCTTTTCTTGCTTCATTATTATTTATGGGTTGATTGTTGTTTTAGTTGATTGATCTCTGAGAGTAGTCACTTCAACGACTGCGTGTATGCCTTATGAGACACGAACGCCCCACCTCTAGAAATATTTTTGGTAAAACATCCATGTGAGTTGGTTTTTTGCATCTAGGACCCTTCGATTTTGTGTATTTGGGATTTGTGCTAAAAATTGTGTACTCAGCTCAAAACTTTGGGATATTTTGCATGTAATCTCTTGACTTTATTTTAATTATAAACTTACCCATGTTAGGCATGTGTAATTATTTTTATATATTTCTCTTTGGAATAAATACCTATCATTATCCAAAAATTATGCAAATTTTATTTAGTATGCTTTGAATGATACAGATTCCTGATGTTATTTTCTTTATCATTTCATAACATTTTCAATTTATTAAAATTCATTTTGTCTTTATTTATTTCCTACTTCAAGGTAAAAATAAAAAATATAAAAACACCTTTATAAAATTTCAAAAAATAGTCATAGTAATTATATAATTTAGATACAAACTAAAAATCACAAAAAATATCAAAGGAAAATCCTAAAAAATAAAAATCCTCCCCAACCCAAAAAAAATCGCAAAATATTTAAAAAACAAAAAAATAATTTATGGTTTATATTTTTATATATACTGTCTCGACACATAAACAAGGGATTTTTACCCGACAGACCCTATAAACTTTGTTGATTACCTCCACGACCTTTGAAACAACTTAATCCCCCCTAACCCCGTAAACATGCCAACTCTTACCCCATGAACCCTCTGGGTAATCTGTTTGAAGCCCGCGGGGGTTCTCGGTGTAATTTTAGGGTCGATGGGAGTAATTTCATTGTGCAAAAGGTCATAGAGGTAATTTAAAAACTTTATTGGGTCTGCCGGGTAAAAATCCCTAAAAAATATTTTTGAGATACTTAGAACCTATTAAATATTTTTAAATCTCAATAGAACTCGTCCTATTTGAAAAGTCCTTAATTTCCTTGATTTTGGACTTTTCAAATACCTAAAAATAAGCAAAAAAACACCAACAAATTTCCGAAAGTAGAAGTAAGATATATAAAAATACGAATCATTTTATTTTATAATTTTTCACTATATATATATTTATTAATATTACCCTATATTGTATTATACTTATATATAGTTATTTATATTTAATATTTTTAAATATTGTAAATCTTATAATATATTTTAAAACACTATAAAAAAATAAAAAGGATCGTTCTTTGTGATATTTTATATTTTTTTATATATTTATTGTATATACTGATATAATATTAACTATATATATCACCTTATATACATATATACTCTTATATGTGTTTATATATTATTCAAAGGAAAAAGTGATTAAAAATCAGAAATTGATACAATATAATAAAGGGATTTTATCACTTGTGCCCCTCCGAGATGTTGCAATATCAGTTATGCCCCTATCTTTTTGGTAATATCAGTTGTGCCCCTCAAAAGTTGCTCTGTCATCAGTTGTGCCCTTCCGTCAGATTGACCGTCTATGAGTTGACTTAACCATGGTTTTTCAAACCTTGGTGCAGTTAAGAGGGGTATTATTGTCCAGTCCTCTTCTTCATCTTCTTCATCCATTTGTTCTTCTTTCTTTTTCTTCATAATTTCTCTCTCTTAGTGACACCTTCATACATCCATGGAATCTCTAAAATTTTTGCATTTTCACGGATATATCATTCATTACGGATCAAACGACAAATTTTATTGAATTTTTTGATGATTTTTTATGAATCAAATTGTCAAAAATTTATCAAAATTTAACCAAAAAAAAACTAACTCCAGAGAGCGTGCTGTTCACGGCTCTCGGCTCTCGTGCCTCGAGAGTGTGCTGTTCACGAGAGCGTAGCACAGTAGAAGAGGTTCCTCATCTCGCCGGGGAGGGGAGGAGGTGTGGGGGGAGGAGGTGCGACGCTGGGAGGGGAGGAGGTGCGGGGCTGGGTGGTGGTGCCGCCCAGGGGGAGGGCGAGCAGGGGGCGGCGTCGGGGAGGGGAGGAGGTGCGGCGCCGGGAGGGGAGGGGAGGAGGTGCGGGGCTGGGTGGGGGTGCCGCCCAGGGGGAGGGCGAGCAGGTGGCGGCGCCGGGGAGGGGAGGAGGTGCGACGCTAGGGAGGGGAGGGGGTGCGGGGGGAGGAGGTGCGGCGCCGGGAGGGGTGGGGAGGAGGTGCGGCGCCGGGAGGGGAGGGGAGGAGGTGCGGGGCTGGGTGGGGGTGCCGCCCAGGGGGAGGGCGAGCAGGGGGCGGCGCCGGTGAGGGGAGGAGGTGCGGGGGGAGGAGGTGCGGCGTCGGAGAGGGGAGGGGAGGAGGTGCGGAGCTGGGAGGGGGTGCCGCCCAGGGGGAGGGGGAGCAAGGGACGGCACCGGGGAGGGGAGGAGGTGCGACGTCAGGGAGGGGAGGGGGTGCGGGGGGAGGGCTGGTGGCGGTGGCGGCGGGCTGGGAGGAGGCGCGGGGATCTCGGGGCGGAGCTGGGCGGTGCGGGGGGGGGTAGAGAGGGAGGAGGAGGAGGTTGGAGGAGGAGGAAAAGGATGGGGAAGAGGAGGAGGAAGAAGAAGAGGATGAGGAAAAGGGTAAGAAATGACCATATAACCTTTTAAAAAAAATAATTCCGCTTATGTCCCCAAAGTTAACGTCCGTTTGCACTGTAGATGGACGGTCACTAACTCGAGGGGCACAAGTGATAAAATAGCAAGTTTTGAGGGGCACAACTGATATTACCAAAAAGATAGGGGCATAACTGATATTGCAACATCTCGGAGGGGCACAAGTGATAAAATCCCTATAATAAATATATATTATTATTATTAAATTAAAAGTACCCACAAAAATTGTAGTGTACAAAAATACATTATTATTTATTCATTATTTAGTTATAAATTATAATCCATGCTATACCGACTTGTTCCTTGAGTTCGACATCCTACTCTACCTGTCATTATGCACGCAATTGTTGTAACATTACCATAATTTTGATCCACACACATCTACTTTGCATTGCTTTATTTATTTTATTATTGTGGATTAATTATTGATTTAATCGTTGAGTCTTCTAGAGCTGTCATCATTGTGACTTAGTGGTCCCGCCTTGTGTGGACCACAAGACAGTTCCTCGGATATTCATGGTTAATTAAATGTCACTGTTGTTGGGAAGCAGCGGAGTGTAACACATTTGGTACATTACACCGCTTACTTTTATTTTTATTTTGTATAACATATTTTTTTATAACTATTTTACTGTTCTGACCACTTGTTTCCTTATTTATTTTCGGAAGTTAGGCGGAAGGAAATGATGTGGGACTAGCTGCTCTTGCCTTAGTTAGGAAGTCCCTCTTTTCCGGAAGCTAAGCTTATATACCTATATATATATATTTAAACTCCTTCTATACATAGCAGCGGTTGCCCAGCTGTGGACAGGGGAGCGAGAAGATCGGCTGTGACAAGGGTGCCCTGGTTCAAAGTGATATTGTCAAGTGTTTCGATCGTATTGATCAAAGTCTCCTGCTGGAGGCCCTTTAATAGCGGCTTGGCTCAGGCAACCAAGGGATTGTCCAACTTGTGAGAAGCTTCTTAGCGGCACCTCTTTTGATGGACCACGTGGCGAAGATTGCTTCCTAGGAAGTGGATGCACCCGAGTTGCAAGGAGGTTGACGCTTCTGCATGTCAGTCAACCAGGACAGAGTAGGAGAGAGGAGCATAGAGAGAAGGAGAAAGGTAGTAGCTTAGCTTTTTATTTTTATTTTGTGAGGAGAATTTTTTTTTATTTTTGCAAATTATTTGTAATAATTTGGACATTGCGACACTAAAAAGGTCTCGTGCTCGGGTGTTTGATTACTTGGGGGCCTCGTCGTGGTTTTTCGTATTTTGATCGTCTTTTTTAATTTTATTTCATGAAGTTTTGGATTTTTTTGACTTTTTGCTTTTATTTCTATGAATGAGCCCCTAAATATAGTATTCCTTAACTCAGTAGCTAGGTCCACATCCTAATTATACTCATGTTCCTATAGTTTACTTCAATTGTATTTAGTCAAAAATGAATTATTAATTGATTGAATTTGGAACTGCGTACTGTGAGAGACTCTATACAACGCTTGTAGGACCCATTGTGGTGGGCACTGAGGAGTCTCTATGACCGCACACTTGGGTCCATTTTTGAGTAATTAGCATTGGTTCTTCTAGATAATAGCGATTCACGCTTAGGATGCTTTATCACTTGCATATCACTCATGTAGTATATGATTACATATTCTGCCTTTCATCCCGCATGGAGAGAGCCGGGAAGCGTTGTAAGTAATTCTAACTCTACATGCATCATTAGATAATAAGGTGATATTTCCACCTTATTATCAACTTGCATAGTTTTTCTGACTCCTTTCCTAGTTTTGCATCACTTAGGACTATAATAGAAATACAAAAAAATCATCATGCATATTATTTTTGAAAAAATACTCACCAAAATGAAACCAAAAATTAAAACAAGGGGATTGTTTAACAGACTTTGACCTAAATTTAAAATTGTAATGGACATCATTGTTTAGGGTTCATAAAACCCGCATTATTTTCAGGTACCTTCCAGACCGAGTGAGGCATGACCCCTAAGGATTAGAGACCAAAACCTGAATAGTGGCTGCCTTGATAATCACCTAGTTTGGTGAAGTATAGGTGCTTCTGTCGTACAAGACCAAGTAGGGATCTGTCGACGATGGTGTTCCTGCCTTGTGTTTAGAATCCGACTTGGTCTGAAGTACTGAGCTTAGGCCTTACCCTCATGGGTGTTTCATCCTCATCGATTTGTTTCTGAGTACCTCACTTGTGGAAAAGTATCAATTTCTCTTATTGGCTTCCTCCTCTATTTCATTGGATGATTAGTCCCCCAGGCACAAGATCAACGATAACAAAAAGTGCAGATCAGAGGTTACAAAGGAGTTACAACAAGTACAAGAACATTCCTAGTAGTACATACTCTCCTATAGGGATATCCCTCTAAGGATTTAGTCATATATTGGCTAAAAGTAACAATAATTCAAGTATAGGGAATGATGAATCTCTATTTCACCACCTTTATTCTATCATTTTGGCCTAAAAAACCCTAGCTAATGCATGTAAATAGCATTATTTTTGTATAAATTAGCATTCAGTATTTGTTTCATTTTTTGTATATAAAATACAATTTTTAATGCCAATATTATAGAATAAAGAAAAAAAGAAAAAGAATAAAATGCCAAGGTATTTTATGACCTAAACCTTGAGACTTAGACATCTTGATGACCGAGTCGACAAGGAATAAAATAAGGAAATATAAGTGCCAATAAATCAATAAAAACTCATTCTTTTATTCATTATTGCATTTTTGGGACCTATTTTATTTTATATTTTATATCTCAAATTAAGAAACTTTTTACAAGAAAGTTATAGATAATAATGTATAGAAAAATATAAAATTGAGTTTGCACAAAAATATTATACAATGTACTTTTTATAATCTAAATAAAAAGCCAAAACCTAAACTTCCTAGATCCATATCTCCTCAAAAACTCAAAATGTATCAAAATCACATGCAACATTATGTAACTTATAATAAGTTATTTAATGAAGGTGGTTTCCTATAATTTGAAGTTAAAGAGCGAAAGTTAGGTTTTGGACCCATTTTATATATTATACCTGAATAAAATGTTCATTTTATTTTTTTTATAATTTTAATTTTTTTAATTTTCTAAATACTACTTATAATATATGAACATATTTATAATATAATAAAATAATAAATAAAACACAAAAATAAAATAAGTATAATAAATACGTAGATGAAATACTTATATTTATAGCTACATAATATACACATATATTTATTTAAATATACATAATATATCAGTCAAATATAATAAAAATATATTTTTGTATCTAAAAAGAAGTTATAAATATATAAAATATGGAAACAAAATAATAAAATCATAATTACAAAATAAAAATAAAGATAGATGAATATACATATAAATATAGATGAATATACCTATAAATATACACCTAAAAAGTAACTTGTAATAAAAAAGCCCATAAAATAAATAAAAATCATATTAAAATACTACATAAAATAATACATATTTTTATATTATAATTTAAAATTAATAAAATCATTTAGTATTTAATATTGAATTTACAATGTTTCAGGGTTGCTTTTTCCGGGTGGGTCTACATGGACCAACCAAATTGCACCTCTACTTAACCTCAGTCAAATGTCTCACTTGAGCCCTATTCTAGTCAAACTATCTCAACCCACCTTCCTTCTATATTTTCCCCCCTCAATACTTCAATCGAGGGGCTATACTCCCTTCATAAGAGTTGACCAATGTTCTTTCTTGATTCACGCCGAGTGCATCCCATGTACCATATCTTTCTCCTACGTCTGATATTCTGCATCGAAGACCTCCCCTTCACCAACCTATACATAAGCTTCCACCCACCTCCATTTAATTTTTGGCTCCCTTCTGTCTTGTTTCAACCCTCGAACCACCTTTATCGTGTTAATGCTTGTGATAGGAGCCTCCATCATGGCTCGCAATGAGGAAGGAGCATTGTATTTAGGAGATCCATCATCTCCGGTGAAGCTCGCCATCGAGTTACCATCTCGTGGCCTTCGGTCATTTGAGGTTAGTTCTTTGTTCTTTAGGTATCTTTATCAATTAGGTTTTGTTTAATGCATTTTGTTTCATGATTTAATTATTGGATTAGCATAGTTTGTAGACCTAATCCTCACTAAAGCTCTAGAGCTCTGGCCACTCCATTCCACTATAAAACATCATTGCAGACTACCGTTGTCCACCCCACTATCTTCCCCTCTCGCTTCTTCACTATTCCCCAAACTCCAGCCACTCAGATCTGCCTTCGATATGAAGATCAAGGTCCACCCTCCATCACCTTATTGGACCTCTCCGTATACACCCATACCTTGTCCATTCCATGCCTACTCGGGTCGAGGCAGTTTGCCCTCGACACGTGTCCGTCCTTGTGCAAGTCCCATGCTTATGGAGCCTCATTTGGAAGCTAAATTGAGGAGAAGATGCACCTCAAGGCTCCCCATTTTTCACAACATTTCCAGAGCCCTATTAGTAGGCTTTCGACAACTTTCGACCACCTAGATATGCAAGTACCTTCCTGGGACCTGTAAAATCTTGCCTTGGGCCTAGACGATTCTGAAGGAGGAAGATATCGCCATCAAAGCTCTTCACATGGGAGTTCTTCAATTGTTCTTGTAGACTTCCTCAACACCGTTGGATCGGGCCCTATTTACGAGATATAGATGGCGTCCAATCAAGAGTGCCATCAGCCGTAGATCTGAGATATGAGATCTAATCCCAGGCATCCAAGCGCAAAGAGGTATCCACTGTTGGCGATGTGGGATTGATCGCCAATGTTCACCCGTGCCTTAATGGGGAAATTATGAAACCTACCCCCTCCCCGACATTTTTTCTTTTTATTTCGGTCATTAAACTTATTTACTAAGTTTAAAACTTTCACGGAATTTTGTAAATAACCCCCTATACTTATCATATTTACTCCAAGCCACGTCACTCACGTGTCCTCCCATGTGAGGGACATTTTGCACTTAGGCCCTTGCATGTTTTGGTATTTAGTTTTAATTCATAAACTTTAATTGACAGTTATAATATTTTGGGATATTTGCATTTTATTCCCTAACTTTCTTTTTATTTGCATTTATGCCATGACAAGTTTATTAATTTTTTTTGTATGTTTTATATTTATTGAAATTATCATCCATGTCTGCTTGTAAAAATTTACAAAAATAGGATTAAGTGCCAGCTAGGTTGTAGTTTCTTGCCATGTTTTAAAAATTACATTTTATAACATTTTCCTATTTTCTAAAAATAAAAAATAGCACTTATTGGTCCTCTTTGAATTAAAAATTAACAAAAGATAAAAAAATTCTTCGAAAAAATCCCAATAATTATTTTTTGTTTATTATTGTGTTTTGCAACTTTGGACAAAAAATCTAAAAATTGAAAAAAACATAAAAATTAAAAATATCCAAAATCCAGTAAAAAAGATATAAAATTCTTAAAACTCTAAAAAGAATCATTTTTATCTCTAAATTTTCTTTATATTAGAATCTATCCAATAAAATTGATTTAAGGAATTTTGGACTTTATTTGCTATTTTTACCTTCAAATCAATTTGGTCTATTTATATAATCCCTTATTTGGTTTATTTTTTACTTTAAAAAATATAAAAAAATAGTAAAATTATCTAAAAAATCACAAAAATAGTAAAAATTTATTTAAAACCCTAAAACATTTTTTTATATTTTGATTATTTTTATTAGTGCTTATAATTACATTACCTTGTATTATATATATATATATAATTATATAAGCTTATATATCAAAAAAGAAAAATAAATTAAAAAGAAAAAAAGAAAAAAGAAAATATAAAATATAAAAAAATAAAAATATAAGATATAAAAAATAAAATCCATAAAAAATATAAAGACGGTCTACACATACACCAATACACATCCATTGTAGAGTTTTAATAAATTTTAACTCCACGCATTTTGCTTTCATTTCTTTATACATATTGTCGGTTAATTATTGAATTAGTTAAGTTTCTTGAGAGGCCATTACATCGACTGTGGTCTCGTCTTGTGAGACCATATGACCCTCGTAAAATTCTGATTTTCATCTACACACTTTAAGGTAGCCCACTCACCCACGGTGTCAACCATTGGATTTTGACTTCTCATCCTCATCATCACAATAACATTTCCCACCTTCAACCCCACCCAATGTTGAGTTGTTGGATTGTCCTCCCGTAAAAGACACTCTTGAATAGTGGAGCAGAAGCAGAAGAGGATAGAAGACCTCACTGATTTGAATAAGAGACAAATTGTCTCTTCACCTTTTGGCATGATGGAGTCACGAGAGGCAATCCTTGGAAGATCACAATCACCAAAAATACAAACAATGAGCAAAATATAAAAATCCTAAAAGACAATAATGGGAGATACCTAGCCAGTACAGATTGTGAGGAGACGACACCTATGCCACCTACCTTACCCACAAATACACACAGCATGGTCCCCATCACCCTACCTCCCAAGGATGACATTTTACAAGCCGATTCTAGTCAACCTTGTATACATGCTGATTCTAAATTCTTTTCGAATGAGCAAGAAAGAAAACTTTAAAAAATGTTAACTAACCATGAAGTGGTGGTGTTTATTCGAGATATTTTTGATGCTTCACTTCTATAGGCCATGATCCTCTTACCTGCACCTACTCCCTAGAAAAGTAAAAGATATAATAGAGGACTAAGCACCACATTCTGAACATGGCCACTAACTATGCTATCATCCATCGTCTGCCGAATAAGAGAAGGGATACTAGTACACCTTTCATTAGATGTTCCATTTCTCACCATCACTTAGACCACACTTTCCTTGACAGCAGTGCATCAATTAATATAATACCCTCCTCACTGTCAATACACTCAATCTCAGGCCTCTCAAGAAATCCAGGATGATTTGTCAATTTGATGATCGATCAATAAAGAGGTACAAGGGTATTCTTGAAATGTTGTCATTCATATCTAGGGCATGAGCTATACTGTTCATTTTTTGTATTTCCCATATAAACCTCTACCCTTGTGGAGCAAAATCTGATCATTATAGGTTGTACTTTTATTGTTAAGGCAAATGTCGTTATTAATTATGGATCTATAGAGATTCTTTTTCGTCCCCTCAATGAGAGCATTCTGATTGAGATGATTAGTGCACCAACTACCTCTCAGAAAACCACCTCTAATGAGAGTGTACTTGTGTCAGCCGACTCAGAGGACTATGATCTAACTGTTGAGATCAGAGATGTTTGTTTTACCATGGACGATATCGAAACTTGAGAATTCCTCTTCAAGGGGGAAATCTCGGAAAGCATATACTTCTATGTCCCCTCTTCTTGGGTGTGGTGTTGTGTTGATGAGATCCATAGCATTTACACTATAAAATACCTTACAATGGAGGGGAGACAAAGCTGAGACTTCCCAAGTCAAACCTGGCCTTACTTCTTCCACTAATGAGTTTATGTCTTTTCGCTTTGAGACCACTAAGGCTTTCCACCACGTCGATCCTGATCGGGCTTTTTCAGCTTTTGACCCTGATATCAACTTGCACTTTATCAAATCCATTCCTCAGTGGTCACGCAAGAAGGTACGGTTTCTACCTTCTTGATCATTGTATATTCATCAACTTGTATATTATCATTTTTGTTTATTTATTTCCATCTATTGTTACTCTCTTCCACCTCGATCTGTGTGTTTACCTTTATTAAGATGTGATTTATCCTAAGTATGGGGGAGGTAGGAAAGTCGAGTGTTCTTTCTTCATTTTGTTTCATCACTCCTATCATAGCTTATACTTAGGGATCTCTTACCTTAAATATAGGGGGAGTTATTTTGTCCATTATCTCATCTTTGTTTTCATTTCTTTCGATCCCATCACTCTTCTCCTCACTTTTTTTGATATTACGATTCATTCCTCAAAAAGAAGAGCTTGCAAGGGGGTATAGACCTAAAAGTTTGGCGATGCCCAGAAGTAGAGATGTCACATGCTCTTATACTTATTTATTGATTATTGTTTTATACTTAGGGATATTTTACCCTAAGTATGGGCAGAGACATACCGAGCTGCATATCTATTCATCCTCATCCTCGATCGTCCCTATATTATATACGATCTTCTATATTTAGGATTAGGTGATCCTAAGTATGAGGAGATGATCGACTTCCTATTCTTTAATTAGTTGTTGTAGTACAAATTTTTAGATACTCAACACGAGTTATGTCTTCCTTTTTCTCTCTGATCACTATGAAGAAATAGTTTGTGCAAAGGTATAGGGGGTCACATATACGTTGTATATACTTTAGACATAACTTGTACTTTTGGATTTTTAATAATATGACTCAAATACTATATTGGGTAAGGGTATATAATAAATTAATTTTAAATAATACACTATAAATATGAATAAAATTATCAAAATTCTTTAAATAAATCATTTGAAATTATTTTGCAAAATGATTTGAAAAATGGTTGTAAAATGACTTGAAAAATCTTTGAATCGTTTGAAATTTTTTGTAAAATATTTTCAAACCTCTGTAAAAATCTTTATAAATGTTTACAGAAATTTGTTTCTTCTGTTTGAATAAAATATTTTGAAAATTACTTTCCTAATGATATAGAAAATGGTTGTAAAAATATTACGAAAAAATCTATCAGTACCTTTGAAAACTCTTTACAAAAGGATTTTCAAATTTCTAAATGTTTGTCAAACTTATTTATAGAATAAAGTTTTTAAAATGTTTGTAGAAATGTTTTCAAATTATTTGGAGAACCATATACATAATTATAGCAAATACTTATATGTGTGTAGTCTTTATATACATGAAGTTGTGAATATCAACTAACTTCTGTATAAATTCCCGTGTAAAATCCACACTCAATTCTTGTAAATATGCATGCGCTCCCATGTAAATATTTGTACATGTACCTTTTTAACCTCTATAAAAAATCCCTTTAATTTAAAATTTCAAAACCTATAAAAATTTGCAAAATGCTTTAAAACATGCATAGAATTTTGCTAAACTTTTTCAAAAATTCATAAAAAAATCAAAATAGAAAATAGTTCAACAAAAATATTTTCTTTTCCTACATTGCATTTTCATTTTTCATATTCATGCTGAGAATTGAAATGTTGGAATAAAATCTGAAGATTAGAGGTTGGTTGGACCTTGATCCACCTAAACTGTATATGAACTATAATTAAGCCACTTCAGGTCTGCTAGACTTAATTCTTTTATATCACAAGACTAGGTTCATATGTCATCTTGACTGACTAAGTAGAATATTTCGAAACACAAGCATGACTCTTGTCGATAGTGACTTAACTTGGACACATGAACCTTACGCTTATCTCAACTTAGTTGAAGTGGTAGAGGGTTAGATTTTCCAGCATGAGACACAAGAGAATGGAAACATACGAAGTCACAATATGTTGCCATTGTATACCAACATGATCCAGTATCGAGAAGCTCCAAGGATAAGATATTGTAGGTTACAATAAAGCTTCAAAAGAGGGATAGTCTACTTGCTCAAGAAGAAAAAATCCTCATGTAAATGTTGTTGTAAATAGTATTAAAAAAAGAGTATGCAATAAATACTCCGGAAAGTTAGATGGGCTAAAATCAAAGAAAAACCAATTCCCATCAGAATATGTATCCAATAAGCAAGCTTGTTCTCATGCAGCTGGATGACTTGGCTACACTGGCCAAGCATTTAGGATAGGTAGCTACATCAGCTACCGTCCATTCTCTTCTCCACCTCCTCTTCTGGAGCTGATTGCTCTTGAACTTAGAAGAAAATACCTCGCTCATCAAGGAAAATTTGCTAAATTAGGGAAACAGGGTCACATGTTAGAGAAGACCCTCTCTTTACTGCTTTAGCCAAGAGGAGTTGCATATCACTTACACTGTACATGATAGATCCATAGACATAAGAGTTTACGTATGACAAAGACTTATTATGACACGGCTTTTGAGTAGACAACGACAAAGATTTGTGGTTCTTATAGGCTATTGAGTTTCAAGTCCACTTCTCTATACGGTTCCAACCAAATTTAAATTCTGAAAGGTCTAACTGAGCTCCAAACTCTAATTTTATAAAGATAAGTTTAAAAGTTAAAATCAGTCCAAATTATTCCTTTTTTTTTCTTTATTTCCTTTTTATTCACTTATTATCATAAATGCTTGCTAGGGACTAGAAAAGGCAAGTGTTGGGGGTGATGAATCCCCATTTCATCACCTTTAGTCTTTCATTTTAGCTTTAAATCCCTAGATAAATGCATGTAAATAACATTAATTTATATAAAATAACAATCATTATTTGACACATAAACAATGCATAAAAACATGTAATTAATTTCAAAATAAAAGAATAAAGAAAAGAAAAGAAAATGAAATGAAGTATCAAACAAATTGAATGACCCTAGACCTTGAGGCCATGTTAATATTGTCATGATCGACAAGGAATGGAGTAGGGGAAGATAGGGCATTTAAACTTTACATAAAATACATGAAAACACTAATTTTATTCATCAATAAAAAACTATATGTACATAATTTTATTTGAATTATGAACACCTCAAATAATAAAACCCTCAGCATGAAACTTGCACATAAAAATACAAAGAAAATACAAAATTAATTGCATAAAAAATAAGGGTATTTATCAGTTGTGCTCGTCTGAGACATTCAAATATCAGTTATGCCCTCCCTTTTCGAGAATATCAGTTGTTCCCCCAACTTCTTATCATTTTATCATTCGTGCCCCTCCGTTAGTTTAACTATCAACAAGTTGAACTTAACCACGGTTTTTTCAAACCTTGGTCAAGTTAAGAGGGGCATAATTGTCCAGAATTTTTATAAAAAATTAAAGTGATGATTTAACAAAATCAAAACCATTCAAATCGAACAAGTAAAAGTCGACTAATTGGATCAGTCCAATCTTGACTCATCAATCCAACCTGTGGAATTGGTCAGTCTGAGGTTTTAATAACCGATCGAAAACACACAGAGATGACGTGAAGAACATGGCTAAAGTCTATGAGTCTTGAAGTGGTGGGATCTAAGTTTACTTTACTTGATCTCGTGGGTTCTGGTAACATTGATCTCGGAGAGATTATGACAGTAGGAGTCGATACGTTGACTAATCAGCAAAGAGCTGGCCGATAAAATTAGACCACAACGACAACTCGTGGGTCATGTGGATTCTTACGATTTCGGCGACAATTCCAAAAGGGAAAAGAAAAGTTGCAGAGGAGGGAAGCAGAATATGATGAGCAAATCGTTTGACGACGAAGAAGAGAGTCGCTGCAGATGCCACCGTGAAAATTTGGTTCAAGTATTTATTTCTCCTTTGCTCATCAGATTTGCAGCCTCTCTTTTGACCCCCAGTACCTCTCCTTTGCACCCGCTCCTCCCCTCTGCCTCCAGCACCTCCATTCAGCCCTCGCACCGTACGGGGTAGAGAGGGAGGTGTTGGGGCGGAGATAGAGGTACGGGGGCAGAACAAAGGTGCTGGGGGTGGAGGGTAGGAACCGGGGCGGAGGAGAGTTGTCAGGGTTGCAAAGGGAGGTGTGGGGCGGAGATTGAGGGGCATAGGGGAGATGTGAGGGCTATGGGAGGAGCTGGGATAGGGAGGAGCTCGGGGACAGAGGATCAGGAGATGGAGGGGAGGGGCTCAGGAGGAGGTGCGGGAGAGGGTTGGGGAGGAGGGTCCAGGTGAAGGGGAGGCGACAGGGGGTGGTGGGAGTGAGGGCGTGGAGCTCAAGACGGAGCCGGAGGTGCGTGGACAGGGGGAGTTGGGGGCTGAGGGAGGAGTGGGGGTGACGGGAGGGGCTGGCGGAGCCAGGGGAAAGGGGAGGTGACGGCGGGGGAGCAGGCTAGAGAGAAGGAAAAGAAGGGGAGGAATAGGAAAACGATGGGAGAGGGGGAAGAAGATTGAATGACTTTCCAGCCCTCTAATTCAAATTAAATTCCCTTTGGGTCCCCAAAGTTAACATCTGTTTACGTTGTGTATGGACGGCCACTAACTCGAGGGGCACAAGTGATAGAATGACAAGAAGTCGGGGGCACTATTGATATTCCCAAAAAGGGAGGGGTATAACTGAAATTGCAATATCTCAGAGGGGCGCCACTAATAAGTCAGCTACCTCCTTTGGCTTTGCGGGGCTCCCCAAAACTAATGCACAATGCACATGGGACAGATAGATAAAAAAGCTGCAAATAAAATATTATAGACATGCATCTCTTCCATACATAATCAAAATTGACCAATCTCGCCTTTATTGTTCATGAAATTTAGTTATCTATCTAATGAAGGTGGTATTATAAATGGAGCCCAGATGCAAAAGTTAGCTTTTGGGTCCTTATTATACTCTGAACATGTATATGTCAATTAAATTATTTATTCTTTTTTATTTTTCCCATTATTATATTTTTAAATAATTATAAATAATAATGGAAATACATTGAAATAATAAGCACAAAATAAAAACATTAAAATGAATTAAAATAAATTAATTATTAAAAAAATATAAACATATTATTCCTACAACATACATTTACATATACATATTTATGTAAGTAAATAAATAAAATTGGGAAAATAAAATAAAAATGTGTAAATATATATTTAAATATATTATAAATATATAAAATAGGTGTATATGATAATAAAATATAAAATAAAAACCTAAAAATACATGTATCTGTATGTATGTATATATATGTAAAAATTAGTACATAATAAATGACCTTGTAAAAATAAATAAAAACCATAATTAAAGAGTACATGAAATAATAAACATTTTTTGTGTTTTATATTTTAAATAATAAATTCTTTTATTGTGTATTTCTTATTTTATAGAAAATTCTACCCTGTATTTTTTTATTTGGTCAAAGTGGACCAGCCAGAATGCTGAGACTGTTGACCCTCAGGTCTACTATGCTTCCCCTCGTCCTTGTTTGTCAGAAGTCTCGTGACTCTCTGACTTTGCTCAATTTTATCTCCTTCCTCTATGCCCCGGCTCCATTGAGCTCCTCTCAAATACCAGTTCCCATAACCCTAATGCATGTTGCAGCCATAGGCTCAACCAACCACTCTTCCCCTTCATGCATGACCCCCCCTAATTTCCCAAAAGTTCATGTCTAAAAATAAACCCAAATCTTCATTTTTTGCCTTTTTGATTAGTCTTATTCCTCTATAACCCCAATAATATTCCATGGTCAGATCCCATGATGACAACACGTGGTTCCCAGTCTTGTCGGTATAGACAAAGTGGAGAAAGGAGTGATCCAAGCCTCATCGGAGCTGCTTCGGCGAAGCCATCTGCTCCTTGTGCTACTAGGTAGGAGCTGTTATTTTTTGCATTTTTAGGTAGCATTTCCTTCCAACATGTTAGTTTAGTTGTTAATTTCAATCATTAGCTTATTGGAAAACTTTAATTTCTAGATCTTCAGTTGTTGGAGCTTTGTGTTCCGACTTAAACCAGTGTGAACTCAACTGCTCCAACCACCATTTCACCCTCACCCAGTTCCTCGTTCATTTCTACACTCCCCCAACCACCTAGATCACCTTGACTCCTTGTGAATCGAACCGCCACGCTCCTTCCTCTGCCACACACCGGAGAGATCCCATTTCACCTCATTTCTCGGTCATTCCACCCAATAAGGGTCTAGCTCACTTCGCCCTTGTCCCCCTTATTTGTTTATCTCTAATAGAGGTAGGAGAATGGCCCATCCCTTTGTCCAAGACTTGAAACTTTCTAGGTGTTCTATCTTTCTTTGAGCTGTAGATCCCTATCGATGGGACCTAGACTACTTTGAGCATATCACTTGCTACGAAATTAATCTTGGAACCTATAGATCATCTTGGGAGCTTCCTAGGAGGTTGGAGATGAGAGCTACATCAGATTGAAGAAACACCACTTTGGTGTTCTTCCCTGTTCCTCCTTGCCTCATCACGACCATCCGATCAGGAGTGACAGTTCCATATTGAACAACTAACGTCATGTCTTGAGTGCCATCCACCATCACATCTCAGTGAGATCTAATCTCGAGTGCCCATCCACGAAGGAGTAACAGTTGTCCAACGTGCGATACACGTCTAAATGAATCAAGAAGCGTCGTCGGATATTGCCTCTTTTGTGTAATTTACACAAAAGCCCCATCACTTTTTGTAATAGTTTTTAACCCCATAAATATTAAGTTTAGTTTAAAAAGTTTAGAAATGTGCAAGTAGGACCCTTTACTTTTTGAGATTTGCATATAGGTCCTCACGCCTCACATGTTACACCATGTGAAGAGTTGTGATTTTTGTAACTACAACCTCTCAAGATTAGTTAATTTAGTTTTAGTACTATAATATGTGTAATTAGTGTTAACTTTTGTTGATAATTGCATGACGAATATTGTACTTTATTTAAATAAAAAATATACCCCTACCATGTTGCATATTTTATTTCTTGCATATTTACTTTTATTAAATAGCTCATATGCTCTAAATGGGGGAAGTATAGTAGATGCTTGATACATTGCTTTTTCACGCTCACATTTTTATTAAAGCTTTATTGTAATTTCATATTTATTAAAAATCAAATAGGAGCTATTTATTCCAAGTTTTCTTATATAAACCCAAAAAATTACGAAATCGCTTTTAAAAATTCCCAAAAATTATATAAGATATTATTAATTATAATATGTTAGACCAAAAGTCAAAAAATATAAAAAACAATAAAATTACAAGTCCCTAAATAGCCTACAAAAATCAATAAAATTCCTTAAAAATAAAAATCAATTTAAATTTCTTATTTTCATTATTTTATAAATATATATTAAAAATAGGTTTACGGAATTTTGACATTATTATATATTCTTAATACCTAAAATAATTCAACCTATTCATTGTTTTGGCATATTTTTTACACTAAAATACATAAAAATTAACAAAAATACTATAAAAAATATCAAAATAGAGAAAAATCCCAAAAATATGAATTTTGATTGTCTTTGTATGTGTGTGTATGTATATATTGAATTATAAAACACTTTATATACTATATATCTTATAATATTTATATGAATTATTAGTAGTATTGTTACTTATTGCTTAAAAAGAAACAAATTATATTTAAAAACTTAGAAAAATAAAAAGATTGTTCCTTCATATATATTATGTCCTTTTATTATTTATAATATATACTATTATTAGTATATATAATTATACATTATATTTAAAAACAAAAAAACTAAAATTTTGCACAATGAAAATGAAAATAAAACTTCAAAAACTTCAAGAATATATAAAAGAATTAAAAATACATAAAAATAAAATATTACTAAAAACCCATAAAAATAAAAAAACCCGAAAAATACAAAATAATTATTATTGGTTATTATTAATTAATATTTATTCCTATCCCCGTAATCTTAGTGGTTCGACCCCTACATTTATGGGTGTGTGTGTGTGCTATACACGTTTTTTAGGGTAAAATCAATGTCACCCACATTTTTATTCATTATTTAATCACTATCATGGGGTTGATAGTTGGTTATCTGATTAGTTCAAGTGTCGGGTTGCGAGAGAGGGTAGATACATCAATTGTCGAATCTGACTTGTTGGATACTACATGCTCCCCCAAGATCAGACGTTAGGTATTGATGCTCCGATAGATACTTCAGATGGGTGCTCTGATTTCATGTTCGATTTTGAAATAAATTGCATGTGTGTATACAATATGGAACAAGGATAAATAATACTTATGATTCATTTTTTCATATCACCAAATCGCTTGAAAATCATGACATAAGGTGGAGATATGATATGAAACCCAAATCTGCATGTGGAAATCAATACGACACATTTAGCGGATCGAAGAGAAAACAACATATCCACTATGTACAAAGGCATGTGGCCCAATAGCAATGCAAAAACTAAAATTTGCACCTTTGGAGTAATTCCCCAGATATCTTCACCTGAAAATCGATGATTTTGAGGTACCCCGCATGAAACGTACATGAGAAATGGAAGACCTCGACACACTCTTCGAATCAGTGTCCTTGGATCTTCAATCGAAGGTCGAAGATAGTGGCGGCAGAGTTCCAATGAGGGTTTCTTGTGAGCTCAAGGGTGAACTTGCTAAGTGACTAGCCCTTTTATAGGGCTTGGTTTGGGGCTCAAAATATACAAACCATCGCATTTCACATGTACATATGGTTTCTATTTTTGACATTATTATGCTCATGGAAAGGTTTTGAAGAGTATCATACAACAGAGTCTCTATTTATCCATTTTGAATACTCTATGGGATCATAAATTAAATTTAAGTATTTTTAGTACTTTAGGGTATCACAATAGGTGGACATGGCGGTGTTATGGATGTATCTCCTAAGGATAGGTTTTAGAGAAGAAATAAGAAGATGTATCTTGTAGGTGTATATGGATGGATGGATCGACTACTAGAAGGAGAGAGATTCACAAGACGAGAGGTGGGAGGTAGCAATTGGAACTTTTATGTGTTTGTCCAGAGAAGAAGAGGGAAAGAAAAAAAATGGAAGGATAGAGGGAGATGGAACATCCACCATTCATATTTTCCTATGGTTACATTTCTTAGGATTAATCCAAATAATTCATTCAACCAAAGTTAAAATTGGTGGCATGATTTGTAGTGTAAAACAGAGAAAGTTTGTGGAGTTTAGGTGATATTTACGAAGAATACAATGCCAAAAAAATAATTTACAAAGTTTTTAAGATTCATGACTCCAAAAATCCACTGGTTTTATAGTGTAAGAGAATTAATGAAAGTTCTCGCTCCAAAGTACACCATCTAGTGCAGCCACCCACCCTACTTCACCCCGTAGTTCGTTCATAATCTTGATCCGTAATTTTTACCGTCATTGCGCTCTAAAATATAAGAATGTTTGTTCATAACGCGCAATCAAACATTTCAACTTTTTGACAAATTTAAAATATACAAGATTAGTAGATATACCATATTGGTATATATATATATATATATGTCAAATATGGATATATCTATGGAAGCCACTTTAAAGAATAAGACTATTATCGCTGCCCAAATTTTCTACATCCATAAAATTTAGGGTTTTTATCAGTTGTGCCCCTCTGAGATCTTACGATTTCAGTTATACCCCTTCCATTTTTGGAATATTAGTAGTGCTCTTGACTTCTTGATGTTCTATCACTTGTGCCCCTTGAGTTAGTGGTCGTCCATACCCATCATAAACGGATGTTAACTTTGGGGACATAAGAGAAATTTAAGTTTAAAAAAGAGCTAGAAAGTCATTCCACCATCTTCCTCCTCCTCCCCATCATCTTCATCTTCCTCTCCTTCTCTTCTTCCTCCCTAGCCTCCTCCTCCTCCTCCCTGGACCCTTCTCGCATCGAGCTCCAGAGACAACAAGGTGTCTGCCCTAAGATGGATAAACTGTGAGCCGAGCTTAGGAGACAACAAGGAGTCTACCCTCTCCGCTCAGAGCTCTGTCCGTGCATGAGCTTCCTCCTCCTCTGCGGGGCAGAGGGAGGTGATGGGGGGAAGAGAGGGCGAGCTGGGGCAAAGGGGAGGTGCGGGGGGTAAAGATGGGCGCGGGGGGGATGGAGGGAGGTGCTGGGGACGGAGAGGGCGAGCTGGCGCAGAGGGGAAGTGCGAGGGGTGGAGATGGGGGGCGGAGAGGGTGAGCTGGGGGCGGAGGGGAGGTGTCAGGGGCGGAGAGGGGGCGACGGGGGCGAATGGGGATGCTGGAAGAGAAGGCGAGCTGGGACGGAGGGGAGGTGCAGGGGGTCGGGGGCGGAGAAGGAGGTGCGGAGGCAAAGGGGGGAGGGGGAGGAGGACGACGATGACAACAGAGGTGTGGAGGCACGTGGGTGGAGCAGGGGGCTCGGGGGAGGATGTAGGAGAGCTCAAGGCAGAGGAGAGAGGAACTGTGGAGGAGGAAGAAGATGGGGGAGGAAGAAGATGAGGTGGTGGACGAAGATGGGTGGACAATTATACCCCTCTTAACAATACCATGGTTTGAAGAAACCATGGTTAAGTTCAACTCATTGACGGTCAAAGTACCGGAGAGACACAAGTGATAGAACACCAAAAAGTCGGGAGCACTAGTGATATTACTAAAAAGAAGGAGCATAAATGAAATTGAAGATCTCCGAGAAATTTAAATCCCTATCCATTTTCAACACATTAATTGCCAGTTCTACAAGGATTAAAAAGAAATTTCGTATGCAGAACGTCACTAGATTTATTGGCAACTTTAAATGCGCATAATTTCTTTCCTTTGAAAGACCGTAACCCAAATAATCCAATTTATTCTTCCAACATTGATTGCAACAATAAATTATGTTTTTTAATCTCATATTAAAGTATATCTTCCCCTATATATAGTTTTGCCGTTCGTGTGCACCATAACAACTTCCTCCCTCGCTCTTTAGTTGATTACCCAAATGGCTAACAAGCACCCTCCTTCCAATCTTCCTTTCCTTCTCCTCCTCTTTTCGTCGTTCCCTTGGGCATCCCATGCAGAAGAGCACCCGGAGCCAAGGACGTACATAATCCAAGTCCACAAACCCCAGAACACCTCGCTCATCGCCACGGCCGCCGCCCGTGAGAGGTACTACAAGTCCCTCTTGCCAAACAACGTGGCCCCGTCGCGCATGGTCTACTCCTATGGTGAAGTCTTCAATGGGTTCGCCTTGAGAGTCAACAGCACTCAGCTGAAGGCCATGGAGAAAGTGAGCGGTTTCGTCCAAGCTTTGCCCGACCGCTCCTTGAAACTCTTCACGAGCCACACTCCAGACTATCTCGGCCTGACCCTCGGCAGTGGTCTCTGGACCGGTGGCTCTCCTGGTCTGGGCTCTGGAGTCATCATTGGCGTACTCGATTCTGGTTACCCTGGTGGTGGCCATCCTTCCTTCTATGATACGGGCATGCCGCCTCCACCGGCAAGGTGGCGCGGGGGTCCATGCGAGGGGTCCTGCAACAACAAGCTAATAGGAATTAGGAACTTCATTCCAGGTGTAAACGCCGTTGATTTGGATGGCCATGGTACGCACACCGCCGCCACGGCAGCGGGGTCATTCGTCAATATAGCCTCCGCGTTTGGCCGCGCAGGGGGGAGGGGCGCCGGTATGGCCCCTGGTGCTCACCTTGCTATTTACAAGGTCTGCACGGAGTCGTGCCCCTATTCGGCCATCTTGGCAGGCATGGACGCTGCCGTCGCAGACGGCGTGGACATTCTATCGCTCTCCCTCGGCGCTCCCTCAATGCCGTACTATCAAGACCCTCTCTCCGTGGCAGCCTTCGGAGCTATGAAGAGGGGGAAGGTGGTCGTGCTTGCCGCGGGGAACGACTACAATCGGGGGATATCCAACGACGCGCCGTGGATGCTCACTGTGGGTGCCAGCACAACCGATCGCAGACTCCGTGCCATAGTGAGGCTCGGGGACGGTCGGGAGTTTGATGGCGAATCCATTATCTTCAGTACCGGTGATCCAATTCAAGGTCCACTCGCATTCCCCGGGGCAACCAGCCCCGAAGCAGCGTTCTGCAGCCCTGGATCTCTCTCCGGCTTCAATATCGCAAGCAAGATCGTGGTGTGCAAACGAAGCAGTGGAATTGCATTCGCCACACAAGCAAGACAGGTGGAACTTGGTGGTGGAATCGCAACAATTATTACTAATGAACAAGTAGACGACTACACCACAAACTTACAGCGAAACTTTCGTTTTGTACTGACCAACTTCGCCGACGGAAGAATCATTCAGGAGTATGCAAGGCTCTCCACGGACCCGACAGCATCCATTATTTATGGGGAGGACGCTTTCGGTACCACGCCGTCCCCGGTCGTGGCATCCTTCTCTTCGAAGGGGCCGAGCTTGCAGAGCCCGAGGGTGCTCAAACCGGATATCATCGCCCCCGGAGTGAACATCATAGCAGCTTCTCCATACGAAATAATTTATGAAATCCTCTCAGGGACGTCCATGGCCACACCACACATAAGTGGGATCGCGGCATTACTAAAGGGCTTCCACCCCAACTGGTCCCCTGCGGCCATCAAGTCCGCCATCCTCACCTCCTCAGACAGTCTCGACCGTAGCGGGAATCCCATCAAGAACGAGCATCTGGACACGGCCAGCCCCATCGAAAGGGGTGCGGGCCACGTGAATCCCAACAAAGCCAACAACCCCGGGCTCATCTACGAGCTCAAGCCCAACGACTACGTCAGGTTTTTATGTGGGTTAGGGTACACGGACGCGCAGGTGGGTGCTATAGCCGGGAACCCAGTGAGCTGCCGAATAACCGGCAGAATCACGCAGTCTCAGCTCAATTACCCGACGATCACGGTGTCGCTTAATTCGTTGGCGCCCGAGATAGTGAGGCGGACGGTGACGAACGTAGGGGGAGCTTTGCAGTGGTACAGGGCAGAGGTGCAGGCGCCGGCTGGTGTGAAGGTTTCTGTGTGGCCAAAAGCGTTGTTCTTCTTGTTCAATGGACAGAGTATTACATACACTGTGACTCTGTTGCGGACTGGAACGCCGGGCAGTTGGGCGTCCGGTGACCTTAGATGGGTTTCTCGTAACCAAGTGGTGAGAACTCCCATCGTCATCGCGCCATAATTACCTAACCATCCCCACTGTATACGTATAATGACTAGATAAACAATATACTTACTATACGTACATGTACACGAATTAATGATCTAGTGTTCTTCCTATATACTTGGATACCTTTACTTCGTTCACATTCTATGCACAAATATCCAATGAATTATGCTATAACAAGAGCACGGATCTTCTGCAGTATGGCAAGAGTCCTACCTAGGTACGTATCCAGAGCTGCGGTTCACATGAAATCCGGATCTTTTAGCCTTTACTATATGAACCGCTTGATCTTGATCGAGCGGCTCGAGACGCGCACCTCTTTACAAAAAGCCTCTGTGGTACTCCAGAGGATCCACGCTCCTTTACCAAAGGGGAGAAAGCAGATCCGCTTGTGTTACAGATCCGCTTGTGTTACAGCAAAGGGTTTAATCGAGGAGCTGCTTGATGAGGATCGAAATACAAGTCAATCACAGCCAAAGCACTCATAAACACCACCCAATCCTCATCGAGCAGCTCCCCTATAATACAAAAATTCTTTTGATAAAGCTAACTATATATATTGAATTTATCAATATTGATGTTTATGCCTATCAATTTTCATCAAAATCCTATTTCTATATCTACTTCATTTCAAACGCCATTTGGTTAGATATTCTCAATATTAAACTGGGTTTTAGATTTCGTTGTTGTTGACTTTCTTTTGACTTTGAAAATAAAATATGTAAAGATATTTGATTTTAACGGAAATTTGATAGGATTGTATAACAATATCAATAAATGCAATCTATAAGATTGGATTTAACACGTGGATTAAAAAATCTAAGGCTGCGTTTGATTGGCGGGTTAAATTGGTACATGGTAAGCCGTTTTTTTTATTTTGGTGTTTGGATAGAGGGTTAAACTGGAGGTTGGTTAGAAGTGAGTTTGGGGTGATATGATTGTGTTGAAGTTTGAAAAAGTGACTAGTTTTTGTGATGTGATTGTATTGAAGTTTGGAAAAGTGAGTAAAAGTGTAATAGTTTATAATTTTTATATGATATGATGGTATAATATATTATTTTTTAATAGGATTGATGATGTAAAAATGATGTATTTAATTTTTTAAAAAAGAAATAAAGTGGGGCCCACGAGGAGAGAGGGGAATGAGGGTTAAAGGGAATAATCTCCCCCAAAGGGAGGGTAACCCGGTAGCCGAATGCTACCTAAAGGCACAACAACCTGGATCCTGCAGAGCAAATAAATGTGAACATTATTATCCAACTTATATTGTTAGTGAAGTTGTTAATATTTGTTGGGATTTGATAATTCTCCAATTGGTCGTCACCATATTAAGAAAGGATTTTTATAAAAAAAACCCATATAAATCTCACGTGAATAAGTTGTTCGAACAGTGTATTTACATAAGATTCCTTATAAACACTACAACAATAGTGGCCTTTAGCGACACTTTTTTTGTGAAGTGCTCAACGAATAAAGTGTCACCATACAATCTCGTGACAAATTTGCAATTCGTTGCAAAAATCATTGCTATACAAGCCGTTGTTAATTTTATAGCAATGATTAATAAATGTTGAGAGATTTTAAATGGCAACAAATAAAAACGTCATTAATTTATCTTTTGCAACAAATAAAAAAGTTGTTGATTTGTCTTTTGCAACGAATAAAATCTGTAATCCGTCACTATTTGAATGTCATTTGGCTTCTTTATGTATATCAACACATGTTTCCGTCGCTATATAGTGTAGGATAGATTCAACACAAATTCATTTTTTGTTATATAAATTATAATAAATTTATTGATTGAATACTATTGCATATACGAACCAAATATAAGTGTATGAATGGATTAACTAAATCTGATATCATTAATGACTTCCCAAACAAATAAACATAAGAACTCTATTTAAATTCTGAATGTTGCAACTTACATAGATAACTCCAAAATCTACCATATGTTCACGTGGTTTCCCTACTTGAATTATCTAGTGTTAGAAAAGAAATAAAATAAGATTTGAAATGCTACACCACAATGAAGGCTAACCAATAAAGTAAAAAGTCTAATAAAAACATGTATTTCCCCCACCCTTGTGCTGTATAACTTCCTGCAAAATGATATCATTATTTAACAGGATGTCCAATATATTCATGGCGTGATAAAATTTAAGAGAACATATCATGACATAATTTTCATGGCTTGCAACATATAAAAGGGAATGGTTTCGTACACTAGAAATTATTTCTACTAAATTATACATCAAAAACCAACTGTGATGCCCAAAAAATGATTTCAGTGCAAATGGATCTAAAATATGCTCAAATGGATCAAATTTTTGTGATAATCATAATGCCATATCTTCTCTTTTGGACTTAGAGGTCAACATGGAAGAGGTGATACCCAACAAAAATAAGAAATCTCACTTACCAAGTATAATATTAGCATGAGGTGATAAAATATTCTTACTAGTTAATCAACCATACATCTTCCATCTTAAATTATATTAATTATATGTGTTCGATTATTTTGCGACCATATATATGGACAAATATTTCCACTGTATACAACTTAACTTTTTTTCACAAAGGAAAGAGGCACCCATTTTTACCATGAATGAAAATAAGTACAAGAAGCAACCATTGAAGGAGAAAGTTGATGTTTTTTTCCATTCTTAAATCATTACCTGAGTCGACCATCTTCATTATGAATGGAGATGTGATAAAAAAGGATAACAATAGTTGGTCACCTCTCCTGTTGACATATACACAAGTTGTCAGCAGCCATATACACAAACTATCAACATAAACTAGAGATCGACAGTGTAGCAATTATGAAATCATCATGTCTTTATAGTATTAGCATATGGTTCTAAGAAAGAAAGCATTGTTGTAATTCAAGAAACTCTATATCTCTTTGTCATTGCATGATGCTTATTGGTTTCTACAGAGGATAGCGACTACAATAAGCAAAAAAGATTCAACTTATCTGTTAGACACATACTAAGAATGTGTTAAGTTAGCATTAGAAAGAGATAGAAGTTTGAAAATTTTGTAATATTTAGATAAGTAATATACTATGGCATTATTCTTGCTAGTGATTGTAAATTTTATAATATTTAGAGAAGTAATATAATATGGCATTGTTCTTGTCAGTGATTGTGTTTGAAAGTTCGAAACGATTTGTTGACCTTGACATGTCTCTACTAAGTTGTTTATTGTTTGTATATGACATGTGTTTACAAAACCAAGTTAAGTGTAAGACTATACACTTGCAAGTGCACCTTTCGTCATTCTATTCTTCTTAAGACACATTACTTTGACACACAAAATATACAGAAGAGAGAGAGAGAGAGAGAGATATTAAGGTGCAATTAGAGTAATACTAGTGTTATAGATGTCTTGTCAAAACAAATGATAGTTTATAAAAAAAGTTAAATTACCATGAATGTAAGATATTCATATTTGTTCAAAATATTGAAGAATTATTTTTATATATTATAATTCAAAATCTAAATATAAGTGTATAAAAGAGAATAGGTTTAGTATTAAAAAAGTTTCAATACTTCTAATAGCAAGTAGTATTTTCAAGCTAAATATTTGCTTCATAAGATTTAGAATGTAACTTCCATTGCATATAGTTCCATCCAACTTAACTTTACATAAGTTAAACATCTAAGGAGAAAACAAGCTTTTTTTCCTTCTTAAATCATTACCTAAGTTGATCATCTTCATCTATGGATAGAGATGTGATCGAAAGGACAACAACAGTTGGCCATCTCTCCTGTTCACATATATACAAGTTGTTAGCAGTCGTATACATAGGCAGTCACAACATAAACTAGAAGTTGGTAGTGTACCGGTTATGAATCAACATGTTTGGCCTCTCGAAATGTCCATATAACCTTGTCCTTACTCATGCATTGTGCTTGGAACAATTTGCTTCCCTTAACCAGTCTTTACTAAGCTGTCTATTATTTTCATATAAGCGATATTGCACTATCTTAATTAAAAGAAGGTCAAGCTAGTATTAAGTCGAGTTGCAAGGATCAACGCCTCTTTGTTTGCAGAGAGCTCATAACTGCTCATGGACATAGCAAAGCAATCTGTGAAAACTCATTCCAGCCCAACACATGATTTTTGACATAGAAATGGTGTCTCTTTATAGTGATAGTGTTTTCATATAATAAGAAACCTATAGAATACAATCAACACCTAACCTGTGAAAATTCTTGAACATTTTAGCCCTATTGTTTATGCTTTTCCATGACAAATTTTCATTCTTTCAAGTAGCTAAAGAAACCTGTCAAATACCATCAGATTTAGACATGTAGGACAAGCATCATTCGATATAAATTTAACAGGAAATTTTCATTAATAGCTTTCTTGCAAGTTAAAATTACAGTAGATTTCTCAACCATACTACCACTATTTCATCCAACTTGTATGATAAAAAGAAATAATAACTATCAAATCAACAAGTCATTACAAATAACTTATTTCCAAAATCGAAGTATGATCCTCTATTGTAGGATGCCATCTAAATTTTATTAAATAGAAGACGAGGTAAAAGAATAAAGCTTTGATGTTCTCTAAAATCATTATTGTTGGAGACTATATTAATGGGCACTAATAAAAATTAGCATGCATATTTACAAGGTGGAGAGATTTTAGCATTAAAATTAAATGTCAAAGAACAAGTATACTCTTTATAATTGGACATCTGCATCTCTACCAATCCACCACTAGTCAGATTCTTATAAGATGCTTAGCCAATACAAATTCCATGCATGATTAATAAGGAATAGATCCCTTGTGGCCCAACCTTTCCCTAGATCAGCGTAGTGAGAGCTCTGTGCACGGCTGTTACCATGAGATTGTCATTTTTGACCTAGAGGTTATTGGATTTTGAAAGAAATACTTTGGAATCAAAATAGACCTGCTAAATCAAAATAGTGAAATACATCAGAAGGATGCATACAATTGATTCAAAATGGAATGGCTTTTCCCTAGAACGACGTAGTAGGAATTTTGTACACTGCATGTCAATGAGTATGTCATGTCACAAAGCATAGAGGCTGTAAAGCCTTGAAGTTGGCATATCTCGAATCTTATATAATAAGATCCGGCTCGTCAAGAGGAAACCAACGGAATTTGTTTCGTGTCAATCGGACTCCGTTTCGATTTGTTATGAATTTCGGAAGAAAGATAAGTAAGGAAGGCTAAGATGTCATTAACCCATAATAACTGTCATTAAGACTAATTAAACATGATTAAATAAACTAGTGATCGATTAAAAACCGTTAATGATCATTAGCAAATACTAATCAATAGTTAGCATAAGATAAGCATAAGCCGCGAAAGTTAAATCGTGATTAGTGAAAGTTAATCACGATTATTTTTAATTAAGCGTCATTAGCGAATCTAGAATCCTCTAGAATGTTCTAACTTAAGCCCCAAATTTGGGATAAGTTTTGGCTAAAACCATGGGCCGCTAAATCATGGTTAAGGTCTAAACCATGGTTTTCTAACCAAGGTTAGTGGTTTTCTGGGGCCTATAAATAGACCCCCCACCCATTCATTCTCTACGACTTCCGCTACCACCACCACCCCAAGGGCCAGGGGCGAGAGGTCGGGAGGAGGAGAGGGAGGCGAGGGAGGAGCGCTAGGGAAGCGATGTTGGGAGAACGAGGAGGAGAAAGGTATGATCCTCTCTTGGTTTACTTCGTAAGCTAGGCTTTCAAATCATACTCTTGTTCTTCCAAGTTTTGTTCTTGATTCATCATTCTTTCCAATTCGTTTTCCTATTGTGGTTCGAGGAGAAATCTGTGTAACACCCTGATGAATCTACGTTTCATCATCTTTATTCTATCATTTTGGCCTTAAAAACCCTAGTAAATGCGTGTAAATAGGCTTAATTCATGCATTTTAGCATTCATGTATATGTGTGTAAATATTGTATAAAATGCGGCTTTTAAAGCCAAAATTATAGAATAAAGAAAAGAAAAGAAAAGAAAAAGAATAAAATATTGTAAATATTTTATGACCCGAAACCCCGACACCTAGGCATCTCGATGACTAGGTCGACAAGGAATAAAGTAGGGGGAGATAAGGGCCAAAATATAATAAAAAACCTCTTTTATTCAATTCATTCTTTATTCATTTTGGGACTTATTTTTGGTTCCACTTTTTATACTCCAAATAAAGAAACTTTGTACATGAAAATTGTAGATAATTAAATAAATAAAAATACAAAATTGATTTCACTGAAAAATAATACACAAATAAAAAGTTATGATCTGAATAAAAATCCAGAATCCCAACTTCCCAGACCTGTATCTTGCAAATAAAAACTTGAAATGTACCAAACTTACCTTTAATTGTATATACTTAAAATAATCTACTTAATGGAGGTGGTCTCGTATTTTTTGAAGTTACGATTTGAAAGTTGAGTTTTGGACCCTACTTGTATAATTGTAATGATTAAAATATTCAATTTATTATTTATTCGTTATTTTTGAATTTTTATATTTTTTTAAGTATGTAAATATTACTTATAATATATAGGTATATTAAAATTAGAATAAAAACACAATAAAATACAAAAATAAAATACTTATATATAGCATATATAAGTATAATACATGTATACTTACCTATATTAATACATACTTATATTTTATTAAAAGTATAAAACACCTCAGAAAAATAAAATAAAAATATTTTTAAGTGTATAAAAATACCTTATAAATTTAAAAAATAATAAACATAAATAAATAAATTAAAATTCACAAAATAAAATACTTATATATAGATAAATATACCTATAAAGGCTAAAATAGGTAACTTGTAATTATTAACCTCTAAAAATTAAATAAAAACCATAATAAAATAATTTTTAAAATTATAAGCATTTTTTGTTTTATAATTATAATTTAATAAAATATTTTACTATTTTATATTGATTTTACAAAATATTTTTCCAGGCTTTTTCCTGGTTGGTACATGTGGACCAACCAGGTGGGCTGGAGAGTTGACCTCAGGTCAACTCTCTGACCCCTGCCTGTGCCCTTGTCAGAACGTGTTTTTTGGCCGTTTTTGCATTTTTTTCGAGGGAGCACCTTTCACTATTTCGTGTCGAGTCCTGAACATTTTTTGCTCCTCGATCATTGGGCATACACGCCCTTGGCTCATCTTGGTCTTTGGACCATAGACGCGACCGCTATCCCTCGTTCTTCACGCTCTGTCGACCACCCGTTCAAAAAGACCCCCATCAACACCTTCACTCGTTGAACCCTCTTCTACCCGAGTTTGACCCTTTGGCCGCCGTGTTCAAGACAGGAGGTGTGACAGCCCTCCTCCAGCACGCGCGCGAGGCTCAGGCGAGGCCCGAAGCGGCGCTCCAACTCCATCTTCGGCCAAGCGGCCGTGAGGTATAAATCTCGGGTATAGCTTGCCCTTGAGGTTGGTTTTCCCATTTTTCTTGTATCTTTAATTTCACCTTCACCTCAGAATTCATTTGCCATTATCATTTCGATCCGCGCTCCACCAATCGTCACCTGCGCCACCACCTCGCGGGAGCTTGTTCCGGCGAGCCTTGTTCCCGCCTCTCCACGTCGTTTCATCCATCTGGGGGTCGCGGCAATTTGCCCGCGACCCTCTTAACAATTTTTGTTGCAGGTAGTTGGGCTATAGGAAAGGTCGGGCGCATTTTGTATTCTCGGCGGAAGACCTTGGAGCTCTCCCGCTCCGCCGCTCCCGTGCTAGGACGTCGGCACACACCGGTGATTTTTGAGGCCCCAGATATTTAGAAGACACCTGCAGGAACGTGCCCAGCCATTTTGGAAGCCTGAATAGTGTCGGAGGAGGAAGGACGGGGCCGGGGAAGCTCGCCCCGTAGCGAGTTCCTCCCTGTTCGTCGTCATCTTCTTCCCGCCGTCGGATCTGGCTGGATCTTCCCTAAGCGCAGCTGCCGTCAGATCTTCGCGTGGACACAGCCTTTGGATCATCAGAGCAACATCTAATCAGGGCCATCCACTACGCGAAGGGGTATCGGCTGATCTGGGCACGACACGTGTCTAAGTGAGCATTCATCCGCCGTCCGTGCCCGCCTAAGACCTGGGTAATTTGCATTTCAACCCAGGACAATTTTGTAATTAGCAAATAGAAGCTAAACTTTCCTTTGCAGTTCTTATAATTTTGTAGCAATTACGTAAAGCCCCTCTACGTTTGGAACTCTTTCTTTAAGGTCCTCGCCAGGTCACGTGCTTTACGCATGTGACTTGGCAATTTTGCAGGACATACCCCGGAGGCTTTACGTATTTAGTTTTGAACCTAAAATTTCCAATTGCAGTTGTTATCTTTTTGGCACATTTACACTTAGGCCCTCAGGATTTCGATAATTGCATCCGTGCCCCTACCAGGCGCACGTGCGATGCATGTGTGTCTGGGATTTTTACAGAGAAGCCCTTGCGGATTTTTGCATTCGTAGTTAGTCCAGAAAATACTTTATTTAGTTATAATTTTGTGTGAAAATTGCGCAGAGGCCCTTGGACGTTTGTCTAATTGCATATATACCCTTGCTAGGCCATATATTTTTGCTTGCTTTCTATATTTTTTGCATGCATCTCTAAAGCACTAAAAATTCCACAAAAATCATCATACATTCCTACTGCATTGTACTTCCACGAATATATTTTTATTTTACATTTTGTTGCATTTTATATTTATAAAAATTCAAAAACACGCATTTTCAGCACTTTTTGCATTAGAAAATCCATAAAAAATATAAAATCACCCAGAAAATTCCCAAAAAAATTTTTTTTGCTTATCTTATTGTTTTCTAACTCCAGTCCAAAAATCACTAAGAAATACAAAACAAAACTCCTAAAAATTATAAAACTCTAAAAACATTCATAAAAATCTTAAAAATTCTACAAAAATCTTAAAAATGCAATTTCAGTTTCTGTATCTTTTCTAATTTATTATCTTTCAAATAAAATTAATTTGAGGAATTTTGGACATCATTTGATATTTTTCATCCTCATTTTAATTTTGGCCAGCAACCTAGTTCACTGTTTTATAGTATTTTTACCTTTAAAAATACCAAAAAATTAGGAAAAATCTAGAAAAATCACAAAAGCATATTACAAATATAAAAAGACCAAAAACATTTCATTTTCTAAATTTTGGCTATTTTTACCTATTTTTATAAATATCTTATCCTCTCTTTTCTTACTTTGTATATATATTCTATTATTGAAAAAAGAAAATATAAAAATATAAAATATAAAAGAAAATATAAAATCAGAAAATCAAAAATCAAAATAAAAAAATATAAAATTAACATTAAATAAAAAAATATAAAATCCAAAAACCCACAAAAATATAGCATAGATAGACATCTTCTCACATTCACATATTTTGTGCCTTAGTGCCCCGTTCTACCTGTCTGCTCCCCGTGTTCGACCTCTACACATACTTGCACCTATACACATCTTTGTTGTAGAGTAATAATAAATTTTAACTCTGCACATTTACTTTCATTGCTTGATTTATCTGTTGTGGGTTAATTGTTGTTTTAATTCGGATTTCGCATGGTTGATTCAGCGACTGAGTTCCCGCCTTGTGTGGAACTCAAGATCACCGAATTTTGGGTTAAACAAATGGCGCCGTTGCCAGGGAGCAACAACGCGTAGTTTGGGTTTTTGCTTTGTGATTGTGATACTTGTCTATATTTTTGCCTGCTTTATTTTCTCATTTATTTGATATCATTGTTTGACTTGTCTAATCACTCTTCCTTGTTGGACTTTGTGCGAGGAACCGCGGATCGAGGGAGGCGCTCCACCCTAGGCGCCTGTGCACCCACATGAAGGCGGAGGTGACTTCTGACCTAGCATCAAAGGAGGCAGGGAGGACTAGAGAAGACAGTCATCTCTTTGAGCATTTTTTATAGCATTTACTTGTGTAATTTTTGCGAGAGAGAGACCCATTAATTTGTAATAATACAGGTACTTGGACTCTTGGACATTCGGGCCTAATTTCTAAGTGATTGTTCACTTGGGGGCTCACCGCGGCTTTTCGTCGGTTTCATCGCATTTTCTATTTCGTTTTCTGGTTTTGTTTTCCTTTCTTTGTGTGATTGGGCCCTTAGTTTTAGGATTGCTTGCGATAGATTAGACCAAACATCTAATATATCTTACATGTACCTATAGCCGCGTTTGGACTTAGTCAAATTTTTAAACAGTCGCATCATCATTTTCGATCTGTCTCACCGCGAGCCCACCCCATCAAGCGCTACTCCTGAACTCGATTTGTTGAGAAGAGGAGGGGTGAGTCTAGACCGGACTTCTTGGATTGAGGATTGGTGACCGACTTGTGGTTCTTCACGATAATAGCAATTTTTGAAACTTAGGGCGATTTCATCGGCTTTCCATCTGCATATAGATTAGGTTTCAATTCTGCCGAGCATCCCTGCATGTAGAGTGCTGGAGGCAAGGTGAACATTTATGCTTTAGCATACATCATCGTTTTGCCGCTTGCATTGCTTTTTCGCCTCTCTACCTCTGATTTTGATCACCTAGGTGCTAAGTAAAATTAACTCCTCGTTAGGCTCGTGCATTTCTCACTAAAAATCCAAAAAAGTGAAAACCAATAAAATTGGGACTGCTAACATTACTTGATCCTAAAATCAACTAAAAAGACAAATCTTGTATTGGGGCGAGTACCACAGATTTCTCCATTAAAATAACTATAAAAGCATAATAGAAAGAATAGAAACATAAAAGATGGAGAATCAGTAGACACCACGTGTCTTAGATGAGTGAACGTGTGACGAATCACATGGTCACTGACGTGCATAGCCACCCGGACCTAAGTAGGGTGTTTAAACCAAAATTCGGTGATCTTGAGTTCCACACAAGGCGGGAACTCAGTCGCGGAATGGACCACGTGAAATCCGGATTAAAACAACAATTAACCCACAGCAGATAAATCAAGCAATGAAAGTAAATGTGCGGAGTTAAAATTTATTATAACTCTACAACAAGGATGTGTATAGGTGCAAGTATATGTAGAGGTCGAACACAGGGAGCAGACAGGTAGAACGGGGCACTAAGGCACAAAATATGTGAAACTGAGAAGTTGTCTATCTATGTTATATTTTTTTGGGTTTTTGGATTTTATATTTTTTATTTAATTTTTAATTTTATATTTTTGTGATTTGACTTTTAATTTTCTAATTTTATATTTTCTTTTTATATTTTATATTTTTATATTTTCTTTTTTTAATAATAGAATATATATATACAAAGTAATAAAAGAGAGGATAAGGTATTTATAAAAATAGGTAAAAAGAGCCAAAATTCAAAAAATGAAATGTTTTTGGTCTTTTTATATTTGTAATATGTTTTTGTGATTTTTCTAGATTTTTCCTAATTTTTTGGTATTTTCAAAGGTAAAAATACTACAAAACAATGAACTAGGTTGCTGGCCGAAATTAAAATGAGGATGAAAAAATCAAATGGGGTCCAAAATTCCTCAAATTAATTTTATTTGAAAGCTAATGAATCAGAGAAGATACATAAACTGAAATTGCATTTTTAAGATTTTTGTAGAATTTTTAAGATTTTTATGAATGTTTTTAGAGTTTTATAATTTTTAGGAGTTTTGTTTTGTATTTTTTTAGTGATTTTTGGACTGGAGTTAGAACACAATAATATAAGAAAAATATATTTTTTTGGGAATTTTATGGGGTGCTTTTATATTTTTTATGGATTTTCTAATGCAAACAGTGCTGAAAATGTGTGTTTTTGAATTTTTATAAATATTAAAATGCAAGAAAATGTAAAATAAAAATATATGCTGGAAGTACAATGCAGCAGGAATGTATGATGATTTTTGTGGAATTTTTAGTGCTTTAGAGATGCATGCAAAAAATATAGAAAGCAAGCAAAAATATATGGCCTAGCAAGGGTATATATGCAATTAGACAAACGTCCAAGGGCCTCTGTGCAATTTTCACACAAAATTATAACTAAATAAAGTATTTGCTGGACTAACTACGAATGCAAAAATCCGCAAGGGCTTCTCTGTAAAAATCCCAGACACACGTGCGTCGCACGTGCGCCTGGCAGGGGCATGGATGCAATTATCGAAAACTCGAGGGCCTAAGTGTAAATGTGCCAAAAAGATAACAACTGCAATTATAAATTTTAGGTTCAAAACTAAATATGTAAAGCCTCCGGGGTATGTCCTGCAAAATTGCCAAGTCACGTGCGTAAAGCACGTGACCTGGCGAGGACCTTAAAGAAAGAGTTCCAAACGTCAAGGGGCTTTACGCAATTGCTACAAAATTATAAGAACTGCAAAGGAAAGTTTAGCTACTATTTGCTAATTACAAAATTTTCCTAGGTTGAAATGCAAATTACCCAGGTCTTAGGCGGGCACGGACGGCGGATGAATGCTCAGTTAGACACCTGTCGTGCCCAGATCAGCCGATACCCCTTCGCGCAGTGGATGGCCCAGATTAGATGTTGCTCTGATGATCAAATGGCTGTGTCCACGTGAAGATCCGATGGCAGCTGCGCTTGGGGAAGATCCAGCTAGATCCGACGACGGGAAGAAGATGACGACGAACAAAGAGGAACTCGCTACGGGGCGAGCTTCCCCGGCCCCATCCTTCCTCCTCCGACACTATTCAGGCTTCCAAAATGGCTGGGCACGTTCCTGCAGGTGTCTTCTAAATATTTGGGGCCTCAAAAATCATCGGCGTGTGCCGACGTCCTCGCACGGGAGCGGCGGAGCGGGAGAGCTCCAAGGTCTTCCACCGAGAATCCAAAATGCGCCCAGCCTTCCCTATAACCCAACTACCTGCAACAAAAATTGTTAAGAGGGGCACGGGCAAATTGCCGCGACCCCCAGATGGACGAAACGACGTGGAGAGGCTGGAACAAGGCTCGCCGGAACAAGCTCCGGCGAGGTGGTGGCGCAGGTGACGATTGGTGGAGCTCGGATCGAAATGAGAATGGCAAATGAATTCTGAGGTGAAGGTGAAATTAAAGATACAAGAAATATGGTAAAACCAACCTCAAGGGCAAGCTATACCCGAGATTTATACCTCACGGCCACTTGGCCGGAGATGTAGTTGGAGCACCGCTTCGGGCCTCGCCTGAGCCTCGCGCGCGTGCTGGAGGAGGGCTGTCACACCTCCTGTCCTGAACACGGCGGCCAAAGGGTCAAACTTGGGTAGAAGAGGGTTCAACGAGTGAAGGTGGCGATGGGGGTCTTTTTGAACGGGTGGTCGACAGAGCGTGAAGAACGAGGGATAGCGGTCACGTCTATGGTCCAAAGACCAAGATGAGCCAAGGGCGTGTATGCCCAATGATCGAGGAGCAAAAAATGTTGAGGACTCGACACAAAATAGTGAAAGGTGCTCCCTCGAAAAAATCGCAAAAACGGCCAAAAAAAACACGTTCTGACAAGGGCACAGGCAGGGGTCAGAGAGTTGACCCGAGGTCAACTCTCCAGCCCACCTGGTTTGTCCACGTGGACCAACCAGAAAAAAGCCTGGAAAAATATTATGTAAAATCAATATAAAATAGTAAACTATTTTATTAAATTATGTTTATAAAATAAAAATGCTTATAATTTTATAAATTGTTTTATTATGATTTTTATTTATTTTTTAGAGGTTAATAATTACAAGTTACCTACTTTAGCCTTTATAGGTATATTTATCTATATATAAGTATTTTATTTTTATGAGAATGGGGACCTTGCACCATGGTGCAATTAAGTTATGTGCACCAAACTCCTCAGCCCTTGGATCAAAATCAATCAAGGGTTGTGATCATTCATCTTTGCCAACAAAACATCCATTTCCCAATGCAAAAGCCACCCACATCAATGCACAGTATCGGTGCACATCATCCCATCTCCATGCAGGGTGTCCTTTCACGCTACCCAAATTCGCCATCTCCCCTCTCGTCCTGCACTGGACTCCGTTGCAAGGAGTGCCGATGCCCTTTCTCCCTCTTGCCTGAGCTCCTCTCCCTCCCTCCGACATCGACGACAACAACACGTTCCCCTCCTTTCTCCAGTGCCCGCCTCTTGAGAGAAGTCGGCCGAGCTCCTCTAGCTCTCCTCGGCAGTGATCTCTTGCAAGGAGTCCACAGTGCCCATTGCCATTTTGCCGACGTTAACCTCCGGCAAGGAGTCCCTCACATCTCCCTGCTGGTCGGAGCCGAAACCCCACCCAACGCAATGAGCATCTCCCCTCCTTCCTCTCCAATTGCAACCGAGGGGAACTCCTCGCCTTCTCGTCGAGGTTTGTGGCTGTGTCACGAGACGAGCCCCTCCCCTCACCCCTTGAAAAGCCCCTCCACTTCTCATCTATGGCCGGGTCAACCTGACGGGGCGATTCCCCTCTTGCCAGTGACTGCAACCGAGGAAGTCGACATCGCACACCCTGCGTTTTCATCGGCGATTACCTTCTGCGAGGAGTCCAGCATGCACCTAGTATGAAGCATGAAGGAGTTCAATTGGAAAAAAAATCATGATTGTAGACGTTAATGTAAGTTTGTTGCTGATTCAAACAAATCCTTTCTGCCTCGCCGAAGAGCAAGCATATGTCGTCTCTGCCTTCCAATTTCTGAAACACCTCCCTCCATCGCTGCGAAGACATCACATACCTCCGCATCATTGTTAGTAGTATCCAGTTTACACAGTGAATGAAATCTGAGAATCGTAACAGCTCACTCGTGGTTGTTAGTTTTTTTTTGTAATGTGATACTGTTTCATTTTTGTAATCATATGTCATAGATGTTTTGTAATAATATGTTGTTATATCATATCATGTTACTGTTACATCTATGTAATTTAGACTTTAGCATCATGACAACAGTGGGTAATGGAGAAGTTAACAACTTGGACTTCCGCACATTGCAACCATGGATTAGTGGAGAATAAAAGTCCAAAGATAATGGAGAAAATACCTTTGTAAGTATCAATTACATATGCCAGTTTCCGAAAAGGTCGATGATGCAAAAATGATCAAAGAAGCCTTACTCGAAGTAGACATCACAATACCCATGTTATTTCTGACTACGACATCGTCTCGGTTAATAACCGTAAAAATGCATGTCCCGACAATTACCGGACACAATGAGTGTTATTTCGAAGTATAACCTTCTGTGCTAATTACATTTAAAAAAATAGTTGATCGGTCCAGAGTTTCAACATAGATTTTACTTCCAAAAATTTAAATGAGAAAGCTTTCAAATCACAGGCACATGGATTAGTTCATGTATCAAACACTTTGGCAGTGGTAAATTCATCATAGTATAGAATCTTACATATTGGGCCACTTTCCAGAATCCTACAGATTGCATGTTCCTTCTTGTGACGAGATTCTAGACGTCCTCTTGATAGCAGTCGTCACGACTTAGATCTCTTATGAATTCCCTTGGAAAAATCACCCAATACCCTAGTCCCAAGCCTGTTCTCGTCACTGTACTCAACTCCAGAGTTGAAAGCTTGTATAATAAAAGGAACTAGCAGAACTAGAAGCTTGTGCTATAACGTTGATATTGTACCCATGGAAATAGTGGTTGTAGTTTCACATTACAAAAATTATCCCAGCAAATCATAAAAGTGAGCAATTACGAATAATCATACAATCCATAAAGCAAATTACAAAAAAATAATATTACAATTCATAAATCAATTACAAAAAGTCCTAACAGCCGTCCAGAATATTTGCTTCCACATGCTGTTGACATTGTCGAAATATTTAATTTCTTATGTCATGGTCGGTGCCAAGTCTTCACCCCTATTTTAAAAGAGGAGAATTTCAATTTCTTTATAAAAGTATATAGAGGAGTAATGTAATGAACAACAAACCAAATATATACTTACCTTGGATTTGCATGTTGTTTGATAATGTCCTTTTTCTCCGCAAGCACTACATGTTCTTTGCTTGATCTCAGTTTGTGACACAGTTTTTTCAATGCCAGATTTCATTCGCTCTGATTTTCTTGGGCGTCCCTTAGCTTTTACAACAGGGGGATCACGAACATCAAAGTGCTCATTTTGTAATTGTGGTATTCGTTCCAAGGGAGGTTGCGTAATTGAAGCTTCATCAAGCGCGACTTTTTTCTGATTTTCTTTAATCTTCTTCATACCCTCTTCGACGATATCCCACACAATTTTATAATTATCCATGTTTAGACTACCCCATTCATACAGATTAGAAAAATGAGATCGAAGTCCCCACAACATATTAAGTGTTGGTTTCTCGTCACTATGAATGATAGGATTTTGAATTGTTGTAATAAATCTAGCTTTGATAGACCATCGCTCAAGTAAATATACTTTGGATAACTCTTCGATCTTCTTCTTTTTAAAAATATAAAGAATGTGACAACAAACAATCCCCTCAAATGTAAACTTTTGGCATGAGCAGATGCATGTACTGTCTTTAGGATAAAAAAGAACCTGAAATCTCTTACTTCTATTGGTATATAAATATACCTCATATGTTATTACATCATTACTTTTTTCAATCTTCTCACTTTCACAATCAAATAACTTTTGAAACTCATGTTGGAATATCTTAAAATTTGCAGGAGTATAAAATTCAGATGCTTGCAGTTCTATCGGATGTTTGGAACATAATGCGGCCTTTGAAGTTAATGCTTTAAAGTCGGCACTCTCCTCTGCATCACGACGTCCAACCAAAGCACGTTCATATTGTGAAACAAATTCAGGTAGTGGGGTTTGAGAATTAACGAATCCATCAAAGTATGAGTTCATACTTTCTGAGCGTTGACTAGAAGACATCCCTGCAAAAAATGTATCTTTAAGATATATGGGTACCCACATTTGCCGCATTTCATACATGTTGTGAAGCCAACTTTTGGGTAGTATATTGTACTTGGCACGCAATTCATCCCACTTCTTCTCGGACTCTTCGATTGTGTGGCATCCATGAATCCATTGATTATAAGCATGTTCAAACTCCTTATCACATCTCAGTTGTTGCAAGTGAATCAAAGCATTTTTTCTTATATGCCAAATGCAAAAGCGATGCCTTGTAGATGGAAAAACCAATGCAATCGCTTCACGCATCGCAGGATCTTGGTCAGTAATAATACTAGTAGGCTTCTTCCCATGCATGCATTGTAACCAAGTACGAAATAGCCAAACAAATGTTTCTGTACTTTCATCTGCAAGTAATGCACATCCAAACAAAGTAGATTGTCTATGGTGATTAATGCCAGTAAATGGTGCAAAAGGCATTAAGAACTTGTTTGTTCTATACGTGGTGTCAAAGACCAAAACATCGCCAAAATGCATGTAAGAAGTTCTTGATCGTCCATCAGCCCAAAATACACTTCTAACCATGCGATTTTCATCAACTTCAAATCTAAAGAAAAAATCATCTTCTGCAGCCATCTTCTCTTCAAAATATCTTACAACTGCCATACACTCATGACCAAGATTATTTTTTCGGTTTGATTTTATTTGATCATTGCAAACTTGACGAGTTACATTCCTCTCGCCTGAAGCACTCAAAACACTTGAAATTTTAGATGCACCTAAGCCACAACCATGCAATGTATCAATCAATCCTCTCGCGCATGATGAAATTTCCTTATGTGATCGAAGCCTGTATACCTTGGAAGGGCTTGTCATAACATGATTGTGTGCTTCGTGAAATTTCCTAACCACCCACATTCCAACATTATTTATAGATAAATAAATATGAGCCTCACATCCTTCCCTTGTATGACGTCGACGTTTGATCTCTCTTCCAACATTCTTCATATCTTTAAATCCTTGCTTGGAGCATACTATTTTTCGTGCCATAGGTAGATTTGTTCTTTGTGACCGATATAATTTATTTTTTCGTGTGGAAAATCCCATTTTTTTTGCATAAGAATTGTAGAAGTTGATTGCATCTTCATCTGAAGCAAACTCCATACCAACGACAGGTTTCTCAAAATCCGTACTCATAGTTTCAATGCAGATCGGAATATCCATGCTCTCCTCCTCCTCATCATCATCATTGCTACATTCAAAATCTCCCTCTGATACAATTTCAGCATCCTTTGACATGTCTATTAGCAGAAAATTCCTTAGATTCTCATCCCAAATTTAATAAGAAAATCAAGAATGATAAAGTGAGGTTGAATTTGGACAACAGATATTGAGAAAAGTGACCCACTCGGCTATAGATTTTCCTCGATTATTATTTTTCAATACTTATTTCTCTCCATTAAACATATTTGGTTAAAAAACCTTAACAGAAATTAAATTATTAATTTCTCAATTCAAAACATAGCAGATATCCTGGAAGCAATATAAATGTGGCCATTTCCAATCAAATATTAACAACATCAGAATATTTATGCAGACACGATGATGGTTTAAGTAATAAATTAATTTGTTACACCAACTAAAAAATTTATATAAATCCCGTAATGGTGCTACCTCTTATTCACCAGTATATGTTTTCCAAGTAAATTGGGATGAATCAATTCTATAAAGACGAAGATTTTGTATAGGAAAAATGCATCTCTAACTATAAACCCACAATGTAAAAAACTTGTTGCACCAATCAAAGTTTTTTTCACCTGATATGAAGACATGCTCTGCAACGGACAGGGGGAGGACGGCCGTGAGAGGTAGGTGCATGCTGGACTCCTCGCAGAAGGTAATCGCCGATGAAAACGCAGGGTGTGCGATGTCGACTTCCTCGGTTGCAGTCACTGGCAAGAGGGGAATCGCCCCGTCAGGTTGACCCGGCCATAGATGAGAAGTGGAGGGGCTTTTCAAGGGGTGAGGGGAGGGGCTCATCTCGTGACATAGCCACAAACCTCGGCGAGAAGGCGAGGAGTTCCCCTCGGTTGCAATTGGAGAGGAAGGAGGGGAGATGCTCATTGCGTTGGGTGGGGTTTCGGCTCCGACCAACAGGGAGATGTGAGGGACTCCTTGCCGGAGGTTAACGTCGGCAAAATGGCAATGGGCACTGTGGACTCCTTGCAAGAGATCACTGCCGAGGAGAGCTAGAGGAGCTCGGCCGACTTCTCTCAAGAGGCGGGCACTGGAGAAAGGAGGGGAACGTGTTGTTGTCGCCGATGTCGGAGGGAGGGAGAGGAGCTCAGGCAAGAGGGAGAAAGGGCATCGGCACTCCTTGCAACGGAGTCCAGTGCAGGACGAGAGGGGAGATGGCGAATTTGGGTAGCGTGAAAGGACACCCTGCATGGAGATGGGATGATGTGCACCGATACTGTGCATTGATGTGGGTGGCTTTTGCATTGGGAAATGGATGTTTTGTTGGCAAAGATGAATGATCACAACCCTTGATTGATTTTGATCCAAGGGCTGAGGAGTTTGGTGCACATAACTTAATTGCACCATGGTGCAAGGTCCCCATTCTCTATTTTTATTTTGTGACCTTTTGAAAACTATTTTGAAAACGTTTTGTTACATGTTTTCAACCTTTGTAAAAACATTTTGTGTTGTAACATTATTTTCTTTGTTTGAAATAAAATATTTGAAAAATGATTTGCAAATGGTTTGAAAAAAATGGTTGCAAAAATATTTGAAAAATCTATATATATTGTTTGGAAAACCTTTGCAAAATGACTTTCAAATGTGTGTACATGTTTGTAAAAACTGATTGTAAAAACTATTTTGGACTATAGTTTTCAAAAATTATTTGGAAAACCTTTTGAAATAAATTTGAGGAATACATACATCACACCAAAATCATCTATGTATATACTTATAAAATTGACCACTTACCCTTGTAAATTCTTAAAATCCACTTCTTGTATATACGAGATGCACTCCCGTGTACATATTTTTCACCTAGTTTTCAGCCAAAACCTTTTTATTTTCAAAAATTCCAAAAACATTTGCAAAATTAAAATCCAAAAAAAACATTTGAAAAATCTTTTTGAAGAATCTAAAAAATCCATATGCATCATCTTTTCAAAAATCCATAAAAAGTTCAAAATCTTTGAAAATTGCATCACAAAAATATTTTCTGCATAACATTTGATTCGCATTTTTCAGATTGAGTTTGATAGTTGAACGAGTATAAGTAAAATCCGAAGATTGGAGCTTGGTTGGACCTTAAAACTATCTAATTAACAGGAACCTTATAGGAACTGGGATTGAGGTACTTCAGGTCTAGTTGACTTAATTCTTTGAGAATCACGAGACTTGGTTCAATGGATTCTTGACTGCCTAAGTAGAGTATTTCAGAGCACACGCACGACTCTTGTTGATAATGACCTAACTTGGACACCTGCACCTTTCACTTGGCTCAACTCAGTTGGAGTGGTGTGGAGGTTGGATTTGCCGGTATGAGACGCACACAGGTGGAAACACTTGTCCTCCTTTAGGGAGGGAAGTGCACCCCAACCCGTCCAGTGATGATGAGTTTCAAGGATAGGAGATCATGGGTTGCAATAAAGCTTCAAAAGAAGGATAGTCTACTGGCTCAAGAGGAAAAACTCCCTATGTAATGATGTTGTATATAGTATTCCAAAAAAAACTCCAAAAAAGTGGACAGGCCAGTACAAAAATAAAAATGCTTGCCGGAGTGTACATATGTTGTAAAGTCAAATAAGCAAGCTTGAGCTTCAAAATCAAATCATGTGAGCCTGCAGCCGGATGACTTGACTACATTGGTCTTACATCCTATGATAGGTAGCTACACTGGCTACTGTCCATTCTTCTCTTCACCCCCTCCTCTTGAGTTGGTTGCCACTTGAACTTACAAGGGAATATCCTGCTCCTTGAGGGACGAGTTGTTGGACTGGGGAATCATTGGGTTGTCATATTGGAGAAGTCAGTCTCTTTGCCATTTCAGTTGGGAAGAGCCACCATCACTTACACTGTATGAGTCAGATTCATAGTCGTAAGAGTTTGCGTATGAGTTGAAGTATTTCTGACCTGGCTATTGAGGAGACTTGAACAGAGTTTTGGGATTCTCAGGGACTGTTGGATTTCAAATTCGGTTCTCACTAAGGTTCTGCCCGCACTAAATTCCAAAGGTCCTACTTAAGCTCCAAACTTTGATTTTGTGAAGACAAGTTTGATCATTAAACTAAATCCAATTTCTTCTTTTTCTTTTCTTTGTTTTTCTTTTCTGCAATTATTGCATAAGTGTTTGCTAAGGACTAGCAAAGGCAAGTATAGGGGGATGATGAATCTACATTTCATCATCTTTATTCTATCATTTTGGCCTTAAAAACGTTAGTAAATGCGTGTAAATAGGCTTAATTCATGCATTTTAGCATTCATGTATATGTGTGTAAATATTGTATAAAATGTGGTTTTTAAAGCCAAAATTACAGAAAAAAGAAAAGAAAAGAAAAAGAATAAAAAATTGTAAATATTTTATGACCCGAAACCCCGAGATCTAGGCATCTCGATTACTAGGTCGACAAGGAATAAAGTAGAGGGAGATAAGGGCCAAAATATAATAAAAAACCCCTTTTATTCAATTCATTCTTTATTCATTTTGGGTTTTGGTTCCACTTTTTATACTCCAAATTAAGAAACTTTGTACATGAAAGTTGTAGATAATTAAATAAAGAAAAATACAAAATTGATTTCACTGAAAATAATACACAGATAAAAAGTTATGATCTGAATAAAAGTCTAGAATCCCAACTTCCCAGATCTGTATCTTGCAAATAAAAACTCGAAATGTACCAAACTCACCTTTAATTATATATAGCTTAAAATAATCTACTTAATGGAGGTGGTTTCGTATTTTTCGGAGTTACGATTTGAAAGTTGAGTTTTGGACCCTACTTGTATAATTGTACTGATTAAAATATTCAATTTATTATTTATTCATTATTTTTGTATTTTTATATTTTTTTAAGTATATAAATATTACTTATAATATATATGTATATTAAAATTAGAATAAAAAATCAATAAAATACAAAAAATAAAATACTTATATATAACATATATAGGTATAATGCTTGTATACTTACCTATATTAATACATACTTATATTTTATTAAAAGTATAAAACACCTCAGAAAAAATAAAACAAAAATATTAATTGTATAAAAATACCTTATAAATTTATAAAATAATAAACATAAATAAATATGGCTAAAGTATATACGCAGTATATACAACCCCCCTATAATTAGCTTGAGCTATGTCCTCATAGATCGAAGAGAAAAGAGAAGACATAACTCGTACTAAGTATAGGCAAGTCTAAAGAATAATTGAATAAGAGATGAATGAATAAACCAATGAAAAGTTGACCGTCCCCCCTATACATAGGATCAAATAATCCTAAGTATAGAAGACTGTACACAAAGCAGGGAGGGTCAAGGGTAGGAATGAACAGATCGTACTCAGATTGTCTCCCCATATACTTAGGGTAAGATATCCCTAAGTATAGACAAGAAGAGGAGACAATGGAGAAGATCGAAATGAATGAAAAACTCGGAGTGTACACCCCCTTATACTTAGGACAAAGTACGTCCTAAGTATGGAAAACTGTCTACAAGGGGCGACACCTTTCTGATAGATACAGAAGATAGAATAGGAAAAGAAGAAAAGAAGAAAAGGAGAAAGGATATCAACAGATGGATAGAATGATAGAGAAGAATGTACGCATCACTCCCCCTATACTTAGGGTAAAAGAAGCCCTAAGTATAGGCAACAACAGGAGTGGTGAAACGAAACGACGAATGAACACTCGGCTCGTCCACCCCCCTATACTTAGGACAAAGTACATCCTAAGCAAGGCAAACACGAGGATGGGTGGACGAGCAATACAGAAGATAGACAGAGGTAAACAAATGAATATACAACAAGGATGGATGTACACATGATCAAGAAGGTAGAACGCTAACCTTCTTGCGAGACCGCTGAGGGATAGATCTAGTGTGGTGTAGGTTGACATCGGGGTCCACAGTGGATGGAAGCTGATTAGGGTCGACAGGGTGAAGGCCCTCAGTGGAATCAAATCGAAAAGTTACGAACTGATCAATGGAAGTAGTCGAACTCTATTCGTCCTCAATAATCTCAACTGGATCATCTTTTTCGTCAAAAGGACCGAATTCCCGAATAAAAGCAATCAAATCAACTTCGACCCTTGTCTCATTCGAATCTAAATGAACAGGAGAAGACTCATCGGTGAAAGTAGTCAAATCATGTTCGTCCTGTCTAGTCTCTACATCTGCCCTCCGCTTAATGGTATCAATCGTGTAAATCCCGCGGATGTCATCAACACTGCGCCAAGTCCCAAAAGAAGGAACTCCGAGGTCCATGCTTTCCAAGTCTTCCTCCTTGGATAGGAATTCTTGGGTCTTAGTGGAATCCAATAAGCAACAAATTCTCTAATAGTCTCGTCAAGGTCATGGTCCTTAGGGTCAACCAAGATAGGTGTGGTCGCATCAGGTGCAGTTCTCTGGTCGGCAGTGGGTGCGGTGATCAACACTTCGCTCTCGTCGACTGGACGGAAGAGAATCTCTCCTGATCCATAATCAATAACGACCCTCGCAGAGGCGAGGAATGGTCGTCCCAGAATGATTGGAGAGTGCTCCCCTGTGGAGGTCTCCGGGCAAAACGACAAAGTCAACATGGTAGCTCATGCCCTGAATTGAAATGAAGGCGTTTTCAAGGATATCCTTCGGCCTCTTGATAGATCCATCAGCAAATTGAACTATCATCCTGGTCTTTTTGAGAGGTCCTAAGTGAAGACACTGTACCAGCGAGAAGGGTAATATGCTAATCGAAGCACCGTCGTCGAGGAGAGTACGATCACATGTGAAATCTGAGATGGTGCAGCTAATGAAAGGTGTGGCAGTGTTCATTTTCCTAGGAATGGGATGGTGTGTGATGGCGTGGGTAGTGGCCATGGTCAAGATATGACGCTCAGATCTGCTCCTCCGCTTTCTCTTCTTCGGAAGAGGGGCAGATAAATCAGTCATGGCCTACTGAAGCGGGGCACATATGATCTCATGAATAGTGGCCACCACTTCGGATTCAGTCAACATTTTTTTGAGTTTTTGGACTTCCTCCATACAAGGGAGGAAGTCGGAATCAGCATATACATGAGGCATGCCAAGAGCAGTCTGTACAGCGGCATCCTTAGGGTCAAAGGTGGGATAGGGTGTGAAAGGTTGTGTGGTCAAAGGGTCGGGCAAGTGGGCACTCTCCTCACAGTCTGGATCAACCAAAGGTCTCCCGAACTCTTTTTGGATTTTTAAATTTTTCTCATTTTTTTGTATTTTGGGTGATTGCAAGCTCTCATGATAACCCTCATCTGAATCCGAATCCTCAAAGAATGGAGCTACATTCTGGATCTTATTTATGCTAACTATATCACTCATCCTCGAGTTCATATACTCCATCATTTGATTCAAGGTCTCAAGTGTAGATATCATGAAAGGTGACTCCAAAATCTCAGGATCGGGTGTATCGAATGTGGATGGTGGGTGTGGACAAAAATCACATTCCGGATCAGGATACTCAAGGAAGAGCAGGTTGTCGAAATGTGAGGGTGACGGTGGTGGAAATGATCGGTGAAAGTCAAAGTCCGAATCCTGAAATAGTGGGTTGGTCGGATATGTAAAAAAGTCAGGAGCAAAGTCCTCTTGGAAAAAAGGAGGTGGACCGGCTAGAGTAAACGAAGAATCCGCAAAGTCTGGATAAAAGACGCTCCAGGGGTCCATCTCGAAACAAGAGGGAAAAATGATCGGGAGAATACGATGGTCAAATCGAGAGAGTGAAGAAGAAGGCGCAAATGCGCAGAGATGATCTAGAAATGCACACGACAATCACAAGCAAACTCACACAAAACAAACCCTCAATTCACCTACTCAACTCGGTAGAGACCGAAAATTCGGTCTTTTAATCTTGTCTGTTTTAGAGTTAGGTGAGAAGTCCAAAAGGTGCGCAAACACTTAGGGGCTGAACGGGATTTTGGCACTAATCCTTAGTGTGTGCAACGTCACACGTTCACTCACCTAAGATGTGTGGTGTCTACCGATTCTTCATCTCTTGTTGTTTGAAGTATATTCTTTAAGTTTTGTTGTTATTTTCCTCTCGATTGATTTTATAAAGGAAACTCTTTTAGTTTTTATTTTGAAATATGTCCAGATGTAAGGGGAAACTCTGTCGAAATTTTCCGAGAAATATGTCCCGAATATAAGGGGAAACTCTGCCGAAATTTTAAGAGAAAATATGTTCTTGACGTTCTTCGCGTTCTTCGCGTTCTTCGTTCGTTCTTCGCGTTCTTGACACGTTCTTAGCATTTTTGATACGAAAATGAAATTCAATCTTTTCAGGAGCCTTAAAATAGCCTTTTTAAAAAACAAAACACGATAAAGCCTTACATATACGAGATCCTTAATTTTGTGTTCTTGCACACGATAAAGCCTTGCACATACGAAATTATTGAAATTCTTGATTTTGTATTCATTGCTACGAAGATCCCTAATTTTGTTTATTTTTGAAAAAGTCTGAAGACTTGCTTTGTGATTCCCACTAAAATAAGTTTTAAGCATCAAATTGATACGTTGGCTCTGAAAGTTAGGGTTTGGAGTTAAAATAGGCATAAATACGAGTATATATATGGTTATGAATAACATATATGTGAGTCTATACTAAGTGTTATTGATTATGCAAATCGAAGACTTAACGAAAGAATTACATCATGGGAATTGATGTGGTTTGAGTTAAGATCAATAGGATCGTGTGTCACGTTAAGGATGACTGAGAGTAGAACTACAGGTCGGTAGGTTTGTCGGAAGGAATCCATATTGGCGTTTCCCTACCTAGGTGGCACACGGTTGCCCTGTTATGATAAGTGCACACGAAATGAATGTTTTGCAACGCATGGTACCGGGAGCCAATATCTTCCGGTTGAACAACAGAAGATGTGGTTGTGCCATGTGGAGGCACGGGTGGTTCAATAGCGACAGGGTTACGATAATTTGTATTTAAAGCCGTAGGTTATCTGATTGAATGTTGGCCTGAGGTTTTAAGCAACCGAGTCCTCGAGGACGGTGTGCTCATTTGATTTCCAGGCTGAGGGTTGAGACCCTGTTTAATAAAAGAAAAGGAATTTTTCAGGGTAGTATTGGAGGATTGGTAGAGGCGACGTACGGCGGCATAAGCTTACTAAGATCAACACAATCTCCAATCCCGAAGGGTCCACAACTTCGGAGTTCAAGAATGGTGGGGTTCCCCTCGACTAATCCTTGATGTGGAATATAAAGGAATAGGACTTAAATTAATGAGAAGGAATAAAATTTTTGTCATATCAAGTTTTAAAAAATTACACAATTTGTTTGCTTTTCTCTTCTTCGTTACTTAGCATTCGCTAATTTTTATCCTATGATTTATAAAAAACCCAACAGGTGTCGGTAAGCCATCGCAAGGACTTTAAAAAAAATTCATCCATCTTACATACTAGACATCCAGCCAGCCACAATAGCTTTACTTTTTAAAGTAGTTAGCAATCTTTTGTATATTTTCCTTTCAAGCTGATGTACATGTAAATGGTTATAGTGGGACAGTGTATCATCTGAACTTTATTTTGTGAATGGAAAAGTGTTGAAATACTTTCTTCTGAATATTTTATTTGCAGTCTGTTTCTGAATGTTAGTTGTGATTGTTGAATAAATTATTGTTGAGTAACCAGATCCGGATATGGGAGGATCCGATGGCCCGGGAATCGAAGTCGCGACAGATTGGTATCAGAGCTTGGTTACTTGATGGCCCGCCAAGCGACAGAGGTAAAGGTACAGAAAATAGGTCGTTGCGACCTCTATCACTTGACTAAGTCAATCAAGAAAAATGAACCACTCGAAACAAGTCAAATCAATCAAAGCAAAGCAAGCGGTCTTGCTATGAGATTAACCTGGTATAGCACCCAGGGTCGAACTCAAGGAGCACGGATTGGCCGAAGGCCTACGAAGTAGTCAAAAATGAATAAAATAAAAGACAAATTATTTTTTAGTGGTTTTAATGATTTTTATAATTTTTTGGAATTTTTAATATGTGAAGAAAATAAGAAAAGCAAAAGCAAGCAACTTTGACAAATTATTTAATGCATCAAAAATCAAGCAAAAATTCAGATAAAAATATTTTTATGTTTTTTGTGTTTTTTAATGTTTTTGGTGAATTTTTGGAATTTTTAGGATGTGTATTTTATTTTCTAAAAATCAAACAGTAGCGAAAATGCAAGGTACTGTCCAGCCAGGCCCAAAATCCCTAGATAAAATATCTAAGGACCTTAAAAGGACCTGAAGGTATTTTTCCTGTAAACTACGTAAAACAAGGAAAATTTAAGTACCAAAATTATTGTTTTTGGGTTTTTAGGTTATTTACTAGAATTTTTAAGGGTTTTCCGGTGTTTTTAAGTTTTTATGATTTTTAAGCAGTGAAAAATAGCCAAAATTGGCTAGAAAATCAAGGAACACAAAGTAAACAGTACCTAATTTTTATAGAATTGTTAGGGGGGTTTTTATATTTTTTTGTGATTTTTCAAACTAAACAGTGCCAAAAATAGATGTTTTTGAATTTTTAAAAATAGCAAACAAGATCAGAAATGTCCTCAAAAATCTACAAAAATCCTACACCATGGCAGGAGCCATGTGTCAAGTTTTCGTTGGATTTGGAGGTGATTTGATATTTTATTCAAAAATGACAAGAGAGCACTGTGCACAGGGACCAAAGTGCAAATACCCAAAGTTCTGGAGGTCCTGGTGCAATTAACCCAAGAAGTCACGCGCCAAGCGCGTGCCTGGGGCACTCAGGGACCTATATGTAAAGAAAACAAGTCCCAAGGACCTATTGGTAACTCGTACCAAAAGTCCAGGGGGCTGTGTCGCAAATTACCCACAAATAAACGCACATGCGAAATTAAATCATTCACAGGGGCATAAATGCAAATACCAAAAAGATTTCATTCATTTCAGAACCATCCAGAACTATGAGGGATAAGATGCAAATAACCCAAAAATACACGTGACGAAGCACGTGGCTCACACATACAGGGGTATAAATGCAAATAAACTAAAGCTCAGGGTCCATTGTGCAATTTTCCCAACGTAAATAAAATACGAAAAATATTTACAGTACTAACACTAAATGCATAAAAGAAAAGGGGGCCTAAGACAATTTACCCCTTATTAAATATCGGAGGCCGGATGAGTGACGCGTGGCTGATCTGACGGCTCTGGACGAAGGCGCCTTTGTCTTCGAAAATGTGGGCCTAATCGAACGGCTGAGGGCTCTCCACGTGGCTATCGGACGGCTGTGGTGCGCTGGTGGACGAAACCCTCGAGTAGTTGACGGCTGAGATCGATCCTCGGGAGATCTGGCGGTTGGTGCAGCTCCGTGGATGGACGGACACGATGTAATCTGGAGCGCCGAGGTCAATCTGACGGTCGGCGAGGATCCTGGAAGAACTAGTCGCCGGCGACTTTCGCCGGCCCTCCGTGCACGCGGTGGTCCTCGTCTGCCGCTCCTGGAGATCGGAGAAGCTCCGCGCTGACGCTCCGCGGCTGATGGTAGGCTCCGATGACCCAGCCGAGCCTTGGAGAGGTCCGGCGAGGTCGGCGGAGGAGAAGCTCCTGGCCCAGATGACTCAGGCCCTCAGATGGGCTCGCAATGACCTGCAAAGGAGACCAGGAGACTCGCGGGTCGAGGGCAAAGTGCCTCGACCCCGTTAGGCATCGTGGAGGTGATCGGGGAGGCGAAGTGGTCGAGCTGCGGCGATGCGATGGACGGAGGAGCTCGAATCCCCAGCTCCTGTGCGAGCTGGGTTGAACGGAGGTGCAGAGAACGTGCGCGGGAGGAAGGCGGAGGTGACGATGGATTCCGATGATCGAATGGAGGTGTGAGGTGGTCGGAATCAGCGAAAATCGACGGCGGCGCGAATTGGGGCAAAATGGAAATTAGGCTAAATGGCTAAGCTAAAAGATTACCTGAGTAGGTGAATAGACTGTGCTGGAGCTGGTGAAGCTCCCGGTCGTGGCCTCAAGGGTCGTCTCGGCCCGAGGCTCGAGCTCCTGCTCTGGGCGGAGCACGGCGGTGCTGACTCGCCGGATCAGTGGTATCCGGCCCCTCTCCTCGCTGCGACAGCACCTGGAGCGAGCTGTCACTCACGCTCTAGCACTGGAGGTCACTGGGGGTGGAGCGGATTAGCCAAAGATGAGAAATGAGGGGGCGGAGCTGAAGCTTTATATGCTGGAGAGTCCGAGAACGACGAGCGCGGGTAGGGCGTGGAGGCGCGCGGATCCCGAGATTGATGCCCGGCGAGGGTATCGGATGTGGGAGGTATCAAACGGAGCTGGGGTTTGGGTGATTGGGAATCGGGTCGAGCGGGTATAAATCAGAGAAAAGGGTCCGGTGCTCGAATCCGTGAAGAGTGGTCCTGGGGGGGGGGGGTCAGTTGACCGGGCGGTCAACATCCCCCAGGGCCAATGGCTGAAGGCCACGTGGCTGAATCAAGAAGTGACAAATACACATAGCTAGGGGCCGAATCAGCAAAAACCCAAAACATGAAATATTTTAATTTTATTTTTTTCTATTTTTTGGTGATTTTTAATTAATTTTTATAAATAAAAATAAGGTATTTACACTATATAGCTATATATAGGTATATGTACAATATGTAGGCTTTTGGTTTTTTTATTTTTAATTATTATTTTTATACAATTTTATCCTTATTTTATATTTTATTTATTTACATTATAAAAAAAGGAATAAAAGAGTGTTTTTATTTTATTTTTATTATTTATATACATTGGTAAAATAAATAGATATGTACATCTATATACATGGCATATGTACAAGGTATTTTTGTATTTTTAATTTTTCTATTTTTGTTTTGTTTTGATTTTTAACTTTTTATTTTGTTTTTATCTTTTATAAATATGTAAAAATATTTACAAGCATATTTTTGGGTGAGGAAAATATAGTTTTATGTATTTACACAAATATTTACACATGAGCTCCTATCTCCCTCTACTTTGGCTTTTATGCGGTCAGGCCCATGCTGAGCCCTCCCTTGGGTTAGGTTGCTCAATATTTATTCTAAATATTTCCCTCTTTTTCTTTTTGATCTTTATTCTTTTATTTTGCACAAAAACATGCTAATTATAGGTTTTTACACAATGCATGCTTTTGGTAATTATTTATATTTACATATATCTACATGCATTTGCAAAGGTTTTTGTAGCTAAAATATAAGAATAAAGAGTGATGAATGGGTATTCATCACCCCCTATACTTAACTTTGCTAGTCCCTTAGCAAACACTTATTTGAAAAAGAAGTGAAAAAGAAAGAAAAAGAAAAAGAAAAAGAGGATGTACATGGATCAAGGTTGATTATTAAACTTGCCTTCATTAAATTGGGATATGGAGCTCGATCAGATCTTTGGATTATTAATGTGTCGGAACCTTATTTGGACCTAAGATTAAAACTCAACAGCCTTTAAGTTCCACCAATCTATGGGCAAGACTCCTCAATAAACCAGATCAGAACAAGTCTACATACACAAACTCTAATGACCATGAATCTTTCCATGCGGTGTAAGTGATATGTGGCTCCCCACCTCAAAAGTAACATAGAAACAACCTCCCTCAACCTGGTAACTCTAATGCCTCGGTCTAGCAACTCTTTCCTCGAGAAGTGGGGTATTCCCTTCTAAGTTCAAGTGCAACCGGCTCAAGAAGAGGGGGAAGAAGTATAGGCTTTTGGAAGCTTAGCCAGTGTAGCTAAGTCTCCCGCTGCAAGCTTCATGAGATGTAACATTGATACCATAAGCTTTTGCTTTATTTGACTAAGTACACTCCGGTGGGGTTATTAAATTTTCAATCCGACCCACCACTTTTTTGGAGTTCTTTTTGCATTTTTGCATTTTTTTTCAAGGACTTCTATACAGAATATCTACATGGTGCAGCATATATACAAGAAATTTTCCTCTTGAGCCAGTAGACTATCCCTCTTTTGAAGCTTTATTGCAACCCACAGCTTCTGTCTTTAGCCTCCATCACCACTAGACCAAGTTGAGACGCACTTCCTTCACTAGAAGAAGAAGAGAGGTTCCGCCTAGAAGTAATACCCTCATATGCTACCCCAAGCCAAAGGAAACTGCCTCCTCACCACCTCATCCGTGGAGAGCCATGTGTAAAGTGCAGGTGCAAGACAAGCCATTGTCTCTAAGAGTCATGCGTGTGTTGTTAAGTGCTCTACTTAGGCTCATCAAGATGAAATATGCTCATAGCCTAGTGGACTCAAAGAATTAAGTCCTTATGGACCTGAAAAGCCTTAACCCTAAATCCTATAAGGTTCCTCTTGAAGTTAAGTGGATTAAGATCTTTTTCAAGCTCCATTTCTCAATTTAATTCCAGGCTTGGTTTATATGTCAACTCTCATCCAGGAAAACTATATACATATATGTACACAAGATGCTATTTACAAATATTTTACAATCATGCAAATTTTTTGAAAAATGTTTTGAAATCGTGGATGAATGCTGCATGAGGTGCAAGTTTTGCAAAAAAGATATTTACACACATTTACACAAGATTTTTGCAAACTTTTGATTTTCAAAACATTTTGGAAAAATTTTGTACTATATACATAATTTTGATACAAAGTATTTACACAAGCTTTACACAAAAGATTTTTGAAATCATTTTTCCGAAAATACTTTGTACACTAGCTATGTATGTGCAAGATAAAAGAAGTTTATGTACATGAAATTTTTTTTTAATTTTTGTGATTTTTAGCCATTTTATTTATTAACACACTCACACAAAGTACGAGTTATGGCTAAAGTATATATGAAATATATACACACCCCCCCTATACTTAGCTCGAACGATGTCCTCAGAGTGATCAAGAGTGATGAAGAAGACATAGCTCGTGCTTAGTAAAAGGGAAGTGAAAAGGAATGGCTAAGTACAGAAACGAATAAATGAATAGAATAAGAGGGACTCGGTGGTTTCCCCCTATACTTAGGATTAGCTAATCCTAAGTATAGCAAGCTGTACATGAAGGGAAATCCGAGTTAAGAAGATACAGAATCTGCCCCCCCCTATACTTAGGGTAAAATATCCCTAAGTATAGGCAGCAAAACAGGAGCAGAAAGAATGAAAAGAATACTTGCAGGTCCTACATCCCCCCTATACTTAGGGTAAAGTACACCCTAAGTATAGCATAATCATAAGATGAGAAAAGGGATGTGGGACTAAAGAATAGAATGATATGGACAACTGGATCTATACAGGCGGAGGAACAGTGAAAATCAGGCGTGAGATGCAAAAGATGTGAGTCAAGAGACCACATCTCACGTAAAATGAATAGGGGCAACAATAACGTCCCGCGGCTCATGATCTAGAAATGGCTTGAGCCGCTGGCCGTTCACTCGAAAGGTACTCTCAGAAGACAACTCGGATATATCAATGCTACCATTGTCGTGTACCTTTCTGACCAAGTAGGGTCCCTTCCATTTGCTCTGTAGCTTCCCTGGAAATAATCTAAGCCTCGCATCAAACAGCCATACTCTCTGTCCAATCTCAAAATGCTTGTGGCTGATATGAGAATCATGCCACTCCTTGACTTTCTCCTTATAATGTAGGCTGCTTGAGAAAGCTGCATCTCTAAGCTCCTCCAGGGCAGCTAACTCTGCCCTCCTCTGGTCTCCCATACCATCTGGATCCATCAAAATGTCTGTGACTGCCCAAAGTGACTTGTGCCTCAGCTCAACAGGTAAATGGCACGGCTTGCCATATACGAGGCGAAAGGGAGATGTGCCCAATGGAGTCTTGAAAGACGTCCTATATGCCCACAAGACCGAGTCCAAAAGCTGTGACCAATTCTTTCGGTCAAGGCGGACGACTTTCTGCAAAATATTCTTGATCTCCCTATTCGACACCTCAGCTAAACCATTCGTTTGTGGATGGTAAGGTGTGGCAACACGATGGTCTATACTGAACTCGCTAGCAAGGGCCTTCACCTGGTCGTTGATGAAATGAGACCCCCCATCAGAAATCAGAACTCGTGGAACCCCGAACCGCGTGATGATATGCTTCCTAAAAAATTTGCAAACTGTCCTCGCATTAGCGGCTCGGGCGGGGATAGCCTCAACCCAACGACTCACATAATCAACGGCCAACAGAATGTACTCAAATCCCTGACTCTTAGGGAATGGACCCATGAAATCGATGCCCCATGCGTCAAAAACCTCACAGAAGTGAATGGGCTGCATCGGCATCATATCACGCTGTCCACAAGTGCCCATCCTCTGACAGTCAGTACACCTCTTCACGAACTCATCAGAGTCCTTGAAGAGGGTAGGCCACCACAAGCTGGATTGGAGCACTTTCTGTGCCGTTCTCCTCCCAGAATGATGTCCTCCTGCCTCAAGCTTGTGGCAGTAAGTGAGGACGCTATGGTGTTCCTCCTGAGGAATACACCGACGCCAGACGCTATCCCCTCCTTCGTGGTAAAGGATGGAATCCTCCCAGTGGTAGGACTTGGCCCTCGCAAGGAAGGTCTCAAGCCTCTGCCTGGGCCAATCTTGTGGGACTTTCCCTGCAACGAGAAAGTTCACAATATCGGCATTACCACGGGAGTGAGGAGATAGCAAGGATCGCCTCATCTGGGAAGGTATCTCGAATGGGATCAATCTGCTCAGAATCCTCAGGTTGCTCTAATCGGGAGAGATGATCCGCCACCACATTCTTGACTCCAGGCTTATCCTTGATCTCAATGTCGAACTCCTGGAGTAGAAGAATCCATCTAGTCAGTCTGGCCTTGGCATCCTTCTTTGCCATGAGGTACCTGATGGCGGTGTGATCTGTAAACAAAGTCACTCTAGATCCAATGATATACGATCTGAACTTATCTAGGGTAAACACTACGGCTAGCATCTCCTTCTCTGTGACCGTATAATTCCGCTGGGCGGAATCCAATGTGCGGCTAGCGTAGTGTATGGCAAACGGAACTCCATCCCTCCTCTGTCCCAGCACTGCCCCTATGGCAAAATCGGAGGCATCCGTTATGATCTCGAATGGGAGAGACCAATCAGGCGGCTGGAGGACAGGAGCCTCAATAACACGTTGTTGGAGAGTCGCAAAGGACGAGAGACACTTGTCATCGACAAGGAACTCGGTGTCTTTCGTCAAGAGGTCAGTCAACGGTCGGGCAATCTTGCTGAAATCCTGAATAAATCTCCTATAAAATCCAACGTGCCCCAGGAATGACCGTAGCTGCCTCAAATTGGATGGCGGTGTGAGTTTCCTAATGACATCAACCTTGGCCGGATCAACCTCCATGCCCCTGTTGGAGATGATGTGGCCAAGCACCGTCCCTTGAGTCACCATGAAGTGACTCTTCTCCCAGGATAGAACCAAATGATACTCAATACATCGCTGGAGCACCCGGTCTAGGCAGTCAAGACAAGAATCGAATCCGTCGCCGTAGACCAAGAAATCGTCCATGAAGACCTCCAAACATTCCCCTACCATGTCCGAAAAGATCGACAGCATGCATCTCTGAAAAGTCGCAGGGGCGTTGCATAGCCCAAATGGCATGCATCGAAAAGCATATGTGCCGAAGGGACAGGTAAAGGTGGTCTTCTCCTGATCCTCAGGAGCGATGGCCACTTGGTTGTAGCCCGAGTACCCATCCAGGAAGCAATAATGGCTCTTCCCTGCCAGTCTCTCAATGATCTGGTCAATAAAAGGCAGGGGGAAATGGTCCTTCTTGGTGGCTTGGTTGAGTCTCCTGTAGTCAACACAAACCCTCCAAGAGGTGGGTACTCGTGTAGCGATCTCCTCTCCCGACTCACTGATCACAGTCGTGATGCCCGTCTTCTTGGGCACCACATGCAAGGGGCTGACCCACTTGGAGTCGGAAATGGGATAAATAAAATCTGCGCTCCACCATTTTGATATTTCTTTCATCACGACCTCTCTCAGGTTGGGGTTCAACCGCCGCTGGAACTCACGCGACGGCTTCGCCCCCTCCTCAAGATAGATATGGTGGGAGCACACTGCTGGACTAATCCCATGGAGATCCGCTACGCTCCATCCGATCGCCTTGCGGTTCTTTTCAAGAACCCCCATCAAACGGGATTCTTGCTCTCCAGTCAACTCGGCGGAGATGATGACTGGGTACATCTCTGGATCGCCCGCAAGGAATCGATACTTCAGCGAAGTAGGGAGCGGCTTCAGCTCTGGAATGCTGGGTGCTGGCAAATCTGGCTGCGGAAGAAACTGAGTGAAAGCTGCTAAGTCTGCCAAATCTGCCTGGGAAAGTGAAAGTGTACTCTCGCAAACTGGATCGGGAGAAGGCTGCTCAACTGTACTGTCTCTGCTCGGCTCTGCATCTACCTCCTCCTCATCTATAGGCTCAGGTGAACTCAGGTCTGGCATCTGATCATAGCAATCGGCCCAATCAGACTCTGAATCCGAGGGATCTGTATCAATCACGGTGGCTTCAGTACCACCGGAAAACAAGGTGGCCTCAGCTCCACCATCACTGAACATCGTGTCGCGATCAAGGACCAGCTCTGCTGCCTCTATGGTATCCTGAACCAGGGCTGTGTTCTCCAGACGCTCCTCTGCTGTCATCTCGGCATCAGCTGTATCTGAATATGAGAGGATGGTATGTGCTGCAGGATCTGCCCAAGCTGCCTCATCGTCTGTGATCACAAAATCACAGTCCTGGTGGATGTCTGGCTCTGTGTCTGTCAGCTGCTCTGAATCTGTACTCGCATCTGAGCGGGCTCTCTCTCTGGCTCTGTAGTCCTCGACCGTCTCTATTTGGATACTCTCGCCCTCGACGCGAAAGTACACCTTCCCACTATCATGATCAGTCACCGCCTTGGCTGTGGACAAAAACGGACGACCAAGAATGATGGGGGTATCAGCCACTGACTCAGGGATCTCCATGTCCAACACTACGAAGTCCACGGGGAATTTCAGGCCCTGAATCGTGACGATAACATCTCGTAATAACCCCTTCGGCCTCTTGACAGATCGATCAGCGAACTGAAGGACTGTCCTGCTCTGTCGAAGAGTGCCCAACTCGAAGCGGTCGAGAAGGGCTGCCGGAAGAAGGTTAATCGACGATCCGCTATCTAGAAGAGTACGGTCGAACCTCTGCTCACTGATCTGGCATCTGACATACGGGGCCCCTGAATATGGCCTCTTGGCCGGCAGTCGGTTCTGGATCGCAAAACACGTGGCTTTGGTCAGCACGTGAATCTCGGAAGTGTGGTTCCTCCTCCTCCTCCTGACTGTAGTCCTGTCTCTCAAAGAACGCTGGAGAAGTGGGATGTGCTGCAAAGCCTCCTGGAGGGTCAGCTGGATGTGGAATCGATCGATCATGCTCTGGCTGAACTCCTCAAGCTCTCTTTTTTTCGGATTTCTTTTTTCTTCCCCTTCCCCATCTGAAGGGCTTTAGGGAAGGGGATCACAGGGTCCTTCTCAGATGAAGGACTAGGAAAAGGCCTAGACGGTTCGATGACCGGATCCACACATACATCATGCACCACAGTGGGACCAGAAGAAACTAAACCTTTTCCTTTATTCACAACAGTGTTCTGAGGTACATGAACTGAAGGAAAGACAAAATCTCTATCACAACAAACACCGGTGGCCTCAGTAACACCTCTGGCTGGCTCTGCTGCTGCTGCTGGTAGACGTCTCGCGGCATCAGTACCGCGGGCTGGCTCGGCTCTACTGGTGGCGTCAGTACCACCTCCTCGAACTGGTGAAGCGGCGGCCTCAGTACCGCCGGTGGGATCAGCATCCTTGGTGACATCAGTGCCACCATCATCATCTGGAGCGGCCCCAGTACCGCTCTCCTCCTCCTCATGTGGCACCTCTGAAGTATCCTCGTGGTGAAGCTCAGACGAGGCGCCGCCGCCTGCTGGGGTCCTACCGCTCCTAAGTGTGACAAAATCAGCATCAAATAGATCCGAAGATGTATCAACAAACGGGTCACTAGGAATGGCAAACTCAGTGTGTACTACCTGCTCAGATTTTCTCTTGAGGTTGTTCGGGTTCGGCTCAATCTGGGCTGGAATGGCAGCCTTCCCTCTCACCAAGTCCCGCATCTCCTGGCGGAACTCGTCCATCTCCCGTCTGAATGTGGCCTGCTGGTCCGTGAGGAGGCGGGCGATGTCATCCAAAGCGGGGCTCTCATGGGAGCCCGACGGGTAGCCTCTCTGGGGGTGAGGCTGCTGGAACTGTTGCTGGTGGTAAGAGGGGTATGAGGAAGGGTGCTGCTGCTGAACTGGGTGAGCCTGCTGCTCACGCCTCCACGACTGTCCCTGCTGCTGATAGGGACAAGGACCGAAGGATGATGGCTGGTGCTGCTGGTGTGCTGGGTCCTGCTGCTGCGACTGCTGGTGATCTCTCTGCTGGGAGTACTGCCCTCCCTGTCCTGACGGCTGCTGCTGGGGCTGGGCACCACCACTCCCCCACATGAATCCGGGATGGTCTCGTCGGATACCAGGCTGGGGGCGGTCATACCAAATCCCGTTGACATCCATCAGCGACTCTGCATCATAGGGGTCTGGCGGGAGTACTGCCAGAGGCTGATCCGGCTGGTAGACCACCATCTGCATGTCCGGAGATAGTGGGGGCTGGTAGGTAGGCTGCGGCTGCTGGTACGGCTCCGCCTGTACAAGGTGAACCTGTCTAGGCTGCTGTGAGGAGCTGGAGCACTGGGACGAGCTGCTGCTGCCGCCGGTATCACCTCGCGACAGAAGACGGGGCTGTGAAGCCGTCTGTGTCTCCTGGAGACACATGAGCTGGGTCTTCATGTCGCTCAGAACCTGTGCCATCTGTTCCATCTGAGTGATGCTCTGGCACTGCTTCTTCCCAATCAGCTCCATGCGGTCCAACTTCTCGCTGATAATACCCATGTCCGCAGCGGATGACTCTGCCTGTGCTGCTGCGACTGCGGACGAACTGGATGGACCTGCATCTACCCGTGCTATCCGCTGGTACTGCACGGGTCCTGGCTGCTGTGGCTGGGGTCTCTGAGCATACAACCTGGTCTGGGACATCACCATGTAATTTTCGGACATCTCCTCGTAGATGGCCCAGACCTGGTCGTGGTCCTTGGCAAAGTAGGACCCGCCGCAAGAAGCGTTCACCAGACCCTGAAGCTCTGGCGTCAACCTGCTGAAAAAGCTCTGAACTAGGTTCGGCTTGGAGATGTCGTGGTGCGGGCATCTGTCTAGGAGCTCTCGAAACCTCTCCCATGCCTCGTGAAACTGCTCGTTGGGGAACATGGAGAAGTTGTTGATCAGGGCCCTCGCTGCATTCGTCCGCCCGAGTGGATAGTACTTTTTCAAGTACTCGGTGTGGAGCTGCTCCCAGGTGTAGACAAACTTCCCTAGATGCTTCAGCCAGGTGGCTGCTCTATCTACCAGTGAAAAAGGGAAGGCTATCATCCGGATCGTATCCTGATCCACGTGGCGATCATGGACAGTGCTGCAAATCATCAGGAACTCCTGGAGGTGGAGGTGGGGCTCCTCAGTGGCAAGTCCGTGGAAACGGGGCAGCAACTACAAGGTGTTCGGGGGGAACTTGAAGTCCCCCACGATCGCTGGTACTACTACCCAGTGATGCATCAGAGTCGATCCGGGGTTGTGCAACTCCCGCATCGGTCGTGGTGGTCCTCCTACCGCGGCGGCTGCCGCTGCGGCGGCGGCGGCTGCTGCTGTTGCTGCGGCTGCAGCCTCTACATCGGGTATCTCCTCAGGCTCGCTCTGCTCTGAACCTCGCTCTGCTCTGAGCCTCTCCAACTCTCTCCTCATCTCTATCATGAATGCCCCCTGATCACGTAACTGCTGCTGAACTGTCTCGAGTGATGCGATCAGGGTGGAGTTGATCGGCCCCTGGTCCAGTACAAAATGCTGGTCTCCTCGTGAACCTCCGGGGTGATCGCCTGAACTGGCGGCCATGGCGACGTCTGCAAAATCAAATGAGCCCAACTCAGCTGCTGTCAAATCTGCTAGTCTCTCCTCGGGCTCATGTCTCTCAATACCAGAAGAAAGGGGTCGAGGGGGAACAGGGCGGAGTCGTACTCGGGCTCGGAGAGCTGGTCTCGGCTCTCACGAGCCAACCTAGATGATCGGGTAGACGTGCCCGAAAGCGGTGCAGCCAGAGGCTGCCTAAGAGACCGTCTACCCATCATCTTGATCTGGCGAGTAAGGCAGATGAGATCTGGAGTCAACTATGATCACAAACAAACCCCCGGTTCACCAACGCAACGCGAGCTGAAGACCGTGAAAGTTCGGTCAAATTATCTTGTCTATTTTTATTTTGGTGAACTCACAAAATATCAGAGCGCTTACGTGACCTGTTAGGATATCCGATGCTATCCCAACCGACTGGCCCGCACGGAAGAGTCGGTAATCAGTCGGGACTAGCACCGGGAGGCTCTACCTAGGGTGCGGGTCACTCTCTCGCGCATCCAAACCATACAATGAGGGGGTTGCTCTCCCCAAGACAAAATTTTTAGGGTGAGCGGTTTTTAAGGTCAATAGTCTTAGCTAGTCCCAATTTTATAGTTTTTCTTTTTAATATTTTTCAAATAAAAACAAGCGGCCTAATGAATTTTTCGGTTCTCCTGATTATTTAATCCAAAAACAGGGGGGAGAAGTCGAAAAAGCCGATGCGCGAGAAATCAATGATGCATGCTGAGATAGAAATGCGTACCTTGTCTCCAGCACTCTACATGCAAGTGATCCGCGCAGAATTTAAATACAGGAAGGAAACTACCTATATGATGCAACGGGAAAGCCGAGTCCCAGATGAGCAATTTCTAGCGAAGAACCGTCTAACTCAGTCACTCGCCCTCGATCCAAAGAGTCCAGTCTAGACCCACCCCTCCTCTTCTCGACAGGTCGAGTTCAGGAGTAGCGCTTGACGGGGCAGGCTTGCGGCGCGTAGGCTCTCAGGAAAGCGACTAAGTTATTTTTATTATTTATTTAGTAGGTCCAATTAACGTTCTATGGGAACAGATAATCAATTAGGTGTGTGGATCCTACTAATTACGTCACAAGCACCAGAAATTCCTAAGTCTAGGGGCTCGAGCAAAAACCGCGTAAACACCGGAAAAGGCAGTAAAAAGAAGAAGAAAACCGCGTCAAAAACCGCGAAAATCTCCTAAGGGTCCACCGAGCACACCGGTGCTCGGCGAAACAGACCAGCTAAGTGTCAAGCACAGTTCAAGTCTCTGAGTCCCTGTATTATTACAACAATAATAAAATAGCCCTAAACTATCCTCACCCACTCAACTCTCTCTCTCTCTCGCTCTCTCCTGCGGCTCCGTGCAGAAGGGAGCCGCCTCCGAGTTTCGCGGTTGCGTCGGCTTCTCGAAATCAGCCACCTCGATCCTCAGGCCCTCGCAAGAAACAGAGACAAGTGGTCAGTCCAAGATTATTGTCAGAAAATATGAGAAAAATATATATACAAAATTCTATACAAAAAGCCGCGAAAATCAAAAAGCCGCGGAAAAGCTAAAAATGACTACTAAGCCGTGCTCCCCGGCAACGGCGCCATTCTGATGGCCCGCCAAGCGACAGAGGTAAAGGTACAGAAAATAGGTCGTTGCGACCTCTATCACTCGACTAAGTCAATCAAGAAAAATGAACCACTCGAAACAAGTCAAATCAATCAAAGCAAAGCAAGCGGTCCTGCTATGAGATTAACCTGGTATAGCACCTAGGGTCGAACTCAAGGAGCACGGATTGGCCGAAGGCCTACGAAGTAGTCAAAAATGAATAAAATAAAAGACAAATATTTTTTTAGTGGTTTTAATGATTTTTATAATTTTTTGGAATTTTTAATATGTGAAGAAAATAAGAAAAGCAAAAGCAAGCAACTTTGATAAATTATTTAATGCATCAAAAATCAAGCAAAAATTCAGATTAAAATATTTTTATGTTTTTTGTGTTTTTTAATGTTTTTGGTGAATTTTTGGAATTTTTAGGATGTGTATTTTATTTTCTAAAAAATCAAACAGTAGCGAAAATGCAAGGTACTGTCCAGCCAGGCCCAAAATCCCTAGATAAAATATCTAAGGACCTTAAAAGGACCTGGAGGTATTTTTCCTGTAAACTACGTAAAACAAGGAAAATTTAAGTACCAAAATTATTGTTTTTGGGTTTTTAGGTTATTTACTAGAATTTTTAAGGGTTTTCCGGTGTTTTTAAGTTTTTATGATTTTTAAGCACTGAAAAATAGCCAAAATTGGCTAGAAAATCAAGGAACACAAAATAAACAGTACCTAATTTTTATAGAATTGTTAGGGGGGTTTTTATATTTTTTGTGATTTTTCAAACTAAACAGTGCCAAAAATAGATGTTTTTGAATTTTTAAAACTAGCAAACAAGATCAGAAATGTCCTCAAAAATCTAAAAAATCCTACACCATGGCAGGAGCCATGTGTCAAATTTTCGTTGGATTTGGAGGTGATTTGATATTTTATTCAAAAATGACAAGAGAGCACTCTGCACAGGGACCAAAGTGCAAATACCCAAAGTTCTGGAGGTCCTGGTGCAATTAACCCAAGAAGTCACGCGCCAAGCGCGTGCCTGGGGCACTCAGGGACCTATATGTAAAGAAAACAAGTCCCAAGGACCTATTGGTAATTCGTACCAAAAGTCCAGGGGGCTGTGTCGCAAATTACCCACAAATAAACGCACATGCGAAATTAAATCATTCACATGGGCATAAATGCAAATACCAAAAAGATTTCATTCATTTCAGAACCATCCAGAACTACGAGGGATAAGATGCAAATAACCCAAAAATACACGTGACGAAGCACATGGCTCACACATACAGGGGTATAAATGCAAATAAACTAAAGCTCAGGGTCCATTGTGCAATTTTCCCAACATAAATAAAATACGAAAAATATTTACAGTACTAACACTAAATGCATAAAAGAAAAGGGGGCCTAAGACAATTTACCCCTTATTAAATATCGAAGGCCGGATGAGTGACGCGTGGCTGATCTGACGGCTCTGGACGACGGCGCCTTTGTCTTCGAAAACGTGGGCCTAATCGAACAGCTGAGGGCTCTCCACGTGGCTATCGGACGGCTGTGGTGCGCTGGTGGACGAAACCCTCGAGTAGCTGACGGCTGAGATCGATCCTCGGGAGATCTGGCGGTTGGTGCAGCTCCGTGAATGGACGGACACGATGTAATCTGGAGCGTCGAGGTCAATCTGACGGTCGGCGAGGATCCTGGAAGAACTAGTCGCCGGCGACTTTCGCCGGCCCTCCGTGCACGCGGTGGTCCTCGTCTGCCGCTCCTGGAGATCGGAGAAGCTCCGCGTTGACGCTCCGCGGCTGATGGTAGGCTCCGATGACCCAACCGAGCCTTGGAGAGGTCCGGCGAGGTCGGCGGAGGAGAAGCTCCTGGCCCGGATGACTCAGGCCCTCAGATGGGCTCGCAATGACCTGCAAAGGAGACCAGGAGACTCGCGGGTCGAGGGCAAAGTGCCTCGACCCCGTTAGGCGTCGTGGAGGTGATCGGGGAGGCGAAGTGGTCGAGCTCCGGCGATGCGATGGACGGAGGAGCTCGAATCCCCAGCTCCTGTGCGAGCTGGGTTGAATGGAGGTGCGGAGAACGTGCGCGGGAGGAAGGCGGAGGTGACGATGGATTCCGATGATCGAATGGAGGTGTGAGGTGGTCGGAATCAGCGAAAATCGACGGCGGCGCGAATTAGGGCAAAATGGAAATTAAGCTAAATGGCTAAGCTAAAAGATTACCTGAGTGGGTGAATAGACTGTGCTGGAGCTGGTGAAGCTCCCGGTCGTGGCCTCAAGGGTCGTCTCGGCCCGAGGCTCGAGCTCCTGCTCTGGGCGGAGCACGGCGGTGCTGACTCGCCGGATCAGTGGTATCCGGCCCCTCTCCTCGCTGCGACAGCACCTGGAGCGAGCTGTCACTCACGCTCTAGCACTGGAGGTCACTGGGGGTGGAGCGGATTAGCCAAAGATGAGAAATGAGGGGGCGGAGCTGAAGCTTTATATGCTGGAGAGTCCGAGAACGACGAGCGCGGGTAGGGCGTGGAGGCGCGCGGATCCCGAGATTGATGCCCGGCGAGGGTGTCGGATGTGGGAGGTATCAAACGGAGCCGGGGTTTGGGTGATTGGGAATCGGGTCGAACGGGTATAAATCCGAGAAAAGGGTTCGGTGCTCGAATCCGTGAAGAGTGGTCCTGGGGGGGGTCAGTTGAGCGGGCGGTCAACATCCCCCAGGGCCAATGGCTGAAGGCCACGTGGCTGAATCAAGAAGTGACAAATACACATAGCTAGGGGCCGAATCAGCAAAAACCCAAAACATGAAATATTTTTATTTTATTTTTTTCTGTTTTTTGGAGATTTTTAATTAACTTTTAGAAATAAAAATAAGGTATTTACACTATATAGCTATATATAGGTACATGTACAATATGTAGGCTTTTGGTTTTTTTTTATTTTTAATTATTATTTTTATACAATTTTATCCTTATTTTATATTTTATTTATTTACATTATAAAATAAGGAATAAAAGAGTGTTTTTATTTTATTTTTATTATTTATATACATTGGTAAAATAAATAGATATGTACATCTATATACATGGCATATGTACAAGGTATTTTTGTATTTTAAATTTTTCTATTTTTGTTTTGTTTTGATTTTTAACTTTTTATTTTGTTTTTATCTTTTATAAATATGTAAAAATATTTACAAGCATATTTTTGGGTGAGGAAAATATAGTTTTATGTATTTACACAAATATTTACACATGAGCTCCTATCTCCCTCTACTTTGGCTTTTATGCGGTCAGGCCCATGCTGAGCCCTCCCTTGGGTTAGATTGCTCAATATTTATTCTAAATATTTCCCTCTTTTTCTTTTTGATCTTTATTCTTTTATTTTTGCACAAAAACATGCTAATTATAGGTTTTTACACAATGCATGCTTTTGGTAATTATTTATATTTACATATATCTACATGCATTTGCAAAGGTTTTTGTAGCTAAAATATAATAATAAAGAGTGATGAATGGGTATTCATCATTACTCCGGCAATTTATTTAGTAATTGACAACTATGAGCGGTATTCAGAAGCTAAGGTTGTATTGAGATCCTTTGATCTTAATAACTGACTGCAGTACCATTCACAAGTCATTGTCCCTTATGTACATCATGCTAAGACATATAGGATATGTCCTTTGATCTTGATTCATCCCAAGATCATGCCAGACCAAGACATGTTTAAGAAATTAGCGACTATGTTAGTGATGATCCCTGAGATGGGTCAAAGGTAATAGGCATTAGAGCGAAGACTCTGCCACTATGAGAGATCAAAGTCATCCAGACCCACAGATAATAGAGTTGAGGTTTCTATTCATCCTCATAAGAAAGAATCTAGATACCATCGGTCCATAGAATTCGGTTGCTCCTACTCCATTTAGAGGAATAGTAGAGGAGGCACTTCGTAGGAACACCAAAACAAAGAAGAAGAAGAAGAATATTTGATTCCCATTGTAAGGATAAGATTCCGATATAAGCACAAAACCATTATCTCAGTTGGAGCTAGGAGGTCAATTATAATTCAAGAAGATCTTAGACAATGGTGTGGGACAGATTGCAGGACATCACTCACCTGCTTGTCTGCTACATATCGAAATGAATTATTTTGATCTTATCCTAGGGATGGATTGACTAGAAAGGCATCATGCATGTCTTGACGGTTTCCAGAAGACAGTAACGTTTCACCTTCCTAACTCGATAGAGTTCTAGTTTATTGGAAAGACATCCAATGAATATATCTCTACTTTGAAGGCACAATAATTGTTAGAGAAAGGGCGCCAAGGCTATTTAGCTTATGTAGCTACTACATCAGGGACAGCCGAAATGATGGAAGATATATCTATAGTATGCAAATTTCCTAATGTATTTCCAGAGGAGCTACCTGGATTGCCACCTGAGCGAGAGATTGAATTTGAAATCTCTCTCATACCTGATACTCAGCCTATCTCTATCCCTCCGTATAGGATGGCACCGGTTGAGTTATGAGAGTTAAAAGTACAGTTGCAAGAACTGTTAGATAAAGGATTCATTCGTCCTAGTACTTCACCATGGGGTGCACCTATCTTATTTGTCAGGAAAAAAGATGGGTCGATGAGGTTGTGCATTGACTATAGACAACTAAACAAGAGGACAATAAAGAACAAGTATCCTCTACCAAGAATAGATGATCTCTTTGGTCAGTTACAGGGTTCAACTGTGTATTCCAAGATTGATTTAAGATCTGGATACCATCAGTTGAAAATTAATGATACAGATATTCCCAAGAGAGCTTTTCGAACTAGATACGGGCATTATGAATTCTTAGTTATGCCTTTTGGACTAACAAATGCCTCAGCAGCCTTCATGGAACTCATGAATAGAGTATTCAAGGAGTTCTTAGATCACTTTGTAGTAGTCTTTATTGATGATGTGCTTATTTACTCCAAGGATAAGTATCTGCATGAACATCATCTCAGGAAGGCACTTGAAACTCTAAGGAAGAACAAACGGTATGCTAAATATAGCAAATGTGACTTTTGGCTATCTGAAGTATCTTTCTTAGGCCATGTTATTTCTGGGGAAGGTATATCAGTTGATCCTACAAAGGTTAGTGCGGTGATGAGTTGGGAACGTCCGAAGACTGTCACAGAAATACGATCTTTTCTGAGATTAGCTGGATATTATAGAAGATTCGTGAAGGACTTTTCACGAATAGCATTGCCAATGACTAGGTTGACCCAGAAGGAAGTTCCATTCATATGGTCAGATGCATGCGAAATAAGTTTCCAAACACTGAAAGAATGCCTAACATCTGCACCCATCCCTACTCTACCCTCTGGGAGTGAAGGGTTTACAGTGTACACTGACACATCTAAAGAAGGACTTGGGTGGTTCTTATGCAACATGGTAAGGTAGTTGCATATGCATCACGACATCTTAGGACACATGAGAAGAACTACCCAACACATGACCTTGAATCAGTTGCCGTAGTTTTCGCTTTAAAGATATAGAGACACTACCTGTATGGTATTACTTTTGAAATCTTCACCGATCATAAAAGCTTGAAATATCTGTTTGATCAAAAGGAGCTCAATATGAGACAGAGACGGTGGCTAGAGTTGTTGAAAGATTATGATTGCACTATCTCCTACCACCCTGGTAAGGGGAACGTCCTAGCAGATGCCCTTAGCAGAAGAACTTATTCACCTGGGTTAGTGAGTGCTATCCACTTCTGGGGTTTACTATCAACGTTAAGTGAATGGAAACCATTTGATAGTAGTGTTGATACTATAACTATTCCTTATCGTTACAAACCTGAGATCTGGAATAAAATAAAGAAAGGACAGGAGGATGATCCAGTCCTTAAAGTCTTGAGACAACAACTTGAGAAGAATGAGATAGATGGATTCCAGATACAAGATGGGTTACTATATAACCATCACAGAGCTTGTGTACAAGACATACCTGAACCGAGGAAAGGCATTTTACGTGAATCTCATTGTTATAGATTATCTATTCATCCAGGAATTACGAAGATGTATAAGGATCTTCATCCATACTTTTGGTGGCCGGGAATGAAGAAAGATGTTGCAGAGTTTGTGAATTCATGTTTCACTTGCTAGCAGGTAAAGGCTTCACACTAAAAGCCACCGGTATTATTGCAACCCCTCCCTATACTGGAATGGAAATGGGAAAGCATTTCCATGGATTTCATTACTGGCTTACCTCAGACGACTGGTAGTAAAGATAGTATCTGGGTTATAATAGATCGTATGACAAAGGTAGCACACTTCATTCCGATAAGCTTATCTTTCACTCCAGAACAACTTGCTGAGTTATATAATACACATGTGATTCGCCTCCATGGTATCCCGAAGGAAGTAGTTTTTTATCGAGATTCACGATTCACCTCTCACTATCGGGAGAACTTCATGAAAGACTTAGGTACACAACTATACTTGAGTACAGCATATCATCCACAAACAGATAGTCAGTTAGAACATACGATTCAGACACTAGAGGATATGCTACGAGCATGTGCCTTAGAATGGAAGGGATCGCAGATTAAACATTTGCCTCTTGTAGAATTCACCTACAATAATAGTTACCATACAAATATTGGCATGGCACCATTTGAACCACTATATGGACGAAGGTGTACTACTCCTTTGTGTTGGGAAGAGGTCGGAATAAAGAACCTTTATGATTCAGATAAACTTCAGGAGACAAGGGAAGCTATAGAGCTTGCTAGAAAAAGACTATTAACTGCCCAGAGTCGCCAGAAAAGTTATAGTGATACCAGGCGAAGAGACATTGAATTTGAGGTAGGTGACTTTGTATTTCTCAAAGTATCACCTATGAAGGGTGTTCAGAGGTTTGGAATGCATGGGAAGTTAGCATCCAGGTTCGTGGGTCCCTTTGAAATTATTCAACGGATTGGAGAAGTTGCCTATAGACTTGCGCTTCGTCCACATCTTTCGGCAATATATGATATATTTCATGTATCAAATCTGAGAAAGTACATTAGGGATCCAGAGCATAAGATAAGTTATGATGATTTACATGTTGAGCCAGACTTGACATACCAAGAGATACCTGTGCAAATACTTCAAAGGGATATCAAGAAGTTGAGAAACAAAGAGGTGCCTCTAGTTAAAGTATTGTGGCGGAATCAAGAGTTTGAAGAAGCCACATGGGAACCTGAGGCAGAAATGAGAGATAAATACATGTACTTGTTTGAATGATAACATCATGTATATATTCATTATAAATGAAAGGACGTCCATTCTCTTTAAGGTTGTTATGGTTTCAATCCTCTTTAAGGTTGTTATTCTGCATTTCTAGTCTCAAGGACGAGACTTCCTTTGAGATTGTTATAATTGCAAAGCCTTGAACTTGGCATATCTTGGATCTTTATAATAAGATCCGGCTCGTCAAGAGGAAACCAACGAAATTTGTTTCGTGTGAATCGGACTCCGTTTCGATTTGTTATGAATTTCGGAAGAAAGAGAAGGAAGGCTAAGATGTCATTAACCCATAATGACTGTCATTAAGACTAATTAAACATGATTAAAGAAACTAATGATCGATTAAGGCTAATGATCATTAGCAAACACTAATCAATAGTTAGCAAAAGATAAGCGTAAGTGCGAAAGTTAAATCGCGATTAGTGAAAGTTAATCATGATTAGTGTTAATTAAGCATCATTAGCGAATCTAGAATCCTCTAGAATGTTCTAACTTAAGCCCCGAGTTTGGGATAAGTTTTGGCTAAAACCACGGGCCAAAATCATGGGTCGCTAAACTATGGTTAAGGTCTAAACCATGGTTTTCTAACCATGGTTAGTGGTTTTCTAGGGCCTATAAATAGACCCGCCTACCCATTCATTCTTTACGACTTCCACTACCACCACCACCCCAAGGGCTAGGGTCGAGAGGTCGGGAGGAGGAGTGGGAGGCGAGGGAGGAGCACTAGCGAAGCGCTGCCGGGAGAACGAGGAGGAGAAAGGTATGATCCTCTCTTGGTTTGCTTCGTAAGCTAGGCTTTCAATTCATACTCTTGTTCTTCCAAGTTTTGTTCTTGATTCATCTTTCTTTCCGATTCATTTTCCTGTTGTGGTTCGAGGAGAAATCTGTTAATACCCTACTTAGGTGCGGGCAGCTATACACGTCAGTGACCCTGTAATTTGTTACACGTTCACTCATCTAAGACGCGTGGTGTCTATCGATTCTCCATCTTTTATATTTCTACTCTTTCTATTATGCTTTTTATAGTTATTTTAATGGAGAAATCTGTGTAATACCCTACTTAGGTGCGGGCAGCTATGCACGTCAGTGACCCTGTGATTCGTCACACGTTCACTCACCTAACATGCGTGGTGTCTACCGATTCTTCATATCTTGTTGTTTGAAGTATATTCATTCAGTTTTGTTGTTATTTTCCTCTCGATTGATTTTATAAAGGAAACTCTTTTCGTTTTTATTTTGAAATATGTCCCGATATAAGGGGAAATTATGTCGAAATTTTCCGAGAAATATGTCCTGATATAAGGGAAAACTCTACCGAAATTTTAAGACAAAATATGTTCTTGACGTTCTTTGTGTTCTTCGTGTTCTTCGTTCGTTCTTCGCGTTCTTGACACGTTCTTAGCGTTTTTGATACGAAAATGAAATTCGATCTTTCAGGATCCTTAAAATAGCCTTTCTAAAATCGAAACACGATAAAGCCTTGCATACACGAGAGAGAGCTCGATTAGGTAACGAAATCCTTCCTTTTGTTGTTGGATTTTCATATGAAATTATTGAAATTCTTGATTCTGTGTTCTTTGCTACGAAGAACCCTAATTTTGATTATTTTTGAAAAAGTCTGAAGACTTGCTTTGTGATTCCCACTAAAATAAGTTTTAAGCATCAAATTGATGTGTTGGCTCTGAAAGTTAGGGTTTGGGAGTTAAAATAGGCATAAATACGAGTATAGATATGGTTATGAATAATATATATGTGAGTCTATACTAAGTGTTGTTGATTATGCAAATCGAAGACTTAACGAAAGAATTACATCATGGGAATTGATGTGGTTTGAGTTAGATCCTGAAAAGGATCGTGTGTCACGTTAAGGATGACTGGGAGTAGAACTACATGTCGGGCATGCAACCTGTAGGTTTGTCGGATTCCCTACCTATGTGGTACACGGTTGCCCTATTATGATAAGTGCGCACAAAAGTGGTACCGGGAGCCAACATCTTCAAGTTGAACGACGGAAGATGTGGTCGTGTCATGTGGAGGCACGGGTGGTTCAATAGTGGCTGGGTCACAATAATATGTATTTAAAACCACTAGGTTATCTGATTGAATGTTGGCCTGAGCTTTTAAGCAACTGAGTCCTCGAGGACGGTGTGCTCGTTTGATTTTCCAGGCTAAGGGTTGAGACCTTGTTTAATAAAAGAAAAGGAAATTGTCAGGGTAGTATTGGAGGATTGGTTGAGGCGACGTGCGGCAGCATAAGCTTACCAAGATCAACACAATCTCCAATCCCCAAGGGTCCACAGCTTCGGAGTCCAAGAATGGTGGGGTTCCCCTGGACTAATCCCTGATGTAGAATAGAAAGGAATATGACTTAAACTAATGAGAAGGAATAAAATTTTTGTGATATCAAGTTTTGAAAAATTACACAATTTGTTTACTTTTCTCTTCTTCGTTACTTAGAATTCGCTAATTTTTATCCTATGATTTATGGAAAACCCGACAGGTGTCGGTGAGCCATCGCAAGGACTTTAAAAAAAATTCATCCAGCTTACATACTAGACATCTAGCCATCCACAGTAGCTTTACTTTTTAAGGTAGTTAGTAATCTTTTGTATATTTTCCTTTCAAGCTGATGTACATGTAAATGGTTATAGTGGGATAGTGTATGATCTGAACTTTATTTTGTGAATGGAAAAGTGTTGAAATACTTTCTTCTGAGTATTTTATTTGCAATCTGTTTCTGAATATTAGTTATGATTGCTGAATAAATTATTACTGAGTAACCAGATCCGGATATGGGAGGATCCGACGGCGCGGGAATCGGGGTCGCGATAGAGGCATATTCATTCAGAAAGATTCAAAGAAGAAGCATGATATTGGCATTCAGAGAGCTTAAATGCATTGATGATATAATACTCTAAATGTGCAATAATAATAATGATAATGGTATTATGAGATCTCAGATGCATTAGTAATATAATGCTCTACAATTGCTGGGAGAAGGTTTCAATATCGGATTCGGAACATGCACTGGAAAAGTAAAACCGTGAATTTGATTGGCAACAAGATTTTAACAGGACACTGGTCAAGATCTGCAGGAAATATGAACAACTCTTCACCATTGTCTTCATTATCTTTGAAGAATAGGGAGGATGTGGAAATCGTTATCCACCCTTTGCTTTGGTCTGAGGAATCTATGCCTCATCATCTGCTATATAATCAATAACCTAAACGCAAACATAAATCCCTAAAGCTAAAAGATATATCTGTTTTTTCTATGCACATCCTTACAACTGGTCAAATGGTTGTTGCTACAAAACGAGGAACTATGACAGTTGAACATGAACAATCATAAAAAAAACTACATTCCAAGTCTACATGGAAAGAAAAAAGAAGCGGATTCAATATTGTGAGATTATGAAATGCATATGTACCGTTTCCATATATACTATTAGAAAAAATGAGATGTACATGTACCATTTTAATTCTAGTTCTTCATGAAATCTAGTTAATTCCTGAAAGGACAAGTTGGAAGTTAGTCTCTAGTTTACAATTGATTCCAATAGATAAGGTAACTGATATAAGGGATTAACCTCAGTGGTAAAATATTAGCAAAATCAACATGTTTCATTAAGAGTGTGAGATTATAAGACAACCAATTTAAACTAAAATATGAAAGAGATAATAAAATTAGGTATATGCGTTATAAAATGGGGCAAGTTGGTAATTATATGGCATTATTCAGTTTTTCTAGTCTAAAGAATAATCAACAAGAATCCACAACATCTTCTCATTCCAATGTCCTTCTTCCGTCCAACCCATAGCTACAGTTGTGTGCTTGTCTACATGAGTACAATGTATTTGTGAAATGTGATATCCTGGAAAAACCAATTGTTTTTATAATATTTGATGGAAGATCAAAAACAGCAGAAATAACTACGTAAGAAATAAACCTAAGGAAATAATATAATATGCATTTGTTAGCTAGAAGAACGGAACTGGTGACAACAATAGAAATCACTGCAGTAGAAGGGGTGAATAGAAACAAAGGGCATCCGCACCACTATTTTCTCTCTCGAGGATCTCTTGGGCTTCTGCTTCAAGTCGATCGCTGGCAGTTTCCCACCTCAAATGATGCAGATGCAACACATGCCCCCGAAGCTATATATCATACCATAATTACCTTGGCATATGTCCTCTTCTACATGCTTTCCCAAAACCATCCGACCAGAAAAATCATTCAAAAAACACAAAAAAATATCTCATAAAAATATTACTGCTTGCAGTTGGAATCAACAATCACTACCGACAGTGGGGATTGTTAGAGAAGATCAATGCAGTGCTAACAATAGGCATCATTCCACCCACTTTCTTTCACCCTTGGTCTTCCCATCCGCTAATTTATCCACTGCCCTCCTACGTTGATGCATATGTTCTATGCCCACCTAAAATACTATCTACTCTTATCCTCTCATGCTCTCTCCCTCTGATCATCATCCACGAACACCTTTACCTTTTAGTCACTGCCATTTTCCCTCCCACTCACCTTTTCCCTCCTCCAATATTGCACCTTTTCCACCTTACTGACCACCTCTACCTCTCCTCTCATCATTTTCCATCCACATTCCTTATCCACCATGCTCTGCGCATCGCCCTCACCATCTCCATTGTCGTCTCCCTTACCATCTCCATTCCACCGAACATCATCACCCCTCGTTCGTCCTTGCTCTCGATGTTGCCCTAACCCTAATCCTGTCCCTCTCCCATGCCACTCTGCTCCTGGACACTTTCGGTGGAGTAAAATGGGAGATTGAGTTTCTCCTGATTCATCCCTTTGGAATATATAATCGATGGTTTATGGTGCGACGAAAATATTGTTTCCCATGATTTCTTCATCCTAATACAAAGATCCCAACGATTTACAATAATCATCATTATCTATTGGAAAATTAACAACGAATAGCTGCAATTATCGCTGTGTTATAATTTAATGATGAAAATTGTTATTCGTCACTACTTATTCGTCGCCTTAGATACTTTTTGTTGTAGTGAAAATTCTTCATTTTAGTGAAATACCTATCTTTAGATGTGATATTAAGTAACACCATCATATTTTATATTTATAAATAAGCAATACTATACAATATCTTACATATAACGATGCAAACAAATATAGATATATGTACCAATCACTTATCATATAAGTTAAACATATTTTTGACATTCATATTTGTATCGATTTTGTATAGATAATTTTTCAACTGAGTGTATAGATATAGGAGTTATCATGTTCTTGTCCATTTTAAAATCTGGATAAGGCTATGGAAACAAATATCTTAGGAATATTAAATATCGCGAAGCATAACCTTAAATGCAAATAAAGATATGGAAATTGTAACTACTGCTCAGATATGTCTATATAATAAAAGGATATGGATTATGTTACAGCTAACAAATATCAACTAATATTATATTAAGAATTATTTTTCATAAAGTTTAAATTAATAAATAATTGGTAAATCAGTGCATAAACTACGTATAAAGAATCATAAAAATATAGTAGAACAAAATAAAATGTTAATTTAATATATCTTATATAATAAATAATTAAATATATGAAGATGTATATTATTCATTATGTGTTTGAAAGTGATTCCTAAATGCATTGTACAATATGTAATCATGCGACACATTTAGATATGTCTACACAAATTGTTGTATGTAAATATACAAATATGGATATGGTAATATATTTGTATATTTATACAATAGAAAAATATGTAATCATATATTTAGATCCTAAATAATGAAAAAGGTGTCCATATTCGTATCTGTAAAGAAAATATAACCAAATATTCTTAATTATATTTGTATATGCTAAAATTAAGAATATAGGTGCTTAAAAATGGGAATCATGGTGGACAGATTCATATCTCTATTTGGTTACTGATGAACGTTAAAATCAAGGAGGGGTCTTATCATTTGATCTTGGAGGGACTACGGTGCCTGACAAGTCAGGTCTGGCAATCGTCGTATCGATCGCTCTCTCAGCTCTTAAATATCCAAAATCTAGTGCATCAACAATTAACCCACAACGATGCTCAAGCAATGAATAATAATGAGCTAAAATTTATTATACCCTACAAAATGATGTGTATAGTATGCAAGTGTAGGGGTCGAATCATAAAAGACAAACAAGGATAGCCATAAAAATTGACAAAAAAGAACAATAAATATTTTTGTGTTTTTATAGGATTTTGAATTTTTGGGGGTTTTTTTATTATTTTATATTTTCTTTATTTTTAATTTATATATTTTTTAATTTTAGAATTTTTAAAATATTTTTATATTTTATATTTTCTATTTTTCTTTTTAGTATATATTTTTATGCATGTAATATATACGTATATAAGTATCTATATGTGAAATTTAAAATGTAATAGATATATAGGATATAAATATATAATATATGTACATCAGAAATACCCTAAGGTGTAATCCTTTTTTATTTGTTAAGATTTTTTAAATATTTAGGATGATTTTAATAATATTATTAATAACAATATTAGTATAAATAATTATATATAAAATATAGATATATTTATACACTGGCCATAAATATTCAAAATAAATAAAATAATTTTTTCCTTTTTAAAGCTTTTCTCTGTTTTCAGAATTTTTCCTATAATTTTTGCTAATTTTTGTATTTTCAATTGCTTAAAAATGTCAAAACAGTGAGTAATAATAATAGGCCAAATTATTTGGAATTTAAAAATAGATAAATATTAAAAAAATTCGAAACTATTTTTAATATATATTAGATAATATCTAGAGACATATAGAGACTGAACTAAGATTTTTTTGTTTTTTCAATAATTTGTAATAACTTTTATAAGATTTTTAGAGTTTTTCCCAATTTGTAATGTTTTTATTTTGTAATTTTTAGTTATTTTTTATGTGAAGTTGCAAAATACAATAATAGATATACTTTATTTTTTTGGAATTTTCAAAGCATTTATATTTTTTTCAAATGTAAACGGGAAGAAAATGCACTATTTATGTATTTTTAAAATAGAAAAATATTTTTAATTATCTTACAAAAAATATATGTGATTTAATATAGATTCAAGCAATTAAAATATTTTTCAACATTTTTTAGATGGAAAAAGGTATTTTTAATAATCAAAATACAAGAAATAAAAATTAATGTGATGGGAGGGACCTAAATGTTATTTAAATAAAAGTTCAAGGCATTCCAGAACAAATTTCAAAAATACATGGACCTACATGCCAAATTCCTAGAATATTTCAATTAATTACACCTCATATGTGTATAAACATAATATCCTAAAAATAAAGGCCTTCCAATTAAACCACAAAATATTATTGAAATAAAATATTCATGTACTATATAATAACAAAAAGCCGCAAGGGATCCCTGCAATTGTCTAAAACCCTCGTGTGTATGAGCACGTGAGGTGACGTGGACTGGACCAAATGACAAATAATCTAAGTACGTGGTGTTTTCGCAAATATTAAAAAAAATTAAACCACAAATGGAAGTTTGGGCTAAAATAAAAATACAATAAGAAAGGGTTGGCAATGCAAAATACACATATTCACACGATCAAGTGGTTACGACACTTCACTTATCCATGTTGTGCCTCCTCATTGCACGATGGCGCTCCATCAATCATTGGTGGAAATGAGAATCTGTAAGGGATCCAACGATGGTTGTGTTGCATAATCCAATGGTTCCAGTGTAATCTGGAGCATGTGCAAGATCAGATGACCACGAGGCAAGGAGGATGAACATGGAAGAACACTCGCTCACGTGAACTTAGATCTGTCTACCTAGTCAACTCTGAATACCTAAGAAACTCGCAGAAGGTGGAAACAATGATTGGGAGACTTTTACAGTGGCTGGATAGCTCAGATAAGTCCCGACCCATTAGTGGGGTCCTGGATAATCAATGAATGTGGAGCTCGAGGAAGACCACCAGTTTAGCAAAATTTGACCCAGATGAGGTCCTCCAAATCTAGACCCTGCACGGTTAAATGCATCATGAATCCATGATTCAACATTTTTATTCTTTTATTTTAGCTTAAAATCCTTATAAAAACACTTGTAAATGACAATAATTCACATTATTTATCATTCATCCATTGTTGTGAATATTGTATATTACTCAATTATTTCCACCAAAATAAAAGAATAAAGAAGAAAAGAAAACGAAAAGAAACAAATTGTATATATGAAATAAATACATGCTGACTATGACCCCTAGCTGAAGTAAACCCTTTACCTTATCGACAAGGAACAAAGTAGAGGGAGATATGGCCTTCACTCGGAAAAAACAATAAAAATCACTATCCACTTGTATATTCATCATGTACATCCATCATTATATTTGTATATATTTTTCATTTTATTTTATTTATCACCAAATTCATTTAATAATAATGTTTCCTTCTTGAAACTTGTACATAAAAATAAGTTTTAAATATTAAAAATAATCATAAGAAGGGAACTTGTACATAGTTAAAATAATAACACCTTGAAAAGGCCACAGGACCCAACTTGCCAGATCTATATCTTTTAATAAAAATTCCAAAAATATCAAACTCTATTTTATTATACTATAAATTAAATAATCTTTAAAATGAAAATGGTTCCATGAAATCGAAGTTAAGATGTGAAAAGTGACTTCTTAGAGTGTATTATATATTTTGTCTATATGGTGTACTATATATTATCTATTATTTATTAATTTCTTGTATACTTTAATATAAATAGTATTTTTAGACATTTGTATATATTGTATTTGATTAGTACAAAATGAAAATAAAAATTAAAAAATCCAAAATAACTAAAAATAAATTCATGTACATATTGTATATGTATCACATACTTATATTATGCATTTCACTATTTATTTGACCTAATAATTTATTTCATAAAAATAAAATAAAAATATTTTCAAAACCCACAAAATTTTTTGTAAATTAATAAATTAATAAATTATTATTTTTTGTAAAAATAAATAATTTAAAATCTAAGTGTTGTATATAGGTATATTTACCTATAAATAAAGGTAAATATTTATTTTTCATCTAATTATTTAATTTATTTAAATTATTAAAAATCATCATAAATAAGTTTAATTTTTTATTTGTATTTTATTTATAAATTTATTTAATTTGAATTATTTTCTAACTTATTTTTAATTTATTCAACATTTCCGCACTGTTTTGTCTTTTAGCCATTGTCTTGTAGCGGATCTGGCCTCAGATTGTCCCACCCAGGTCTATTGTCCCGGGTCAGCCTCTTCATTTCCCAGCTCTGCCTTATTAAGCCTCTCTCTAGGCAATCTTCATTGATTTTTCTTACATGATCCAGTATTCATTAGCATCCGATTGCTTCACCATTTTTGTTGCCCAAATAACCAACAACCTCGCTCGAATAAGATCCTTCGAGTTTCACCTTTGTTCGCTGCTCTAAAAATTTCAAATTCTGCCAGACTCCTGCTAATAAATATCGTTCTGAATCCAACTTTCGTATCCGATCCATCTTCGACCCAAAATTCTACACCCTTTACAATCAAGAGAAAAAGCTGGTTACAAGGGGCTTTCCTCTCTGATCATCTAGAGCATTATTTGAGGTTGATTCAATGTGATCCAATCATCGACGAGAAGCCTTCCACCGCAAGCAGCCTCGATGGCCTTGCACAGCTGCCTCGAGGCAATCACCCCTCCTTTCCATTCGTAGGTTAGCTCTGGTAATCTTCTTTTTATTTTGCTCTTCAATTCCGCATTTAATTCGTGCTTTAGTATAAATCTGATCATCATCCATTCCAGATCCGATCTACTCCATCGGAGCTCTCCGTCATCATTAATCCACTCCGACCCTCACTTCACGCTCGTCGGACCATCTTTATATTTTCTCCCCACACCTGATTACCCGAATCATCACAGATATGGGTGTCCGACTCCTCTCCGACCACATCTGATGGAGTCCCCATCCACTTCCATATTTCCTTGATTTTTATGCATAATAACTCGGTTGGAGCAATCGTCTCCAAGCAAATAAACTCTCTGCAGGTCATTGGCATGATTTGGAGCATTGGATTGAGACCTGGACGATAGGATGACCTTCAGCCTACTACCACTTGGACCTCCAGATCTGTAGTCGGTGAGCATCAGACACCATCGTTGCATCTGGTCGACACATGAGCATAGCGCGAAGCCACTCCGACCATCATACATCGCTTCAAGCAGAGTATGCCCGAGATTTGGCCGGTTGAAACTCATCGACGGCGTAATTCTTCTAGGTTCTTCTAGAAGTCTCCGTCATCGTTCGATCAAGAATAGCGAGTTCCAGATCCAATCTCATCTATTGATCGAGCCCCAACTATCTGTCATAGATATAAAGCCTCCGGATTGTAGATATAAAGTTCCAGATCCAATCTCGTATGAACCGTTTTATCGAAAAAAAACCTCGCATCTCGCACGTGATCTATGAACATTTGACCTTTAGCCCTGTCATTTATTTTATTTGTAAATAAGACCCCGTTGGGTCACATGTCTTGTTGTGATTGCATGAACAGTTGCATATACAACTTTGTTGATTATTTAATTTTCTTTTTGTTCTGATTTGAACTTTGGCACATGTACCGCACGTGATATTTCTAAAACATTACAATAAAGGCTCTGATCATGTATGTTACTTGTTGGTCCTTTGAAATTATTTAATACCACATAGGTGAAAACTCAGATTTTGTGGGGGCCTTGTCAATCCACAAGGAGGATCAAAAGTCATCGAAGCAACTGCTCTTGAATCCCGGATAATTCAACAATTAACCTGCAAACGAATATAGAAACGATGAGAAAAATAAATATGGAGTTAAAATTTATTATAACTCTACAAAATGTGTGTATATGTATAAGTGTATAGAGGGTTAAACACAAGGAGCATCCACGATAGGTTGAGCAAGGGAATGCATGAATTGTTCTTCTCTTGTCTATTTATTGTCTCTTTATGTGGGTTTTTAATGATAAGTTTTTTATGGATTTTAATTTTATATATGATCTTTTAATTATTTTAAATTTTATATTTTATATTTTTCTTATATTTTCTTATCTTTAATTTCTTTTTCTTTTTAATATGTAATATAATTATATATTTACTTATATATAATATAGAGTAATTAATTATAATCATAACTAAAAATAATCAAAATTTATATAATTAGATTTTCTTTAATTTTATATATTTTTCTAATTTTTTGTGATTTTTCAGATATTTTTGCTAATTTTTAGTATTTTTAAGTAATAAATATACCAAAATAGTGATTAAATAAATTGGTTGAATGTCTTAAGGTTTTAAAAATACTAAATGAGTCCAAAATTCTTTAAAACTCTTTATATATAATATATAATACAAAGAAAATTAAGAGATAGAAACAACTATTTTTCCAATTTTTAGCTTTTTTATAATTTTTATAAGTATTTTGTATCTTTTAATTTTTTTATCATTTTATTTTTCTATTTTTTGTATTTTTGATCTTGATGTAAAACTACTATAATAATCAAAATACCTTTTTTCGAATTTATCAAAAGGTTTTATTTTTTGTTTTTTAAAATCAATTGAGGATAAAACGTGCTATTTTTTATTTTTAATAAATAAGAAAAATGTCTAAAATGCAAAGTATAGGAACATAGCTCAAGCAAAGTATAGGAGGTCGTATATATGACGTACATACTTTAGCCATAACTCGTACTTGCGTATTTTCAATAATATGGTCAATACACAGAATTAATTGTAAACACATATAATAAACTGGTTAAAAATGTCTTGGAAATGATGTGAAATAGTTATAAAATATCTTGAAAAATATTTCTTATATATGTAAAAATTCTTTGTTTGCAAAAATTCCTCTTATTTTTTAAATAAAATGTTTGAAAATTTGTTTGCAAATGATTTGGAAAATGGTTATCACAATATTTTAGAAACATCTATACAAACTGTTTGAAAATCTTTGTAAAATGATTTTCAAAGTTTGTTAATGTTTGTAAAAATGTTTTTCATATTATTTACCAAAAAAAGTTTTCAAAATATTTTGTGAAAATGATGTTTTGAGAACCTTGTGTAAATACAACTCAATAAAAGTCCATATAAAAGTTATATAAAACTTGTATGTAGAACTTGTAAATAACTGCCAACATTCAACTTGTAAATTCCCCCGTGTAAAATACACCCTAACTCTTGTAAATAGAGAAGCACTCAAGTGTAAATATCTGCACATAATTCTTCTTCACTAACCATTATTTAAAAATCCCTAAAAATTTGTAAAATTCAAAATCCATAAAAAATATGCAATTATCATTTCAAAAAAATCTTCATAAAAATTTGCAAATCTTTTTCTAAAAATCCATAAAAAAATATTTCTCTTGTATTGTACGTAGCATTCGTATTTTTCAAAATGATCAAGACAATTAAATAAGTCTGAAGATTGAAGCATGGTATGGACCTTAATCTACTTATATTCATAGGATCCCATTAAGGAGTGGAATTAGGATACTTCAGGTCACCTTGACTTAATTCTTTAGGTTCCATGAGACTACGTTCATGAGTTAATTCATTGTGTCTAACTAGAACCCTATGTATGACTTTTGAAATAGTGGATTGACTAGAAACCTCACACTTAACACTTAGCTCAACCCATATGGATTGCTGAAAAATCTTGGAGTCTAAGTTGGGTCGATGATCGGATGCTTAATCAAGGGTGGCTTAAGAACCATTCTTGGGACCGGTACTCTAACCAACTTCTTTTTGTAGCCATGATATATAAAGAGTGAAGACTGGATTGAGATAATGCTTTGGGTGAGGAACTTCTTCCAAGACCCCAAAACATAGGTGCACCAAAAGACTCTATATCCATTGGAGAACAAACAAGAATGCACAATTCAAAGTCAAAGAAAATATCAAAAAAAAGCTACACCGAAAATTCCACAAATAAGCTTCCTAAAAAATCCTACTTCTGGGTGAAGACTTGGTTACACTGACTAAGCTTCACATGGGAATGAAGACTACACTGGTCCACACCCACTTCTTTTCCCATTCTAGATTCTCCACCTTTCGATTGTGAAAACTGGCAAGACCTAATCTTAGAAGGAAATATATGTCTCCTCGAGCATGAGAAACTAGGGTTGTAGATTCTTTGATAGCTCAATGATTTTCTGGAAAGAGCTGAAAACTTCACATACATGGATCTGTCATTTCAAGATTGCAAGAGTATGCGATTAAGAGGATGGTTCTGACCAGATTGTGAATAGAATTGGATAATAGGATTATGGAACCCAAGGGTTGTTGTGACACATTTCCTAACATGTATGTGATTTTGAACAAAGTAATAATGAGAGGTCTTAACTAAGCTACAAACTTTGATTTTAATAATCCAAAGGTAAGTATAGAGGGGTGATGAATCTCCTTTTCATTACCAGTGTTCTCTCATTTTGGCCTTAAATTCTTAGTTAAATACATAAGTGTAGCATTAATTTGTATAAATACATTATTTATATTTTAAATAGTATATAAATTATTGTATTTAATGTAAAAATAAAAGGATAAAAGAAAGAAAAGAAAAATGAAATGAAATACCAATGGTATTGAATGACCCTAAAATATGAGACCTAATCCTCAGGATGACTTGGTCGACAAGAAATAAAGTAGGGGCAGATAAGGGTTAATAAATGAACTAAAACCCTAATTTATATTCTTCAATAAATAGTTTTTGGGACCCATTTGATTTTATTCTTTTTACACCTCAAAATAATAGACTTCAAACATGAAACTTATAGATAAAAATACAAAGAAAATTGCAAAATTTATTTCACTCAAATAATACACAATGTGCCCAAGACACTCAGAATAAAAGCCGTAAAGAAAAGGTTACAAACCTCTATCATCTCCATGTAAGCTCAAAATTCACCAAACTCACCTTCATTATTCATAAAATTAAATTATCTATTTAATGAATGTGGTTTCATTCAATTTCGAGTTAAGATGCAAAAGTTGACTTTTGGGCCCTTATTGTGCAATATATATGTATGAAATAAATAATATAATTATTCTTTATATTTTTTACTTCCTTATATTTTTATAAATTTATAAATATTATTTGAAATACTTATGTATAATAAATTTCAAATACAAAAATTAAAATTACATTAAAATAAATAAGTATACTTTAATATAGACATGAATTACACATATAAGTACTTATATAATAAATATATCTAACTATTTAAGTAAATAAACAACATTTGAAAAATACAATAGAAATCTATATATGTGCATTTAAATAAGTTATAAATATATAAATTATGTCTATAAAAGAATAAAATATAAAACAAAATTAAAAATAAAATACATAATATATAGGTCAATATACTTATAATAATACACGTAAAAATTAACACCTAATAAATTAACTAAAAAATAAATAAAAATGATAATAAAAAATACATAAAATAATAAAAAATTTATGTTTAGAGTTTTATTTAATTAATTAAGTTATTATTTTATTTGGAATTAATAATTCTTTTATTTATTATTGTATCGCCTAACAGCCTACGTGGCCCAATAAGGGGCCTGCCTTGGTTGATATGTGATGAATCCACATTTCATCATCTTTATTCTATCATTTTGGCACCAAAAACCCTAGCAAATGCCTGTAAATAGCATTAATTTCATCATATTAGCATTCATGCATGTACCTATAATTAGTGTATAAAATACTGTAATTAAAGCCAAAATTATAGAATAAATAAAAGAAAAGAAAACGAATAAAATATTGTAAATATTTTATGACCCAAAACCCCGAGACCTAGGCATCTTGATGAATAGGTCGACAAGGAATAAAGTAGGGGGAAATAAGGGTCAAATACCTATATTTATTAATTCATTCTTTATTCATTTTGGGACCTATTTTTGGGTCCACTTTTTATACATCAAATAAAGAAACTTTGTACATGAAAGTTGTAGATAATTTTTTATAGAAAAATACAAAATTGATTTCACAGAAAAATAAGGTATAGATAAAAATTTATGGTCTGAATAAAAACCCAGAATCCCAACTTCCCAGACCCGTATCTCACAACTAAAAACTACAAATGCAGCAAACTCACCTTTAATTGTATATAGAATAAAATAATTTATCTAATGGTGGTGGTTTCACATTTGGCGGAGCTACGGTTTGAAAGTTGTGTTTTGGACCCCTATTGTATACTTATACAGATTAAAATATTCAATTTATTATTTATTCATTATTTTTGTATTTTTTTAATTTTTATAATCTTGTAAATATTATTTATAATAATTATGTACATTAAAATCAGAATAAAAATGCAAAGAAAACTCAAAATAAAAATAAACATATATAGATCATATAGGTAAAATAACATATACCTATACAATATATCCCTTTATTTTATTAAATATACAAAACATATCAGAAAAATGAAATAAAAATATATTTACATGTATAAAAGTATTTTATAATTTTATAAAATAATAAATTTAAATAAGAAAATTAAAATACACCGAATAAAAATAAAGACTAAATTATATAAGTATTATACCTATAAAGGGCTAAAAAGTAAACTTATAAAAATATACCTCATAAAAATAATTAAAAATCATAATAAATACTATAAAAAATAACGATTTTCTTTTATTTTTAAATCATAAGTTAATTCAGCCTATTTCTATTTTTAAATGAATTAATAAAGATTTTAATCAGGGTTTTTCCTGGTTGGTCCACGTGGACCAACCAGGTACAAACCCTAGTTGACTCTGGTCAACTAGGTGTCCTAGACCCCTATCAGCTCTGACAACCTCGTTTTTGACCCACGTTTGTGGATTTCTCGAGGCTAAACCTTTCACATTTTTGTGTTGCATCCTTCTGCAACATTGTTCACCAACCATCCCTCTAGCTTGCCCATGCATAATCTTGGTCTTTGGACCTAAGATTTGCGAGATTTTCCTTGGTCTTTGAGCTCCTGGCACTCGGGGTCAAACTCAGTATGAGCGACCCCCTCCTTCGAATTCAAATTTGGATTCCCTTCGGTCCACCCCTCTCGCCTTTCTTGTGCTCCAGAGCTCCCTGGAGGTGACAGCTCCGCCGCAAGTTCTTCAGCCAAGGCAACAGAGGTCGGAGGCGTCTCCCGTACCTCCCGCAAGATCGGCGGTCGAGGTATACATCTTCCTCTGGCTCCGGCCATTGAGGGCCTTCCCCCCTTCTATTTTTAGCTTACATGTTATTCCTGTTAGTCCTAGGATGAAAAACCCCCAAAAATTTCGAGTTCCATCGCCTGAATCGACGAATCCACCCACTTGGTCGGAGCGCACCTCCGGTCGTTCATCACCCCGCCGCTTCACGCTCCTTCACGCCCATCCAGAGGTCCAGGCACTTTGCCCTGGACCTCCTAATACTTTTTGTAGGTCAAAGCGCGTTGATTCGCGCCAGGAGTCGATTTTGGACGCTTGCCGGAGGTCTCGAAGCCTCCCAGCTCCGCCACCCGCCAACGAGCGCCATGGCCTTCGCCGTGGTCTTTTGAAGCCTCCAGGAGGAATAGGAGACCGGCAGGAGCCTCCACGCCCATTTTGAAGCCCAATCTCCACCGGAGGTCGGAGATCTCGCGCGTCGAAGCTCGCCTTCGCCGGCGTCCGACGTGTTCTTGGTCCTAGCCTCCCAGCCGTTGGATCGTGGAAGCCACCCAGATCGCACAGCCACCGTCCGATCCTCCTTCGCCTCGACCGTTGGATCAACCAAGGAGGATCTAGTCTCGGACGTCCATCGTCGAACCGTCATCGAGCCTCGCCGTGCCGCCACGTGGCAAGTGGGGGAAAGCTCCGCCGTTGGATCATCTCAGCGAGGGTATTTTGCGTTTCAACCCTCGCCATTTTTGTAATTTAGTTTTAATCCCAAAACTTTTAGCATTAGTTTAAATATTTTGTAAATTTTTCAAAAAGGCCTGCGAACTTTATGTATTTGCATACAGGTCCTCTGCCACGTCACCTTACGTGACCTGTACACGTGAGGTGCGGGCATTTTTGCACTGAGGCCCTCGGTCATTTTAGTATTTCGTTTTAGTCCCAGAACTTTGATATTAAGTGTTAATTTTTGAGGAAAATTGCATGTATGCCCCTGGACTTTTGGATATTTGCACTTACACCCCTGTCAACTTGTGATATTTTTGGTGAACTTGGTCTATTTATTTAAGGCATCTTTTTAATTCCAAAAATTCTCAAAAATTGAACTTAAGCTACTGTGCGCTTGTACTTTAACGCCATATTTTTAATTTTTGATTTTCTTGCATTTTCATATTTATTAAAAATAAAAAACCCTTCATTTCAGCATTGTCTTGCTTAGAAAATACCAAAAAATAGTAAAATATCTCGAAAAAATCGAAAAAAATAACCTACTGTCTATTTAACCTATTTTAGTTCAGTCCAAAAATCACTAAAAATTGCAAAAGAAAAACCTTAAAAATTAGATTATACATAAAAACTTCCAAAAAATATATAAAATCAAAGATAACTCAGAAAAATACAAACTCAGCTTCTGTTTGTTCTGTATTTTATTATCTTTATTGGAAAATTAGTGAGGAAAAATTTTGTGGCTATCTGATATTTTTAATTCCCATTTTACCCCCAACGAGTAGCCTTTTCACTGTTTTGGTTTATTTCAGTGTTTAAAAATACTAAAAATATTTTGAAAAATACCCAAAAATCACAAAAATAGTAGAAAAATATAAAATACCAAAAAGATTTTATTTCTGAATTTTTGGTCATTTTAGCATATTTTTATAAATATTTTATCACTCCTTGAAATCCATTGTTTTTATATTCCATTATTGAAAAAAAATATAAAATCTAAAATTATAAAAATCAGAAAATTAAAAACCAAAATACAAAATTAAAAAGTAATTAAAAAATAACAAAATTAAAAAATTAAAAACCCACAAAAATTCATGCATTGCATAGTGTAGACATCACTCACATTCACTCACACCCATTTATTTGAATTACTCTTTTTGCTCCCTGTGTTCGAACTATCTATATACTTGTCCTATACAATCTTTTGTGCAGAGTTAAAAATAAATTTTAACTCCACATTTATTTGTAATTGTTGATCTGTAGTGTGGGTTAATTGTTGATTAAATACATTTTATTGTGGGTCACCGCAGCGACCTCGGTTGTCTCCGCCTTATGTGAGACATACTTTTTAGACCTACGATAATCTTTGTATATCAAATGGCGCCGTTGCCGGGGAGCAACAACGAGTAGTTCACATTTTTGTTTGCTTGTGTTTGCTTGTCTACCATTGCTAGTTTTGTCTCTCTTACACTTTTGATAGATATTGATTGAGCTATCTGACCATTCATTTTCTTGTCTTCTTGCGAGGGACCGTGGAGCAAGCGGATCGCCTAGGTGACCCGAAGCAACCTTGGGAAGCGGAGCCGGCTATTCTTTAGCTAAGCCGGCAGGAGAGAGCAGGAGGAGTGAGAGAGAGTGCTTAGATTAGTTGCAATTTATTTTTGTGAGAGAGTGATTTCATAATTTGTAATAGTACAGGGACTTGGACACTTAGACACTTCGGGCCTAATTTCCGGGTGTTTGTTCACCCGGGGGCTCACCGCGATTTTTGACGAGTTTTCCACCGCTGTCGTTTGTCGGTTTTGATTTCATTTTCACTTTCTTTTGTGGATTGAGCCCTTAGTTCTAGGCCGGCTTGATCGACTAAATTAGGTCCAAACACACTAATAACCTTTGCATGCACCTATAGCTCGAAATTGGACTTAGTTTAATTAAACAGTTAGCTCACTTTCTTAAACCTGCCGCGCCGCGAGCCCTCCCCATCAAGCGCTACTCCTGAACTCGATGTGTCGAGAAGAGGAGGGGGGTCTAGACCGGACTCTTAGGATCGAGGATTGGTGGCTAACTTGTGGTTCTTCACGCTAGCAGTTGCCTATCTTAGGACGATTTCCGCATTGCATACCGGCATATAGTTTAGGTTTATAAATTTCTGCTTTGCATCCCGCATGGAGAGAACTGGGATTCGCTGTAAGTCTTCTTACTTTGCATCCATCATTTAGGCACAAAGGTGAGATTTTCATCTTTGTGTCGACTTGCACGGCTTTTCCGACTCTATTCTCCCTCTGTTTTTGGACAAAGTAGGATCAAGAAAATACAAAAATCGTTAGGCGCTTGTTTGAATCTACTCAAAAGAAGCGATAACACCAAAAAAATTAAAAAAGGGACTGCTAAGAAAACCTTGACCAAAAATAAAATTGGTAATTGGATTCATTGATTGGGGAGAGTCACACCCTCACTTGTTTTCAAGTTGCATGGGAAGGTCTCCTTCCAAGTGAGTTGAGTGCTTCGTAAGGATTAGAGCCAAAATCCCAGCTTGTGACTGCCTTGTGTATCGCCTGGATTTCCGAAGTATTGGCGCTTCTATCGTACGTGGACGAGTAGGGCTTGGTCAACATTGGTGACTCTCTATTGTGTAGAGCATCGACCTTGTCCGAAGTATCGAGCATAGGCCACGCCTTCACGGGGGTGTCTGTCTCATCGTCTCGCATCCGAGTAGGTTCTTGCACGCTCATGGGTGATTCCGTTGCGAGCGAGTTCCGAAGTATCGGTTTCGCCTATTGGCTTCCTCTCTTATTCTTTAGCTGAGTAGGGATCTAGGAAGAGTTACAAGGACCTCAAAAAGCGCAAGCTACAGGTTACACAGGAGGAAGACAAGTACGAGATACTCTTCCGGCAGTACTCTCTCTCCTCTAGGCGTAGCGCTCTAAGGACTCGTGAAAAGATTAATTCCTGAATTCAAGCTAAAACCGACAAGATAAAAGCCGAACCTTCACGGCTTCATGTGTTGAGTTGGTGAATTCACCCATGTTTTGTGTTTGATTGCTAGTTCTATTTAGGTCAAGATCAGAAATACAACACAATTGTGCACAGTTTTGCTTCTCATTTCTTCCTTCTTCTTCTGCATTCCCTCTGCTCTTCCCAATAATCAAGATGATGGGACGGAGATCTCTTAGGCTGACTCTGTCGGCACCGCTATCCAGCACTCCTCCTTATTCATCTAGGACTACCTCGGAGAGTCCGCTCTCCGAGCCTGAGTTTACATCCACCCTGTTCCCCCTCGACCTCCCTTCCCGTTCTCCTTCTCTCAGTCCAATAGTTTCAGAATTCGGTGTATCACAGAGTTCGGATCATTCGACAGCACCTGAGATGGCCTCTTTTGCTTTTTCAGAGAATCCAGAGATGGCAGACAAAGGCGAGCACCCTGATGACCATGATCACCCTCCGTTCTTATTTGATCAGGCGGCCATCAACAATTCACTTCTTGCATCCCTGGAGACCATGCAGAGGCAAATTCGTGATCAGGGTACCTTCATGGGTGATCTGATGAGAGAAATTGCTCAGATGAGAGAAAACCGACCTGGGGGCGGTGGCGGTGGAGGAGGAGGAGGACCTGATGCAGGAGGAGGTGATCCCGATGTTGAGAGACCGCCGCAGACTATCATGCGAGAATTGCATAACCCAGCAGCGTCCCTTACACATCGGTGGATCAGACTCCCGCCTATCCATGGAGATTTCGAGTTGCGGCCCCATACCATTCAACTTCTACCTAAATTCCATGGGTTGCCAACCGAGGAGCCACACCTCCACCTCCAAGAGTTTGAAATGATTTGCAGCACGATCCATGATCGGTTGATGACTGAGGACACGATCAAGATGATCGCCTTTCCATTCTCTTTGGTTGACAGAGCCACATATTGGCTCAAACACTTGGGGCGATTCATCGATACATGGGCAGATCTCCGGACCGCATATCTGAAGAAATACTACCCTCTTGGCCAGACCAATGCAGCTAGAGCAATGATCAGCAATTTTTTCATGATCCCTAATGAACAGTTTCATGAAGCTTGGGATCGCTTTCGAGAACTCATTGACCGGTGTCCACATCACGAGATATCCAAGCCCAACTTAGTGCAACGTTTCTTCTGGGGGCTGACACCGGAGTTGCAGGGGCTTGTCAACGCCTCTTGCGGTGGGTTGTACTTTTCCAAGGGTGAAGACGACGTTTGGGCTATCTACGAGGGCATGGCAGAAAATTCAACAGTGATGGCCCAAGCTCGTGTCTACACGCAGCAAAAGCCCCCGCAAGGAGCGGGATCATTCCAGAGGATTGCCCACATCGATGCTGGTCCTAACACATCATCGGTAGCTGCAGCCCAAGCTGAATCAGCCGCAGCCGACATGGGCATAATCAGTGAGAAGCTGGACCGTCTCAAGATCCTCGAGAAGAAACAGATGCAAGGCATGGCCCAGATGGACCAAATTGCCAAGACAATGTGTGATCTGAAGACGCAAATTCTTTGCATCCAGGAGGCACAGACTTCTTCCCAGCAACCTTCCAGATCACGAGCTGATCCGTGCAGTAGCAACTCATCACAACCCTCTGTCTCGTACCGCCAGGTCAACCACATTCAGGCAGAGCCGGTCCCGTTGCTACAGTATCATCCCGCGCAGCCTCCATCTCAGGATACTCAGATGGTGGTCTATCAGCCGGAGCAGCCACTGGCAGTTCTTGCTCCACCCTCCTTTGAGCAGGAACCATTGATGGAAGTCAATGGGATTTGGTACGACCGGTACCCTCAGCCCGGGATTCGTCGTGACCACCCCGGATTCCGTTGGGGCAATGGTGAATCCTCATCCCAGCAGCAGCCTCCTGCCTAAGGACAACTGAACAACCAGCCCCAGCAGCAGCAACAGTCCCAGTATGCCCATCAGCCGCAATACCCGAGTGGTCCTCGTCCCGCCTATCAGGGACAACAGTGGAGGCAGCGTCAGCAGCCTCATCCGTCTTATCCCCATCACCCCCAGTATCAACCACAGCAGCAGCAGCCCCATTTCCAGCAGGGACAACCATCCGGTTCTCAGGGTCCCGCTTTTGAGAACCCAGCTCTCGATGATCTTGCCTGCTTGCTCTCCGAACAGCGAGCATCCTTCAGGCAAGAAATGGATGAATTCCGGCAGGAAATGAGGGAGATTAGCAAAGGGAAGGCCGCCATACCTACTCAGATTGAACCTAATCCGAACAATCTAAAAAGAAAGTCTGAGCAGGTAGAGTTTACAGAGGATATCTCTCCTAGTGACTACTGATATGTCCTATTCTTTCTATGATGCTGATTTTGTGACTACTATGAGCGGTAGGTTGCCTGTCGACGGTGCCTCTTCTGAGCGACAACCACCAGCTGAACCAGGAGCGCCAGAGGAGCAGAGTAGCGGTGCTGATGCCGCTAATGATGAGGATAGAGACGGTGGTGCTGAGGCCACCAATGATGGAGATCCAGACGACGGTGTTGAGGCCGTTGTGAGACCAGATGCAGACGGTGGTGCCGATGCCACCATTTTGGATGTAGAGCTAGAGCACGGTGCTGATGCCGCAGTGACAGGTGTCGGTGGTGGTACTGAGGCCACCACATCTACTTTTGTTGAGCCTCCCTCTGTGATGTTACCACCTTTTATATCTATGGACTGTGGTAGCAAAAAGAAAAACAAAAATATTAATAAAGGAAAGGTTTCTGTTCACATCGCGGATCCATATGTGTTGAATGATGATGACTGTATGGATTCACCTCCTTCACAGGCACAGGGACCTATTCCTAGCCCTCCATCTGTGGAGGCCCCTACTATCACCTTCCCTGAGGCACTCCGTCGGGTGAAGGGGAATACAAGAGAAAATCCCAAAAAAGAGCAACAGGCAGAGTTCGGCAATCAGATGATAGACAGATTCCACATTCAGCTGACTCTACAAGAAGCATTTGAGCACATCCCCCTCTTCAAGAAGAACCTGAAAGAGAAGACTACCGTCCGCAGGAAGAGGAGGAACCACAGAGATCAGATCCATGTGCTCACTCATTCCACTTGCTGCACCATCTAGAACAAGCTGCCAGCCAAGCAACCAGACGCAGGAGCTCCCTATGTCAGATGCAAGATTCAGGAGTAGAAGTTTGATCGTACTCTGTTAGAAAGCGGCTCTTCAATTAATCTTCTTCCGACAGCCTTACTCGACCGATTCGAGTTTGGTCCTCTTCTTCGAAGCAGGACAGTCCTTCAGTTTGCTGACAGGTCGACTAAGAGGCCGAAGGGGTTATTGAAAGACGTGGTTGTTACCATTCAGGGCCTGAAATTCCCCATAGACTTCGTTGTGTTGGACATGGAGATCCCTGAGTCTGTAACCGATGCCCCCATCATACTCAGACGTCCATTCTTGGCCACAGCCAAGGCGGCTACCGACCATGATAGTGGGAAGGTATGCTTTCGCGTAGAGGGCAAAACCATACAAATAGAGACGATCGAGGAAACCAGAGCTAGAGAGTTAAAATGCTCGGAGCAGTCAAGCAAAGCCGCGCAGATGACAGAGGAAGAGATAGACATCCACCAAGCGTGTGATTTTGTGATGATTGATGATGAATCCAACTGGATAGATCCCGTAGCACCGACCCTCGCCTTACCTACAGATTCACTATATCTCAAACTCATGGCAATCAAGAGCCGGGAGAGCACACCCCTGGATGAGGATACACCTGAGGCTGACAGTGTTGTGACGAGTGGTGTTGATGATTTTCATTCTTGTTCATCTTCTTCTGATCCCTCGGATTCAGACATTGACTGGGATGATTTTAATGATTATTTGCCTTGTCTGATTCCTTCTGAGCCGACAACCGTGACAGAGTGCGAGCCAGTGCAGTTTATTGATGATTCAGCAGGCCGCCCTTCGTCAGAAATTCATGCAGAGCGAGAGTTCTCCCATGCAGACCTGGTCGCCTTCACACAGACATATCAAAAGCCAGATCTGCCACCTCCCAGTTGTCCAGAACTAAAACCTCTGCCGCAGTCGTTGAAGTACATATTCCTTGTGGGTGAGCCAAATATGCACCCAGTCAATATCTCAGCAGGTTTGACTGGAGAGCAAGAATCTCGTCTGATGGAGGTTCTTGAAAGAAACCGCAAGGCAATAGGTTGAGATATAGCTGATCTCCAGGGAATTAGTCCGGCTCTGTGCTCTCACCAATCTATCTTGAGGATGACTCTAGGCCGTCGCGTGAGTTCCAACGACGACTGAACCCGAATCTTCGAGACGTTGTCATAAAAGAAATTTCAAAGTGGTGGAGCGCCGATTTTATCTACCCCATCTCCGACTCCAAATGGGTCGGTCCACTACATGTAGTACCCAAGAAGATGGGTATTACTACAATTGTCAATGAGTCTGGAGAGGAGATCGCTACCAGAGTGCCCACTTCTTGGAGGGTCTGTGTGGACTACAGACGATTGAATGAGGCCACCAAGAAGGATCATTTCCCGCTACCCTTCATTGATCAGATTATCGAGCGGCTAGCTGGGAAGAGTCATTACTGCTTTCTTGACGGGTACTCTGGATATAATCAAGTGGCCATTGCGCCCGAGGACCAGGAGAAAACGACATTCACCTGTCCGTTTGGGACGTATGCTTTCAGACGGATGCCCTTTGGTCTATGTAACGCTCTGACGACATTCCAAAGGTGCACGTTGTCCATTTTCTCGGACATGGTAGGTGACTGTTTAGAGGTCTTCATGGATGACTTCTCAGTCTATGATGACGGGTTCGATGCTTGTCTGGACTGTCTAGACCGTGTGCTTCAGCGCTGCATAGAGGTCAATCTTGTTTTATCTTGGGAGAAGAGACACTTCATGGTGACTCAAGGGACGGTCCTCGGTCATATCGTCTCCAACAGGGGCATGGAGGTCGATCCAGCCAAGGTGGATATCATTAGAAAACTCAATCCACCGTCCAATATGCGTCAGTTGCGGTCTTTTCTGGGGCATGTCGGTTTCTACCGACGGTTCATTCAGGACTTCAGTCGTATTGCCCGACCGCTTACTGATCTGCTGACGAAAGACACCGAGTTCGTTGTCAATGATAAGTGTCTTGCATCTTTTGAGACTCTCAAAGATATGGTTGTTTCAGCTCCTGTCCTTCAGCCACCCAATTGGTCTCTCCCATTCGAGATCATGACGGATGCTTCAGATTTTGTCGTTGGGGCTGTGCTTGGACAGAGGAGGGATGGATTACCTTTTGCCATTCACTACGCCAGCCGAACTTTGGATGCCGCTCAGCGGAACTACACTATGACTGAGAAAGAGATGCTGGCCGTATTCTTTGCTCTGGATAAGTATCGATCTTACATTCTCGGATCTAGAGTGACTATTTACACTGATCATACCACCATCCGGTACTTAATGGCTAAGAAGGATGCCAAAGCACGCCTCACCAGATGGATCCTTCTACTCCAGGAATTTTATATTGAGATTAAGGATAAACGTGGAGTGAAGAATGTGGTGGCGGATCATCTCTCCAGATTGGAGAATCTTGAGGAATCTGAGCCCAGTGCACCGATCACAGAGACATTCCCAGACGAGGCGATCTTGGCGGTCGCCTCACTCCCGTGGTATGCCGACTTTGTAAACTATCTTGTTGCCAAGACAGTCCCTCAGGGTTGTCCCAGGCAGAAACTTGAGACCTTCCTAGCTAAGGCCAAGTTTTACCAATGGGAGGATCCCGTCCTTTATCATGAAGGAGGGGATAGCATCCAGAGGAGGTGCATTCCTCAAGAAGAGCAGCATAGCGTCCTCACATATTGTCACAAGCTTGAGGCAGGAGGACATCATTCTGGAAAAAGGACAGCACAGAAGGTGCTTCAATCCGGCCTCTGGTGGCCTACTCTCTTCAAGGATTCTGATGAGTTTGTGAAGAGATGTACTGACTGTCAGAAAATGGGAACCTGCGGACAGAGAGATATGATGCCCATGCAACCCCTTTCACTTTTGTGAGGTTTTTGATGCATGGGGGATTGATTTCATGGACCCATTTCCTAAGAGTCAGGGATTCGAGCATATTTTGCTCGCTGTGGATTATGTCAGCCGATGGGTTGAGGCTATCCCCGCCCGAGCCGCAGATGCTAAAACCGTGTGCAAATTTTTGAGGAAAAATATCATTTCACGGTTTGGGGTACCTAGAGTCTTGATTTCAGACGGGGGGTCTCATTTCATCAATGACAAGGTTAGGGCCCTTGTAGACGAGTTTGGCATTGACCATCGCGTTGCCACACCGTATCACCCTCAGACTAATGGTCTTGCCGAAGTTTCGAATCGGGAGATAAAAACAATCTTGCAGAAAGTTGTCTGCCCAGACCGAAAGGATTGGTCACAGCTTTTGGACTCGGACTTGTGGGCCTACCGGACTTCTTTCAAGAATCCATTGGGGACATTTCCCTTTCGTCTCGTCTATGGCAAGCCGTGCCATCTGCCAGTGGAGATCAAGCACAAATCTTTTTGGGCAGTCACTGAGTTACTGTTAGATCCCAAGAGTATAGGAGACCAGAGAAGAGCAGAATTGGCAGCCCTGGAAGAACTGAGAGATACAACCTTTTTCAACAGCCTACAGTACAAAGAAAAAGTGAAGACATGGCATGGTTCGTATATCATCCATAAACAGTTTGAGCTAGATCAGAGAGTATGGTTGTTTGATTCCAGGCTGAAATTATTCCCAGGGAAATTACAGCGCAAGTGGAAAGGTCCGTATGTGGTCAGGAAGGTACATGACAATGGCAGCATCGACATATCCGAATCGTCATCTTCCTCTACCTTCCGTGTCAATGGTCAACGCCTGAAGCTATATCTCGATCATGATCCGTCGACCATTGACGTTGCCCCCATTCTTCTGGTATGAGATGTGTCCTTTGACTCATATCATCTGCATCTCATACATGGAGATCACTTCTATCTTCCGTTGTACAGATCATCTGTTCATATCACTCTTTCATCTATTTATCTATTTTCTCCGCCCTTGTAGACAGTTTTCCATACTTAGGACGTACTTTGTCCTAAGTATAGGGGGGTGTGCACCCCGAGTTTCTCCTATTCTTCGATCCTCTCCATTGTCTCCTCTTCTTGTCTATACTTAGGGATATCTTACCCTAAGTTTAGGGGGAGACAATATGAGTACGATCTATTCATTCCCACCCTTGACCCTCCCTGCATTGTGTACAGTCTGCTATACTTAGGATTATTTGATCCTAAGTATAGGGGGGACGGTCAACTTCTTATTGGTACATTCATTTATTCTTTAGACTTGTCTATACTTAGTACGAGTTATGTCTTCTCTTTTCTCTCTGATCTATGAGGACATAGCTCAAGCTAAGTATAGGGGGGTCATATATACTGCGTATTTACTTTATCCATAACTCGTACTTTCGTATTTTCTTAATAATATGGCCAAAAATTCTTTAAAACTCATTAAAATCTTTAATAAAAAGGTGTTCTGTTCCTCAAATTCTTTTTGTAGATACTGATTAATAAATCAGGTGAAAATGTTTTTTGCAAAATGTTTGAAAAATAGTTTGAAAATCTTTGTGAATATTTATTGAAAACTATTTTGAAAATATTTTGTTACATGTTTTTGACCTGTGTAAAAATGTGTGGTTTGTAAAATTTATTTTCTTTGTGTGAAATAAAATGTTTGAAAAATGATTTGCAAATGGTTTGAAAAATGGTTGCAAAAATAATTTGAAAAACCTATATATACTGTTTTGAAAACCTTTGCGAAATGATTTTCAAATGTGTGTAAATGTTTGCAAAAAAATGTTTGTAAAAATTACTTTGGGCTATAGTTTTCAAAAATTGTGTGAAAAGCTTGTGTCAAATAAGTTTGAGGAATACATACATCTCAATAAAATCCACTTTATATTTATATATGTATAAAATTTATCACTTACCCTTGTAAATCCTTAAAATCCACTTCTTGTACATATAAAGAAGCACTCTGTGTACATATTTTCACCTAGCTTTCAGCCAAAATCTCTTTGTTTTCAAAAATCCCGAAAACATTTGCAAAATTAAAATCCAAAAACACTTGAAAAATCTTTCTGAAAAATACAAAAAATGCATGCATCATCTTTTTAAAAATCCATAAAAAGTTCAAAAATCTTGAAAATGGCATCACAAAAATATTTTCTGCATTGCATTACATAGCATTCGCATTCTTCGGATTGAGTTTGATAGTTGAACGAGTCTAAGTAAAATCCGGAGATTGGAGCTTGATTGGACCTTACAATCTACCTAACTAACAATAACCTTATAGGAACTGGGTTTGAGGTACTTCAAGTCTAGTTGACTTAATTCTTTGAGGATCACGGGACTTAGTTCAATGGATTCTTGACTACCTAAGTAGAGTATTTTGAAGCACACGCACGACTCTTGTTGATAATGACCTAACTTGGACACCTGCACCTTTCACATGGCTCAACTCAGTTGGAGTGGTGAGGGGATTGGATTTGCCAGTATGAGACGCATACAAGTGGAAACATTTGTCCTCCTCTAGGGAGGGAAGTGCACCCCAACCCGTCCAGTGATTAGGAAGTCTAAAGACAGGAGGTTGTGGGTTGCGATAAAGCTTCAAAAGAGGGATAGTCTACTAGCTCAAGAGGAAAAACTCCTTATGTAAATGCTGTTGTATATAGTATTTCAAAAAAAAGTTCAGGCATGTACAAAAATAAAAAGCCTGCAAGTATGTACAAATGTTGTAAAGTCAATAAGCAAGCTTGAGCTTCAAAGTCAAATCATGTGAGCCTGCAGCTGGATGACTTGACTACACTGGTCTTGCATCCCAGGATAGGTAGCTACACTGCCTATCGTCCATTCTTCTCTTCATCCCCCTCCTCTTGAGCTGGTTGCCACTTGAACTTAGAAGGGAATACCCCGCTCCTCGAGGATGGAGTTATTGGATTGGGAAATCATTGGGTTGTCGTACTGGAGAAGTCAGTTTCTTTGCCATTCTAGTTGGGGAGAGCCACCATCACTTACACTGTACGAGTCAGATTCGTAGTCGTAAGAGTTTGCGTATGAGTTGAAGTATTTCTAAACTGGCTATTGAGGAGACTTGAAAACAGTTTTGGGATTCTCAAGGACTGTTGAATTTCAAACACGGTTCTCACTAAGGTTCCGCCCGTCCAAAGGTCCGACCTAAGCTCCAAACTTTGATTTTGGTGAAAACAAGTTTGATAATCAAATAAAATCCAAGTTCTTCTTTTTCTTTTCTTTCTTTTTCTTTTTGCACTTATTGCATAAGTGTTTGCTAGGGACTAGCAAAGGTAAAGTATAGGGGGATGATGAATCCACATTTCATCATCTTTATTCCATCATTTTGGCACCAAAAACCCTAGCAAATGCCTGTAAATAGCATTAATTTCATCATATTAGCATTCATGCATGTACCTGTAATTAGTGTATAAAATACTATAATTAAAGCCAAAATTATAGAATAAATAAAAGAAAAGAAAAAGAATAAAATATTGTAAATATTTTATGACCCGAAACCCCTAGACCTAGGCATCTTGATGAATAGGTCGACAAGGAATAAAGTAGGGGGAAATAAGGGTCAAATACCTATATTTATTAATTCATTCTTTATTCATTTTGGGACCTATTTTTGGGTCCACTTTTTATACATCAAATAAAGAAACTTTGTACATGAAAGTTGTAGATAATTTTTTATAGAAAAATACAAAATTGATTTCACAGAAAAATAAGGTATAGATAAAAAGTTATGGTCTGAACAAAAATCCAGAATCCCAACTTCCCAGACCCGTATCTCACAACTGAAAACTCCAAATGCAGCAAACTCACCTTTAATTGTATATAGAATAAAATAATTTATATAATGATGGTGGTTTCGCATTTAGCGGAGCTACGGTTTGAAAGTTGAGATTTAGACCCCTATTGTATACTTATACAGATTAAAATATTCAATTTATTATTTATTCATTATTTTTGTATTTTTATATTATTATAATCTTGTAAATATTATTTATAATAATTATGTACATTAAAATCAGAATAAAAATGCAAAGAAATCTCAAAATAAAAATAAACATATATAGATCATATAGGTAAAATACACATATACCTATACAATATATCCCTTTATTTTATTAAATATACAAAACATATCAGAAAAATGAAATAAAAATATATTTACGTTTATAAAAGTATTTTATAATTTTATAAAATAATAAATAAAAATAAGAAAATTAAAATACATCGAATAAAAAATAAAGACTAAAATATATAAGTATTATACCTATAAAGGGCTAAAAAGTAAACTTATAAAAATATACCTCATAAAAATAATTAAAAATCATAATTCAATACTACAGAAAATAACGTTTTTTTTTATTTTTAAATCATAAGTTAATTTGGCCTATTTCTATTTTTAAATGAATTAATAAAGATTTTAATCAGGGTTTTTCCTGGTTGGTTCACGTGGACCAACCAGGTGCAAACCCTAGTTGACTCTGGTCAACTAGGTGTCCTAGACCCCTGTCAGCTCTGACAACCTTGTTTTTTACCCACATTTGTGGATTTCTCGAGGCTAAACCTTTCACATTTTTGTGTTGCATCCTTCTGCAACATTGTTCACCAACCATCCCTCTAGCTCGCCCATGCATAATCTTGGTCTTTGGACCCAAGATTTGCGAGATTTTCCTTGGTCTTTGAGATCCTGGCACTCGGGGTCAAACTCAATATAAGCGACCCCCCTCCTTCGAATTCAAATTTGGATTCCCTTCGGTCCACCCCTCTCGCCTTTCTTGTGCTCCAGAGCTCCCTGGAGGTGACAGCTCTGCCACAAGTTCTTCAGCCAAGGCAACAGAGGTCGGAGGCGTCTCCCGTACCTCCCGCAAGACCGGCGGTCGAGGTATACATCTTCCTCTGGCTCCGGCCATTGAGGGCCTTCCCCCTTCTATTTTTAGCTTGCATGTTATTCATGTTAGTCCTAGGATGAAAAACCCCCAAAAAATTTCGAGTTCCATCGCCTGAATCGACGAATCCACCTACTTGGCCGGAGCGCACCTCCGACCGTTCATCACCCCATCGCTTCACGCTCCTTGACGCCCATCCAGAGGTCCAGGCACTTTGCCTTGGACCTCCTAATACTTTTTGCAGGTCAAAGCGCGTTGATTCGCTCCTGGAGTCGATTTTGGACGCTCGCCGGAGGTCTCGAAGCCTCCCAGCTCCGCCAGCCGCCAGCGAGCGCCACGGCATTCGCCATGGTCTTTTGAAGCCTCCAGGAGGAAGAGGAGACCGGCAGGAGCCTCCACGCCCATTTTGAAGCCCAATCTCCACCGGAGGTCGGAGATCTCGTGCGTCGAAGCTTGCCTTCGCCGGCGTCCGACGTGTTATTGGTCCTAGCCTCCTAGCCGTTGGATCGTGGAAGCCTCCCAGATCCCACAGCCACCATCCGATCCTCCTTCGCCTCGACCGTTGGATCAACCAAGGAGGATCTAATCTTGGACGTCCATCGCCGAACCGTCATCGAGCTTCGCCGTGCCGCCACGTGGCATGTGGGGAAAGCTCCGCCGTTGGATCATCTCAGCGAGGGCATTTTGCGTTTCAACCCTCGCCACTTTTATAATTTATTTTAATCCCAAAACTTTTAGCAGTAGTTTAAATATTTTGTAAATTTTGCAAAACGGCCTGCGAACTTTATGTATTTGCATACATGTCCTCTGCCACATCACCTCACGTGACCTGTACACGTAAGGTGCGGGCATTTTAGCACTGAGGCCCTCCGTCATTTTAGTATTTCGTTTTAGTCCCAGAACTTTAATATTCAGTGTTAATTTTTGAGGAAAATTGCATGTATGCCCCTGGACTTTTGGATATTTGCACTTATACCCCTGCCAGGCTGTGATATTTTTGGTGAACTTGGTCTATTTATTTAAGGCATATTTTTAATTCCAAAAATTCTCAAAAATTGAACTTAAGCTACTGTGTGCTTGTACTTTAATGCCATATTTTTAGTTTTTGATTTTCTTGCATTTTCATATTTATTAAAAATCAAAAACCCTTCATTTCAGCACTGTCTAGCTTAGAAAATACCAAAAAATAGTAAAATATCTCGAAAAAAATCCAAAAAACTTCCCTACTGTCTATCTTAACCTATTTTAGTGTCAATCCAAAAATTACTAAAAATTGCAAAAGAAAAACCTTAAAAATTAGAATATACATAAAAAAACTTCAAAAAAATATATAAAATCAAAGAAAACTCAGAAAAATATAAACTCAGCTTCTGTTTGTTCTGTATTTTATTATCTTTATTTGAAAATTAGTGTGGAAAAATTTTGCGGTTATTGGATATTTTTAATTCCCATTTTATCCCCAGCCAATAGCCTTTTCACTGTTTTGGTTTATTTCAGTGTTTAAAAAAATCAAAAATATTTTGAAAAATACCCAAAAATCACAAAAACAGTAGAAAATTATAAAAATACCAAAAAGATTTTATTTCTGAATTTTTGCTCATTTTAGCATATTTTTATAAATATTTTATCACTCCTTGTATTCCATTGTTTTTATATTCCAATATTGAAAAAAATATATAATCTAAAATTATAAAAATCAGAAAATTAAAAACCAAAATACAAAATTAAAAATTAATTAAAAATAAAAAAATTAAAAAAAAATAAAAACCCACAAAAATTCATGCATTGCATAGTGTAGACATCACTCACATTCACTCACACACATTTATTTGAATTACCCTGCTTGCTCCCTGTGTTCGAACTCTCTGCATACTTGTACTATACAATCTTTTGTGCAGAGTTAAAAATAAATTTTAACTCCACATTTATTTCTAGTTGTTGATCTGTAGTGTGTGTTAATTATTGATTAAATACATTTTATTGTGGGTCAACGCAGCGACCTCTGTTGTCTCCGCCTTGTGTGAGACATACTTTTTAGACCTACGATAATCTGTGTATATCAATATGCCGGTCAACTGGCCCGCTACTCCGATAAAACCTGTTAACCCCCTCTTCTTTCTTGATTTTCCACCATTGATCCTTGCATAAAATCGACTTGATTCCTTCATCGAGTCTACTCCTCAATTAAAGCACATTCACGCCATCATCTCTCCTCGATCGATGGAGTCTTGCATCGAGCTGCGTCCTTGGTCAAAAGTGCCATGTATATATACAAGCCCTCCACCTCCATTTCAAACTTCATCTCGCTCTGTCCTCGAAATCCTCCACTTTTCTTTTTCTCGAGCTTGCTGACAACATCAACGAACTCGTCGAAGCCTTTGGCGTAGAGGAATAGGATCGGAGTTGGTGATCCAAGCTCGCTAGAGTAGCTCAGGTGAAGCTCTACCTTTGCTCCCTGTTTCACAAGTAGATCCCTAGATTTTTCTTTCTCCTTCATTCCTAGTAGATATAGCGTAGTTTAGGTTTTTATTTCGTGTAATTCCACTAGTTATTTCATAAAACCCAAATCATAGTTTGTCACGCCTTGAGCTCCGGCAACTGTTTCCTCTGTATCCATCCTTGTTCCAATGCTCATTTCTCCTCCACCTCCTTTCCCCTTCATTTCACTACACCTCGAGCCACTTCATCCTTCTTGATCTGCCCTAGATCAGAAGATCCGCTTTCCTCCGTCACCCATCAATGAGAGCATTGCATCGACCCGATTCCAACCCATCGCTATGAAATAAGTCCCTGGACCTCTATTTTTGTGTGGCTAAGCCTCTCGTGTGGGTCAAGAAGGTCGAAAGCCTCTTTGAATGCAGATTTTGTTAAAGTATTGGCTCCAGATGCTTTGACTCCACTCTGAGCTCCAAGGCCCCATTGTTGGGCTCTAGATCCATCTTGAGCACTTCAGCAGCTTTGGAACGCCCCCATGCAACGATTGAGCATCTCAAGAGAGTCAAAAATTGTCGGAGAAAAAAGATCCCACTAGAGGAAGCTCACCCAAGCAGAGCTTCTTCCCTGTTCTTCCAACCATCTCCTCCATCGTTGGATGAGGAGCCTCATCCAGATTGCATAGCTATCATCCGATCTTCAGCGCCATCGATCATTGGATCCCTAGTAGGATCTGATCTTCACCGTTGATTAGTGAAGCGGTATAGGTGCATCTTGACCGTTAGAGCATAAGTGGTGCCACGTGGGTGCTCACCAACCGTTGGATCGTGCCTACAGAGGTATTTTGCATTCTTTAACCATCATTTTTTTGTATTTTATTTTTAGTCCACAAACCTTCAGTTGTCATTCATTTATTTTTGTATTATTTGTAATTATGCCCCCGCCTTTATTTTATTTACATTCAAGTCCAGTAATGTCACCTCACGTGCGCATAAATGTGTTGGCAAGAGACATTTTGCAAGGACCCTCTTACGGGTTTGTGTTATTACTTAGTGTAAGGATTTTGTATTGTAGTGTTATATTTTTGTGAAAATTACATTGTGAACATGTGGCTTTTTTATAATTGCAAATATATCACTAATAGTATGTTTTATATAAAATAAACAGAGCATTTTACATGTACGTCCATGGACTTGCCTAGGGAGTTCTAAATCGAGAAACATTTTTTTGTGAATTACTTTAAGTCCCTACCTGTGCAATTAATTTTATTTCTTGTATTTGCATTATTAAAAATAATATTTTGCATCTAAAAATACAAAAAACTAAGTGCATGGACTCATCAAAATTACATGTATTTTTTTGGAGGAAATTAAATGTATTTCTCTATTTAAAAAATACAAAATAGTGCATTTTTCTCCTATTTGCATTTAAAAATACAAAAAATAAAATATCCTTTAAATTTTCCAAAAATATAGTTCTTTATTATTTTATTTTGTAACTCAAGACCAAAGCTCATTAAAAATTATAGAAGAAAACGCTACAAATTAAAAATATTAAAAACAATATAAAATTTCTCAAAAATTTAAAAACCCAAAGACATTAGTTTCTATTTATGATTATTATCTATATTGTATATTATATATTAAAAATAGTTTTGGAAAATTAATATATTCATCTATTTTTAAATTCCAAAATAATCTGACCTAGTATTTTAATTTCCTATTTGGCATTTTTACTCAACTAAAACTATAAAAATTGCAAAAAAAATATAAGAAAATTTACAAAAATAGAGTAGAAAAGGTAAAATTATTTTATTTTATCATTTTTTACCATTTATAGCTATATTAGTAAATAGATTGCTATATATAGCTTATATATTGTTACATATTACTTATAATTATTATTAATATATCTAAATCCCTATATGTATATATAGACCCTTAAAAATAAAAAGGATTGTAGCTAAGGGTATTTTTTAGATTTTATACATATATTATTTGTTTATATCCTATATAGTAATTATATTATACATATTACATATCTATACTTATATATCTACTTATTACTATTAAAAAGGAAAAACTAAAAATCATATAATTATAAAAAGAAATATAAATTATAAAATTTAAAATATAAAAAAACAAAACATTAAAAAACCAAAAAAATTAAAAAACACATTTGTTGAGTTTCTTTTTAAATTTCAAAATTTTGTACCTATCCATGTTGCTCCTTTGTGGTTCAACCCCTACACGTGTGTACTGTATGTATTATTTGTAGGGTATAATAATTTTCAGGTCACCATATTCATTTCTTAATAATAATTGTGGGTTAATTGTTAATGCACTAGATTGTTGACATCTGAGAGCTGAGAGAGTGGTCTATACAACGATTGTTGGTCTAGACTTATTGGGCAGTGCAGACCCTCCGTGATCGGATGTTAGGATCCCTCATACTTTCTAGCGGTTCATCAACCACCTTGGTCAGAGGTTTGTGGCGGATGCAACCTCATCCGTCAAGTGGATGGGTTATACCAACACCTGCTTCACCCACTCCGCCATGATTGTTGTCTCTTCTTCTCTATCTGCTTCTTATGGGGAAGAAGAAAGAAGAGGAGGTCAATGGCACAACTTTTATAATATGATAAATAATAAGGGTTATATACTCCTTTTTATGAAACCACCCCATTATGATGGTCAAATAGATGGGAGTTACCCAAAGAGCATATGGTAAGAGTTAGCAACTTTATAAGGTTGAGGGGATAATAACAGTGTTTAGAAGGTTGAGAAGGTAATTTACAAAGATTGTAGCGTTTGTGGGATAAAAATCCCTAAAATAAATGTAACACATTAAGAAGTGTGTCACCCTCTCATAAGCCAATGCTCCAACATACCCATGCTAACTCTATAACAAACACATACACACTAGACTAATGCCCTCTCTAATACATATTATTGCGTACTCTAACACACATGCGCACTCTCTCTACTGTACGTTACACTAGCATAATCCCTAAGAAAAACACACCACATACCCACATAACACACAACTTACACAAATAATCTCCCTCCCCCCACTTTCCCTCTCTTATCCACACATATATAACTTATATACAAACAAACACTACAAACAGATAACACTGCACTAATACACTCTACATCCTCTAACACACACATGCATACTGTGTATACTAACCCACACATGTACATATATACTAACACACACATACACCAACACACACATACATACTTAAATATCACAAGCACAAATATAAATAAGCCCTTATTATATAATATCAAAAAAGTAAGAAAATATGGGCATTTAGTCATATATATACGATATCACATCACATATACCATTGGATTTTCAATTTATCAATGACTATGTTAATTTGAATATAGAATAACTTGATAAAATCTATTCTAGTATCTAATCTATGACAATCGTACAATATCCAATCTACAAGTTACTGAATCCAAACAACATTGTAGTTTCTAATGGTTGTGGTTTAGGCATTTCTCATACACCTTGCATACATGTTGATTTGCATATATGATAGCCTAACAAAATCAATTTTAACATCTAATCTACATCAATCTAATTATATGATGTACAATCAACAAGTTAATGGATTCTAACAGCAAGGTATGATGGTTTATTCTAAACAAATTTGTAAACCCTAAATCATTGAATATAGAGATTTTGTCACTTGTTGAAGAGACCTTGAGTTTGAGGTAGGTGACTTTAAATGTCTCAAAGTATCACCTATGAAGGGAATTCAGAGGTTTGGTGTGCATGGGAAGTTAGAACCCAGGTTCGAGGGTCCCTTCAAAAGTATTCAGCGCATTGAAAAAGTGGCATATAGACTTGCAATTCTTCCACATCTTTCGGCAGCACATGATGTTTTTCATATATCAAATTTGAGAAAGTACGTTAAGGATCCATAGCATAATATAAGTTATGATGATTTACATGTTGAGCCAGACTTGACATACCAAGAGATACCTGTGCAAATACTTGACAGGGATATCAAGAAGTTGAGAAACAAAGAGGTGTCTCTATTTAAAGTATTGTGGCAGAACCAAGAGTTTGAAGAAGCCACATGGGAACCTGAGGCGGAAATGAGAGAGAAATACCCCTACTTGTTTGAGTAATAACACTATGTGTTGTATATCTTCTTTATAAATGAAATGACATTCATTCTCTTTAAGGTTTTTATGGTTTCAATCCTCTTTAAAGTTGTTATGCTTGCATTTCTAGTCTCGAGGATTAGACTTCCTTTAAGGTTGTTATAATTGTAAAGCTTTGAACTTGGCATATCTTGGATCCTATATAATAAGATCCGGCTTGTCAAGAGAAAATATGTTCTTGACGTTCTTCGTGTTCTTCGCGTTCTTTTTGTTCTTCGTGTTCTTCGCATTCTTTGTGTTCTTCATTCGTTCTTTGCGTTCTTGACATGTTCTTAGCGTTTTTGATACGAAAATGAAATTTGATCTTTTCATGAGTCTTAAAACAACCTTTCTAAAAATAAAACATGATAAAACCTTGCATACACGAGAGAGAGCTCGATTAGGTAACAAAATCCATCCTTTTGCTATTGGATTTTCAAACGAGATTATTGATATTCTTGTTTTATGTTCTGTGCTATAAAGAACCCTAATTTTGGCTATTTTTGAAAAAGTCTGAACAGTTGCTTTGTGATTCCCACTAAAATAAGGTTTAAGCATCAAATTGATGCGGTGACTTTGAAAGTTAGGGTTTGGGAGTTAAATAGGCATAAATACGAGTATATATGCATATGAATAACATATATGTGAGTCTATACTAAGTGTTGCTGATTATGCTTAACGAAAGAATTACATCATGGGAATTGATGTGGTTTGAGTTGGATCCTAAAAAGGATCATGTGTCACGTTAAGGATGACTAGGAGTAGAACTAAAGGTCGGGCATGCAACCTGTAGGATTGTTGGAAGGAACCCGTATTGGCCTTTCCCTACTTAGGTGGTACACGGTTGCCCTGTTATGATAAGTACGCACGAAATGAATGATTTGCAATGTGTGGTACCGGGAGCCAATATCTTCGGGTTGAACGACGGAAGATGTAGTCGTGCCATGTGGAGGCACGGGTGGTTCAATATCGGTTGGGTCACGATAATATGTATTTAAAGCCGTTAGGTTATATGATTATATGTTAGCCTGGGGTTTTAAGCAATCGAGTCCTTGAGGACGGTGTGCTCATTTATTTTCCAGGCTGAGGGTTTGAGACCCTGTTTAAATAAAGAAAGAAAATTGTTAGTGTAGTATTGGAGGATTGGTTGAGGCGACGTGCGACAGCATAAGCTTACCAAGATCAACACAATCTCTAATCCCGAAGTGTCCACAGCCTCGGAGTTCAAGAATGGTGGGGTTCCCCTGGACTAATCCCTGATGTGGAATAGAAAGGAATAGGACTTAAATTAATGAGAAGGAATATAACTTTTAATGACAACAACTTTTGCAAAATTACACAATTTGTTTGCTTTTCTCTTCTTCGTTACTTAGCATTTGTTAATTTCTATCCTATGATTTATGGAAAACCCAACAGGTGTCGATGAGCCATCGTAAGGATCTTAGTAGACATCCATCCCGCTATAGTAGCTCTTCTCTTTAAGGTAGTCAGTAATCTTTTGTATATTTTTCCTTCCAAGCTGATGTACATGTAAATGGTTATAGTGGGACAATGTATCATTTGAACTTTATTTTGTGAATGATAAAGTGTTGAAATACTTTCTTCTGAATATACTTTATTTGCATACTGTTTCTAAATGTTAGTTGGGATTGCTGAATAAATTATTGCTGAGTAATCAAATCCGGTTATGGGAGGATCTGACGGCTCCAGAATTGGGGTCGTGACAGATACCTTGATACCTTGATAAACAACCAGATTGATGCCTGAGAGGTGTACATCTGTGAAATAAATGAAAGATGATGGGAATGAGTTGTGTAGATTAAAAACTCATCAAGCTTTCCACAATTCCACAATAATTATATATATTTGAAATGGAAAAGAGGAACAAAGAAAATAAATAGTTGAGGAGTAGATAATGTATGGTTTCATTCACAGATAGGTAAAGTGGGAAAGCCATTACTATAGATATGTCCGAGCAAATTGGTTGATCCTGAGTTCGAATTTTGAAAAATTATTGAAAATTATCTTAAAAAATCTATACATACTGTTTGAAAAATCTTTGTAAAATGATTTTTCAGATTTTGTAAATGTTTGTAAAACTTATTTGTCAAATTAGTTATCAAAATAAATTTTTCAAAATGAATGCAAAAAACTTTTCAAATTATTTGAGAACTATATATATAATTCAAGCAAATAAAGTTCCCTAAAATCCCGACTCTTCTACAGAATAAAAATATACCCTCATGTAAATATATGAATATATCCCCTTTGTTTTAAAATGAATTTTATTTTTAAAAAATCCCTAAAAAATTGCAAAATAAAAATCCCAAAACATTTGCAAAAACATGTTCAATAATTGCATAAAAATTCGCAAGACCTTTCCAAAAATCCATAAAAAATCAAAAATGGAAAATTACATCACAAAAATATCTACATTGTTCATATCATTTGCATTTTTTTATTGAAATTGATAATTTAATAAGTCTAAGTAAAATCCGAAGATTGGAGCCTGGTTGGACCTTAAATCTACTTAATCACAAGAACCTTGTAGGAATTGGAATTGAGATACTTAAGGTCTGCTAGACAAGACTTAGTTCAATGTTGTCATGAATTTACAAGTAGACTATTTCGGAACACATGCACGACTCTTGTTGTAATGACATATCTTGTAAACCTACACCTTACACTTTGCTCACCTTAGTTGAAGTGGTAGAGGGCTGGATTTGTCGATATGAGACAAAAGCCAATGGAAACATTTTACAAACTTTACGAACATTTTACGAACTTTTTTCAAAACATTTTACAAAAGATTTTTCAAGTATTTTTCAAAACATTTTTACAAAACTGTTTGCAATCTATTCACATAAAATTTTATAAATATTTTTACTTACATTTCGCTTTCAAAATTTTACAATCATTTTATACAGTATACCTAGTTTTAATGCAGAAATTAGTTTTACAAACATTTTACAAACAACACATTTTTACACACAATTTTGCAAACATTTGTATAGAATAGTTTTAAAGAATTTCTACAAACAATTTTGCAATTTTTTTCAAAAGATTTTGCAAATCATTTTCAAAATATTATTCAAAAACAATTTTTTTATAAGAATAATAGCAATATTATTAAAAGTACGAGTTATGGATAGAGTATATATACAATATATATGACACCCCCCTATACTTAGCTCGAACTATGTCATTATAGTGATCAAAGAGCTACAAAAGAAGACATAACTCGTACTAAGTATAGAAAAGTAAAAAGAATTCTATACAAAAATGAGTCAAAGAATAGATGAAAAGAATAAAAGTCGGGGATCCCCCTATACTTAGCATAAACTAATCCTAAGTATAGAAGACTATACAATTAAGGGAAAACCGAGGAAAAGAATGTATGGACTCAACAGCTCGACATGCCCCCCCTATAATTAGGGTAAAATATCCCTAAGTATATAAAATAATATCAACAAGTTGAGGGACAATGAGAGATCAGAAGAATAAACTAATATAAGAACACAAAAAAAATGATATGAACAACATCACTCCCCCTATACTTAGGGTAAAGGATCCCTAAGTATAAGCAACATCGGGAGTGATGAAATAGGATGAATTTGAACAACACGGATCATTCACTCCCTATACATAAGATAGAGTGCATCCTAAGTATAACACACACATATACAGACAAGAGGTGGACGATAAAACAAAAGAAGGAAAGAGAAAATCAAAATGAAGACACATATATACAAAGTAGACATTGTTGAGGTTCCACTCAATAAGCGCTAGAGTTTGCATCCCTAGTTGGGCACAAATGCTAGGATAACGAAGTATCAAGGTTCGAGATGGTATCTATAATGCAAGTGTTGTACTGTCGCTACTGTCTTGGTGTGAGAACAACGAGGTCAACAGTGTAAATAATGCCACCCAAATAGGCAATCAAGCGGGTGTCTGCTATCGGGAAAATAGAGGAGAAAGTTAAATCAGACACCAGTAGCACTAATGAAATCTAGGTCCAACTGAGTTCTTCACTAATTCCTCCAGCCACTTTGCCAACCGTTGGATCAGTTGCAGCCTCCAGTTCGCACAGTTGATGTCGGATCTAGCGCACCTCAGCCATAGGATCTCGATCTGAGATACAATCTTCAATAAGACGCCAGTGACCATTGATCCATGCCTTAGTGGGGGTAATTTACACCACCTACCCCTGTTTTTATGCATTTTGTTTAATCCTATAAATTACTTAGAATTCTTAATATTTTATGGATATTTTGCAAGTTGGACCCCAACCTTTCCCCAAATTGCATATTAGTCCAGTCCAGCTCAGCTCACATGGTCTCCCACGCGAGCTGACCATTTTGCATGTAAACCCTCACGGGTTTTTTATTTATTCTGAGTCCTTAAACGTTTATTTGCACTTATAAAACCTTGTATATTTTTCAAAAACAACATTGTACTTATTTTAAATTGCATTTATACCCTTGCTAGTTAGCATTTTTGTGATTGTTTTCAATTTATAAAAAATATCATCCATGCTTTGAAAATTATGAAAAATTAAAGTTAAGTACCTATTAATATATATGTTCAGCCAAATTTTTAGATTTCCATTTTAGACATTTTTCCTATTTTTTAAAAATCAAAAGTTGCATGAAAGTCCCTATTGGAATTAAAAATCCCATAAAAATAAAAAACTTTTCAGAAAAAATCCGAAGAAATAATTTGTATATCTTAGTATTTTACGACTTCAGACCAAACAATGCTAAGAATAGGAAAAGAAAAAGACTAAAAGTTAAAAAGCTCCTAAATCTTTTATAAAACATAAAAATCACCAAAAATCCCAAAATATTTATTTTTATCTCAGTTTTTCTTTATATTTTTTATTACGTTTTAAAATTAATTTGAAGAATTTTTTACTCCTTCTATTATTTTTGATCTTCAAATCAACCTAGCCTATTTATTTATTCATTGTTTTTTTACTTTTCCCACCTTAAAAATCTATAAAAAAATAAAAATATACCAAAATAACAAAAATAGTAGAAAAATATATGGAACTAAAAAATATTTAAGTATATAATTTTTGGTTATTTTTATAATTATTATATCCTGTAGTAAATTATATATCCTTATATAGTTATATATATTTGTATTATATATTAAAAAAGAATATAAAAATTAGAAAATTTAAAAATAAAATATCTATAAAATTAAAAACAATTAAAAAATATAAAAATTAAAATACATAAAAAATATAAAATAAAAAACCCATATTAAAAACAATAAATAGACAAGAAGAGAAAGACAAATTACGCATCCATTTGCCCAATCTATTGTTTGTTCCCTGTGTTCGACACTCTACATATACTTACACATGTACACACATTGTAGAATTATAGTAAATTTTTCCATATTTATTTTCCTTTTCATTGATATATCTATTGTGGGTTAATTGTTGTATGAAGTAATGTTTCGTGAGCGGTCTCTACAACAATGCTAGTTGTGTTTGATCGGCTGACCCTCGCAAAACCTCTTCATCAGATAGCTTTTGTGTCCTTTGTAGATAGATGTTGGAATCCACTAAGCGCATCTTTCTGGGTCGTGAGAATACGAAAGAATTCTAACAATGTTGGATGTAGCTTGGGTAGATCGTAGCAACTTATTGTCATTCTGAGAATCTCTCCTCAACTCTCATTTTCGTCCAAATGTAGAGAGATTGGTACCAATTTTATGGGCTCTTTGTCTTGCTAGAAATGGTGTAATTTTTCATGCTAAGAGGTTCTATGTTAAGAATGTAATCCACCTTGCACGGACTCTCCTCGAGTCCTGGCTGTGCTAATTTTTCTATATTAATATATTGGAGCGGACAACTACGCGTGTTTCTCCCTTTTTTGGTTTAAAAAGGGATATTATAACATAACTTTCATATCCGTTTACATATCTATTCCCATCTATATTCATATTTTAAATAGGATCCAGACATACTTTTTACCTATATTTTCTATATTCATATTTTAAATGGGATCAAGACATACCTTTTACCTATATTTATATCTATTCATTTGCTAGAGATGCAAACACATATGAATATATCCTTATCTGATCTGCCACTATATCTGGTTTATACATATTTTGACATTAGTGTTCATATTCGTTTTAAAATAGATATGTGTATGAATATTACTTTGATACAGGAAATATCTATATCTTTATATATGATTTCATATATTAATATAATTGTATTTTTTTAATCATACATAACAAAATTTCGTAGCTTCCTTCATTACATTTGGTATCATTTTAATGATATTAGTACATTTTTTATTTATATCATGTGCGTACTTCATTCAGTACATGTACATTTAAGCTCCTATGGAGTATTTCTAATCTTACTCATGTGTGATGTATCCATTTTATATCATTATATTTTTTAAGGATATGAAAATATAGTTTTATTATTTGTCAATATTCATATCATCATCCATATTCGTATTTAAAAATGGATAAGGATATTGTAACATATGTATAAGTATCTGTCCCTTTTGCATCCATATTTTGAACCCTTGGATGCCTTACTTGTGGAGTACAATTACTCTTTATATATTAAATTTTGTTTATTATTTATATAATCATGCGTTTTAGATATGCAGATATATGTTGAAATTAATTTATATTTCAAAAATCTATAAGATCCACTATATACAACATTTTAATGGATATATTTTTCAATACAAAACATATAAAATAGAGGTTTTATTTGAGACTTGAGGGGGGCTAAGCATCCCAAGTCTCCATCATTGATTTATAGGATGGAAAGTAGCTTCGAAACCCCGCCTTTGGTACCCACTTTAATCCCTTTTGGGATAAGGTGGACATTTGACATATCATCCAGCAATTAACTAGCGTAGCCTTTTTATTACCAGAGGATATGGACATGTTTTCGGACCAAAATAATCTAAAGTTTCTAACTAGGTTAATTAACAAGTAAGGATACCTACAGTGTAGTTAAAATCCTGCAATTACAATCCAGCATTGGTTGAGCTCCTCAATACGCTTTGCCCCCAAGTATGGGGATCAACGATAGAATGAAAGTTAGAGGATATCTATAGCATTAAGACAGGTTTGCACAAGGGAGATGTATAATGCTTCCGTGCTGACCTTACTTGCTAGTTTCCTCTCAAAAATATACCAAAAAATATGAAAAGAATATTTGGTGCCGCCATGAGCAACTTTTTTGTCCAATCAAACGAGATGATCTCCTTTGAGAATTCGAGTATCAGTCGTGGGGTCGTGTACAAGAGCATGATAGGATGGGTTTTTAAATTTACGAGATGAGTGATCACTAGAGTAAGGGTCCCTTGAGTTATCCTTTTGGTGTGCATAGGCAGCCCTAGAAGATTTGGGATGTCAACAGATCTATGACCCTCGTAATTTTTTTCCTTTCAACCACGAATATTTTTGCATGGCTCGAGCAACATGGCTTTGTAGTGTTTTCATGGCCAACGCTTGACTTCTAACCAAGGATGATGCTCGGAGGAAGGCATACAAGAGGTGTTGGACGCAAGGTTTGCGGGGACATAAATACAGGCTTGAATTTTGTGGATGGCACTCTATTTATGAAATTTTCTAAATATTTGAGTCAATCTGTTGAAATGACCTTTAACTTGATTCTATGGAGTTTGTTTCATGGTCCATTAAACTCCAAGGTGATGAAGATTGTCCAAGGGAGATGAAGGTGCCATGTTGAATTCCCTGGTTAGAAATTTTCCTTTGCCAATCTTATTTAGGGTGAGATTTCTTGCAAAACAACCTTCCCAAGGGGCGTGGAGGTTGTTTGGAATTCTTTGGAGGAGTAGATGGTTGCAAGTTGAATTTAGAATTGTAGTTTATCACCCACTACAAATGTACCTTATCATTGACTAGCTTGTTGGGATCTTCTACCTCAGTGGGTTTCTTTCAACCCGTTGTTTCCCCAGTGGGATAACCTTCTTTTTTCCCCGTTTTAGGAACCCTAACAGCCCAACCTCTAGTGGGTAGGAGTTTATCAGCAATATTGCGACTGAAAAGAGCACGAGGCGGGCTTGATAAGGTTACCCTACCAGGTTCTGTTTACTTGTGGGATTTTCCTTCTTTTTGAGTCATAATCTCTTTTTTATAGCCATTGTATCCCATCTTGCACAACTTGCATGAGAAGGAGACAGGTAGAATATGGAAGGGGGAGCACAGCCTTACCTTAATTGGAGTGCGAGGCGATCTGGTACTTAGTCGGATCTTGTCAGTTTTGCCAACGCCTTTAGAATCGCACTACCCTCCACCCATCATATGATTTAGTTCTTGCTCCTTTTACTCAAAGCAAGTTGGTATATGATTAAGTAGCTTCTTTAAAATTTTGTAATCATGTTTTTTCAAATTCTAATCAACATGATATGCAGAAGAATGTGTAAAAATCATTCCAATGAACTCGAGAACATGCATATCAAAGTTTTACATTAATGATAGTTACTCATGTTTTAGTGATTAAAAATTTACAAATTTTGGAAACTTATTAATGAGAATGGGATTTATTTCACTCAAACTTTTAGCACATTTGAAAGCAACTCGATATAGAAATCGTCCACCCATTATGGACGGAACAGAAAATTTAGTGAATTTGTTATGCAAATATCAATATTATTTTTGATTAAATTGTAAGTAATTTGTAGCTAGATAAATAAATAACTAGACGAATACAGATGAAGATGAAGTTTGAATAAATCATCAAGATTCATTTAGATAAATATAAAGTAACTCCCACACACACCGAAGATGATGCAACTTGCATAGATAAGAATAAATTGGCCTAGTTTCTTTATATGAAGAACACGTAATTGATAATTGCACAAATAGGTATGATAGTAGAGGAATTACAAGAATTTGCTTTTCATGTAAATGAAGTGCTTATTCATTAATTTCGAATGATGTTTTTCTAACTGCCAGAATAAAGTACTATAATAAAAAATTATAAAATGTGAGAGGCTCATCTACAACATACCCTATTTACATGGCACAATCATTAAAAAACATACATAGTGTAAGGCAAAAATACCACCACAATCAACAACGGATTGGCACCTTTAAACCCTATAAGTCCACAAATTTAAAGGAGTAGGACGCACTTCAATCTTTGATCACATGCCAAAACGGGCCACTTTCAATTCTTTCTCTATTTCTCTCATTGATTTCACTTTTAAGTTTGACGCACAGTGATGAGGGGCCCTTTAAAAAGTAATGAATATGGGATAATATGGATCCTTATAAATCTCAAATCCCGTAGAAATAAGATTATAGCACATCAACTTCCAAAAGGTATTCCTCTCCCTCCCTATGAAATTAGGATCCATTGCAATTAGGAATACCCATTCTTCAATTAATGAGCATATCCTTGAAATTATTGGATAATAAGGATTCTGTTCCCACAAGGAGGGAATTCCACCAGACAAAAGTAAAGGACCAAGAATGAGGGTTAAACCTCAGTTATTTCTCGTCCATCTTAATGAACATATCCTTGAAATTTTGAGTTTAAGAGTGACTTGAAGAAAATGAGAAGTTCGTATTTAAAAGCTTCTTGAATATAATTTAAGGGATTTTATCACTTGTGCCCCTCCGAGATGTTGCAATATCAGTTATGCCCCTATCTTTTTGGTAATATCAGTTGTGCCCCTCAAAAGTTTCTCCGTCATCAGTTGTGCCCTTCCGTCAGGTTGACCGTCAATGAATTGACTTAACCATGGTTTTTTCAAACCTTGGTGCATTTAAGAGGGGTATTATTGTCCAGGGGCCTCTTCTTCCTCCTCCAACCTCCTCCTCCTCCCTCTCCGGCCCGAGCTCCGCCCCGAGCTCCCCTCCCCTCCCCGACGCCGACCCGAGCTCCCCTCCCCTCCCCGGCGACACCCCGCAGCCCCTACCCTCCCCGGCGCCGCACCTCCTCCCCCCCGCACCTCCTTCCAGCCCGCCGCCCCCTCCCCTCCCCGGCGCCGCCCCCTGCCGCCCACCGTCTTCCCTCCAGGCGGTCGTACCCCACCGACCTCGTGCGGCAGCGTGCCGCCTCCATCTTGCGCAGCCTCGGCAGCGTCCTCCGCCGTTAGCCGCAGCGGCGGCCCGCTCCTCCGCTCCAACCGTGCTAGGCAGCATCTCGCACGACCTTCCCAGATGTCGCTGCCATACGCTTCCACGCATCCTCCTCCAGACGCACCATTCTGTGTTGCGTCGCCCAAAGCCTTAGTAGCCCGTGCACTCCAGGCCGCCCCCTCGATCGTTCGTCGCCCACCTCCGTGGCGCGACAACCGCCAGGCCACCTCCCCTCCAGATCCTCCCTGCTGAGCTCTGCGCTGTGCGACTGCACGCGCCGCTCTGCGCCTCCGTCCCACATGGATCTGCGCTCCGCCCCGACCGTCTAGCGCCTCCCTACAACCCTCCAGTTTGAAGAAAAAAGAAGACGTCGGCACCGAGTCCCTACTCCAAGGTGCCACCGCGCCTCCTCCGGGGCGCTGCTCTCCCCACCCCCCACCCACCCTCGCGTGCCAGCGCGGGGCTCCGATCGTGCGTGTGCGCCCCTCCGCGCCTCCACCTCTGCTCCGTGGCAACATGTCGCTCCCCTCCGTGTGCCGATCTTCGTGACGGCGATGGCGCCCCTTGTGCCTCCTTCCCTTCTTTGGATTGGAAATGGAGGGGGCGGCGGGCTGGAGGGAGGTGCGGGGGGGAGGAGGTGCGGCGCCGGGGAGGGTAGGGGCTGCGGGGAGCTCGGGGCGGAGAGGGAGGAGGGGAGGTCGGAGGAGGAGGAAGAAGATGGGAAGAGGAGGAAGAAGAAGAGGTTGGGGAAGAGGAGGATGAAATGACCATATAACCTTTTAAAAAAAATAATTCCGCTTATGTCCTCAAAGTTAACGTCCGTTTGCACTGTAGATGGACGGTCACTAACCCGAGGGGCACAAGTGATAAAATAGCAAGTTTTGAGGGGCACAACTGATATTACCAAAAAGATAGGGGCATAACTGATATTGCAACATCTCGGAGGGGCACAAGTGATAAAATCCCATAATTTAAAGTCCAGTACAAGAAAAGGAAGATATCTTGGAAAGCACAGACTCATACAATACCAAAATACTACGTTCTGCTCTTGTATGTTCTAAATCCTCTGCCTTCTGCTTTATTCTCTGCTCGATGCTTTTCCTCTGACTCTGTAAATCCTCCATTCTCTCACGACTCTTTGAAAGTTGTCTTTCCAAGTCATTTATCTTTATCGATAATGATGCATGCTCTTGCTCCACCGAATTCGCCATCAGTTCCAATCTAGCTAATTGCAAGCGGCCTTCTTCAATGCTTGCTATGAGAGATGACAAATCGGCTTTTGTCAGAAAAACTTCTTCCTTTTTGTGCTCTGCCTTCAACTTCTCAATCTCTCTTAGAGCTCGTAGAACATACTGCACAAGAGAGTTCCAATCATTTAGAGGAGCTCGCATCGTCATGATGGCAGTCGTATATCCTTTGACAGTATCCAAGATCTCATCCAAGTGTGACCCTTTCTCAAGCTTTTCACCCACTGCAGACATGAAACCTCTCATGACTTGGAAATGGTACTCCTTTGGAACTTCACATGAGCTATAGCTGGAGGGAATCCCAATATCAAAATTTTCTTCTTCTATCTGAATTTCACGTGCGGATTCATCTTTCATATATTGGAGTAGAAGAGCATGCTCGGAATCTGATTGCAACTCCAGTTTGCGTGTTGGAAAAAACATATTGTTCCTGCTAAGCGAGCTTCCTTCTGTTCGTTCAAGAGCATCAGCAAGAATTGGGCTTGACTCCTCTGCTTTTGCTGACAGGGTGACATTAATGTGATTGTTACAAGATGCTAATTTCCATGGTGATCCATCATTATTATTGTTCTCGTGAAGGGTGATTTTAAGTCCATAACAGGATCTCCGAACTTGAGATATTGAATCACCTCTTGCATGGATGGGCGTGCGTCGGTTTCTCGTTCAGCACACGGAAGGCCCATCACGAGCACTCGCTCCATCTCTAATTGGTTGAACTCTCCCTTCAATCTCCTGTCAACAGCTTCACAAAGAATTCCCTTGTTGTACATTTCTAGGACCCATGTAATTAAATGATGATTTTCACCAGTTTCATTAAACATAAACGCATGTCGTCCTGTTGCCAGTTCAAGAAGGAGAATGCCGAAGCTGTAGACATCAGATGCTTTTGAACAAATGCCTGTACGAAAGTAAGCCGGATCAACGTAACCCAATGTTCCAACGGCTATATCTTCGACATTATCAATACCGTGGTCCACGAGTTTGCCTAACGAGAAAGAGGAAAGCTTTGCATGGTAATTGGCTTCCAAGAGAACACTGCGGGGTTTGACATTCCTATGCAAAACACAAACCTCACACTCGTCGTGGATATAATGGATCGCAGAAGCCAGTTCAAGAGCTATCGTGTATCTCACATCCCAAGGAATTACGTTGTCATCTAATGAATGAAGATGCGAGTCCAGTGTGCCATTGGGCAAGAAGTCGTAAACAAGTAAACGCTCATCACCTTCAACGCACCAACCGATGCATTTCACAATGTGTGGGTGCTGAAACATCGACAGAGCTCTAACTTCTGTCCAGAAAGCATCTAGCCAAGTATATATAATTTCTTTACGATATTTCTTGATGAGAAGACCGCTGCCACTCTTTGTGCAACCTTGGTAGAGAAATCCATCCCAATCATCATAAATTGGGAGAGGAAAACTGAACTTGTTCGTCAGTTGTGAGAGCTCTTTATAGGAAAACCTTTTGAGATTTGCATTGAGTTCGAGTTGGAAGATATCTTCATTGATTGGTAAGGTATCCTCAAAAGCGGAGCGCTCAGCTTCTCTGGGTACTTTACCAATCATTTCTTTCTGCGTCGACTTTTTCTTTCTTCTCCAGAAACGCAAATTGAATATTCCAGAATTCTTACTTCTGAATCTATTCTCAGTCGAAGGAAATCCGTCACGTTGTAAAGTATGATCTCCGTCACCCTCCCACGGCTCCTCCGCGACACTGGAGCTGTTACAAATCGAAATCTTTCTTTTCAGAAGAAGATGATTCTGAAGAACCGAAGGAGTGTAGCATTCGACAACCAACATATATAATTCCCTTGGGAGTACGAAGATAAACTACTTACGTGAACCAGAAAGCTCGACGCATGCTTTCGGTAGGAAGCTCCTCGTACTCGTTGATATAGCGATGACTTTGGATGTCCCCTCTCCTACTGGCAGCTCCGTACTCCTCTTCTTTTTCCGATCTTTCTTCATTTTCTTCGTCTGATTCCATCTCTGAATTATAAATATTGAAACAAGTGAAGAAATCAACTAAATTAAGTAGCAAAAAAACGAACTAAGAAACATAGTTTTTATTTCATGCAAAAGAAACCTATTGGTGTTCTCTCCTATATCAGAAGGCTCCAGGACCTTTTACAATTGGATGTTCTATCAGATCTTTGATCTATAAAGGAAAAATAATGATGCAAGTAGATCATACCGAAAAATTGTTTCCAGGGGTTGTAGGCGATGCTGTAGTCCTTCAGATCCGTTTGCTTGCTGCCCGAATCTCTTCCTTCGACACTCAATCGAATTTTTAAGTTGGAAATGTAAAACCTCAAAATGGTCTCACACCGTGTAAACATGAAATTTTCGGGTGGGATAAAATGTGAGAAGGTTACTACCGAACAATTCGACTTGAGCATTTTAGGGGTGGTTAATCGGGTCCGTATGGGCCCGATCCTGAGAGGCTGTCAGAGTCAGTAATGCTCTGCTAACGGACCGGGGACCTAAGCCCGGGACGTTACAAAATCGACACATACCTCGAGTTGACGAAATTATAGCTACTAGATCTCTACGTGCCTTTCCTTGATCCCAAGCCGATGTGCTCCTCTACCGGATCGGCGCATACGTTCTTTGCGACGGGAACGATTCTTCCGGTGAGATCTCTCTCTAACACTTCTTCTCTCTTTTTTTGGTAAGAAGCAAGTGACGTGGGGGAGGGTCTAAAGGGTTTTTATGCCTCTAAATGAGACAATTAATGGGTTAATTATACTCATTAATTTTTGAATAAATCATGCTATTAATTAGGGAATAAAGAAAGAAAGTAATGCTGGAAAAATCTCCACCGTGGAAAACAAAAATTTCCGGGTGGGATAAATAGTGAGAAGCTTACTACCGAACAACCCGGCTTAAGCATTTTGGGGGTGGCTAATCGGATTCGTATGGGCCCGATCCCAAGAGGTTGTCAGGACCAGTAATGCTCGATAACGAACCAGAGATCTAAGCTCGGGACGTTACAGGGACGTTACAGGAAAGGAGATGACTTATGCCACAGATAGAGACTGAAGTCCACGGGGTTGTCATCCACACACATAAAAGATAAGAAATTTGCGGCTTGGCAAATTACACAAACGTTCCTTATGTATTATTTTCGTGTCCTTGTCTGCATAGCACCATTCTCGTAGATCGTAGAGTCATTTCCTCGTTCTTATTTAACAATAAGAGAGCTTGTAGGCATCTGCCATGATAAAGTTATTATTTATTAGAATATTATATATCTTTTATATCAGATATTTGCAACAAAAAGTTATATTCATCGGTAATGCCTTCATGTAAGGACTAACGATTGAATTCTATTTGCTATCGATGATCTAACATTGAGTCATCTAATGGTTTACCAATTACCTAATGCATATACGTGCTTTGCACAAGGTATAATTGTCAAATTTGGAAGCGTGTGTATTCTAGAATATGCGACAAGATGATTTGTGTGTGTATAACAATGAATGTTCTTGGTTACAAATAAATAATTTCGTCGATTCCAAGAAATTGAGTTATATTTATGTTGCTTTAGAGGTTAACGAGATTTCTTTTTCTTAAGCTTGATGGCATTTGATTTGAGTCACTAAAAATCCAACTCAAATAAAATCCCTTCAAGATAATCTCGATTTGTGGTTAAAGTTATACGATAAGATTATCATTAATATCTAAGGTAAATTACAAAAAAATGACCTCAACTATGAGTTCATTTCTACTTAAAGGTCGTATTTTTCAAGTGTAACAAAGAAGGGACTGATCTTATTATTTTACCTCAAATACAGAACTATGTAAGCTTCTACGGCCCCTACATTTTGACGTTAAACCTTAAAATTGAAAGTTTAGGCCCATCTTTATTGCATTTGAAAAATGACACACCCTAGTTGGGAATAGACGTATATTTAAGACCTTTTTGTAACTTACCCTAATATCTAGTTGTGTTTTCCTTTTGTGGATTATAGATAAACATCAAGATGGGACTACATTCATTTTTTGAAAGGGATTTTTACCCCACGAACCCTATAAACTTTGCCAATTACCTCCTTGACCTTTGAAACCTAATTCCCTCCTCGACCCCGTAAACTTGCTCCGTCTTACCCCACGACCCATGCCGTCAATCTGACCCATCTTAAATTAACTTGCATGGGTTTAAGTCGAGTTATTCAAACCATACCAAAATTAATGGTGGATTTTAGGGTAATCTCTCTCCTTCCCTCTTTCCTCTTCTTCCCTCCAATGTCGACCTTCATGATGCTACACCTCCGCTCCAAGCAGCCTAAAGAGCGACACCTCTCAGGTGCCTCATCCGCACGCTGAAGGTCCCCCCTCATGCTCGGTCATCTCTCTCCACGGACTGGAGGATGGGGATATGTTCTCCTCAAGTGATGAATGGAAGGGGTTGGAGCTTTATTCGACGAGGGCATTCCCTTCGACGTCGTTGACAATCCTTGGGTTCAAAGCAGGAAGCAAGAAGTTTGCCTGCCATGACGACTCTAGAGGAGATGAAGATGACAATGTTGTTCCTCATTAAGAAGTTGAAGGCATCGATGGTGTCAAAGGATGCCACGATCAGGATTTTCGATGAGCTGCGATGGGGGGGAGGTGGCGGAGCAATTGGAGAAGGAAGAGGCAGCCAAGGTGGAGCGAGGGGAGGAGGCGGATGTGGAGGAGCAAGGGGAGGAGGAGGTCGTTGGGGGGCAGAGCAAGGGGAGGAGACCACTAGGGGTGGAGCCAGGTGAGGAGAGGAGGATGTGCCACTTGTGCTTATTTAAATGCCATAAATTATCAATGTGCCTCAATTGATATTGGAACCAATTCTCGTCTGACTGCTTAAAGATTTTGAGTCATTTTAGGGCATATTTGTACTTACATTTTGCATCTCTCTATATTGCATAAAATAAAATAAAAATAGCATACTCCTCATTTATATTTTTGTCTACTTTTTTTTGCATTTTTTATGCATTGTGACTACATACAAAGACCTATATCAATGAATCTAATCACTCAACTTTAACATATTATCTGATAAATAGATGAGGAGGCTCACATCCTTCTGTTCGATCTTGGTAGACTAATCAAGTAAAATTCTCCACATATTCAAAAGTGTAGTTTTTGCATAATCAGTTTCACCACCTATATTATGATAAGATACAACTATTAGCAATGTAAATGTACGGTTCATCACTCGTCAACAATAAAATCTGTCTCCATGCCTAGAAATTCAATCAACAGTCGGGCATGCTTGCCAAAATCTTTAATGAATCGTTGGTAGAAACTGATGTGCCCTAAGAATGATGTGACTTGTTTGAGATTGGTAGGTGGCTCCAGTTTTGAAATTACCTCCACCTTATTCGGTCAACTTCCTTGCCACGTTTCGATACAATGTGATCCAACACGATCCCTTCTATCACCATAAAGTTGTTATTCCCCCACGAGAGCACATGATTCACTTCACAACACCTCTGCAGTACTCGATATAAATAGTCTAGACATTGATCAAATGTATCTCCATAGACCAACAAATCATCCATGAATACCTCCGGAAAATTGCCCACCATATCGACAAATACTGCTAGCATACATTGCTAGAATGTTGTGGGGACATTGCATAGCCTGAACGACATCCGTTGGAAAGCGTATGTCCCAAATGGATAGGTGAACATGGTCTTTTATTGGTGTTTAGTCACAAATACGACTTGATTTACCCATAATAACCATCCAAGAAGCAGAAGTATTCTTCCACGGCTAGTCTCTCGAGAATCAGGTCGATGAAGGGAAATGGGAAGTGATCCTTCTTTGTGAAGAGGTTCAGACATTTGTAGTCAGCACAGACTCACTACGAGGTCGGCATTCTAGTCGGAATCTCCTCTCCTTTATTATCGGTAACAATGGTGATCTCAGATTTCTTGGACACTACATACAGGAGACTCGCCCATTTACTATCAGAAATGGCATATATGAATCCCACATCACATCATTTTCGAATTTCTTGCATAACAACCTCCCGGAGGTTTGGATTCAGTCTTATCTGGAATTTGCGGGAGGGCTTGCTATCATCTTCGAGGTAGATGTGATGTGAGCACAAAGATAGACTGATCTCGTGGAGATTCGATATCTTCCAGCCTATCACCTTGTGGTTTCGTTCAAGAACCTCCATCAGACAAGATTCTAAGTATTTGGTCATATGAGCATTGATTATGATCGGATACATGCTTGGTTCTCCCATAAGGAAGGCGTACTTCGTGTTGGAGGGCAGAGACTTGAGCTCTGGCAAAGTGGGAACTACTTCGGTTATGACTTCGCGATCACTACAGGTGTTGACTCTATCATCAATTTAGTGTCCACCATTGACGGCTCAACATATTATTTCAGTGATTCACACAATTTTTCAATTATATCCTCGTGATTGCAGAAATCCTCAATAATCTGCTCTTGATCTCCAAGGCTCAGGGGGCCACATAGAATTCATCAAGCATATCAATAAAGATTTCATCATCATCGATGGAGGGGAATTAGACTACTTTCTCCGCTCCTTCCTCGGGGAAAAGGAGTTTGTGGATATCATTATCATCCATGAATAGGTTTGTATCTTGAATCTCCATAAGAAAATCACATCTTATTGGCAGTTAGGTGTAAGCACGCTCATCTCAGATGCAACCTCTGCACGTTTTGGCTCAGGTATGGTCTCTATCTACACTTTATTTCTTCTAGAGCTAAATGTAATCTCTCAAGTGTCGTGGTTCACTACTTCCTTGGTTTTTCGGAGGAACGACCAATCAAGGATGATGGGGAGGTAAATCAAAGGTGTAGATACGTCCATGTCTAGCACAACAAAATCAACAGGGAACTAGATCCCTTGAATGGTGATGATCATGTCCTCCAACATGTCACTAGACTGCTTAAGTGATTTATCTGCAAACTGTAGAATTACCTTGGTTGGTTTAAGCAGACCTATCCTGAATTCTGTAAGTAGCGAAGCTGGCAAAAGATTGACAGAAGACCCACTATCGAGTAGTGTTCGCTTGAACTCCTGATTGAACATGTTACACCTGATGAGTGGTGCTCCTGTGTCTTTATTCTTATCAGGGAGATTGCCGATGGTGATGAGGGTTGCTATTGTGAGGATATATTTTTCATGCTTTCCACTCTGGCTTTTGGAGTTGTGGGTCGAGGTTGGTGCCTTGTTGTACCTGCCTCTTTAAGTCCTTTCTTTACTGTTGGCATTTACTCCATGGCTTTCATTAATGGCGTATTTAAGACCAAGTTCTGAATGAATAATTTTCAAATTTTCAAATTTTCAAATTTTTGATCTTTTTCATTGCTTCAGGAAATGGAATATGTACATAATCTGAAACTTTTTCATTCAAAAATTTATTTGAATCATTGTATACAAGTATATGGAAAAAAAGTATGTAAAATCATCTACTTGTTGTGGATCGAAAAATGCGTTGCACGGCTTCGTTGTCTAGCTCTGGTTCTGCTGCATGTGCATGCATCTCCAAGGGTGGTTGGTCTCCACTAGGTCTAGTATTGTGGATGTCTTTTTGTGCTTTTGGATTTCTTCATTTTTTGTAATTTTTCTACGGATGGTGCTCCTCCAAAAATGCCTTAGGCTCCTACTGCTAGCTTGGGTGATGGATCACCATCAGATGTAAGATGCTTTCCCTTCATTGTAGCTAATGGCCGAAGTGTTCTACTGCTCTTGAGAGAAATAATATTAGGTATAAATAAATTATTTTAATTTGAATCAGAAAGAATACCGCAAGCTACAAAATCCTTGCATCGGAAATTATTTAGGTTGGCCTCGACCTGGGCTGGGATGATGGTTTTGGCAGTCGTCAGGTTGCCCATCTTCTGTCTCATTTCAAACATGTTTTTCATTAGTTGCTTCAAGCAAGAAAGAGCCAGGTTTACCAATGCGGTTTTAGAAGGTTCACGCTAATGGGGCCTCTGAATCTGGTAATGTTAGGGAGATTGCTGCTGGTATCCCTGAGAGTAGTGGCGAGCAGGGGGACAAGAAGAGTATGGTTGGTATTGCTGAGAGGGATATGAATTTTGATATTGAGTAGCCAACTGTTGTAGATGATATTTTGGTTGCCAATAGCTCGACTGCTAGTATCCTTGCCTCTATTGTTTCCATGTTGCAAAAGTTGCTAGTATTAGGCTTGGTAGGGTTGGATGCTCCTTCCTCTCTGTTATTTCTATGGTATGGTCGGTTGGTCGAGTTCTGATTCTAAGATTGTTCCTGAGGACGGGTCGGTTGTTGTTCATTGTCTTACACACCATTTACTTCTTAGATCTACGATAAGGGTGTAAAGAACTGCTTCTGGTATACTGGTTGGGGCTCGGGCTGGTACAACACCATCTGAGTCTGCGGTTGCGGTGGCTGCTACTCAAGGGCATGAACATAGTATGCGTTGGACATGTTGAGATGGTGGAGGACTCGGTTGAGGAGGTTCTATCGGTGCATACACCTTCTGCTCAGCAGGAGTCTCACTTGTAGTGGACACCGAGTTGCAAGCGTTGATGGTCCTGACAAGCAACTCTTGCTGTGTAGCAATCTGATCGAGCTTGTCCAGACCTTGGGTTATCTTCTAAATTACAATAAGTTTTTCGAGGTGCTACGACCTCTTCTCAATTATATCCACTTTGGATAAGTGGCTCTCTATGATTCTCAAGTTGGAGCTCTCATCCTTGTCCTATGCACGAGCCACCATATTAATAGGCTTGTGGCTGGCTGTGGGCACCTTCATGTAAGCATGTGACGAGCATTGAGCTGTCTCTTCTTTGACCTTCTCCTCAAAGATCTCCTATAAAACATCCCATCCTCGTTAAAGTACGAGCCGCCACATGCAACATCAAACAATTTCTGACTTTCAAGTGTCAGCCCACCGAAGAAATGTTGAAGCAGACTAGTCTTCAGAATTTCGTTGTGGGTCACTTCTCTTGTAGATCTCTGAATCTTTCCCATGCTTTATAGATCATCTTGTGAGGATGCTGGTTGAAATTAGAGATGTGGGTGTGCATCTGATTCAAGCGACCAAGAGGATAAAACTTGTGGAGAAATGCAGACTTCACATCCTCCCATGTCATCACTACCTTTTCCAAATGATTCATCCAATGAAAGATCTTGTCTTGGAGGTTGAATGGGAAGGAAATCATCTTGACTATCCTTAGAAGAATATTGGGGTAGTGTGTTCTTGCACAGATGTAGTTGAATTGTTGTAAATGGATGTAAGTTTCTTCTGTTGTGCTCCCGTGGAAGTACAGGAGTAGAGACAAGAATTATGGCTTCATCTCAAAGTGGGAGTGAATTAGTGGAATCTGAATCCACTCGGTCACATGGCCTGCCCCAGGGTTGTAAGTCTGCTTTAGAGTAAAGCTTTGGTGGTTGCAGTCTTGCCTCTCCACTTTCACCATGGGGTCCACATACTGATAGGTTATCTTCTCCATCTTCATTGTGATCTTATCCTCCCGTCTGGCATCGCTCTCAACGGTTCTCCTCTTCAAATCATTAAGAATTTCTTGAAAGATGATCTGGGCCAATCCTTGGTTCATTAAATGCTGGTGAATTACTTGAATTGATGTGAGGAGCTGGTTGTTGACGTAATTTTTTGTTGTATACCTCTCATACCCCTGTTCTTGTTGCTCGGTTGGTTGGGGTTGTGATCCCTTTCCTCTTCCTATAGGAGTCATTTCTGGTTTTGCATGTAACTATGGCTCTTGATCAGGTTCTTGATCTGCACAGTTGAATAAACCCTGATGTTCTATGCGTCAGCATCAAATACTGAGATAAGTTTGTGATTAAGGTCAATCCCATATAATTGTGAATGGAGCATGTGATATTGAATGAAATCGATCTCCATCCACAAGGGGTTAGTTTTGGGAATAGAGTAATCCTGGTTTATTTTAAGAGGAAGAGTTGTCTTAGGATGCAAGTCCATCCCGAATAGTTGATTTATTGGAGAAAGACAAGTACTAAAGAAGATAGGATCGGGGAGTCCAAGGAGAAGTTCGCAAGATCTGAATCAGTTTCCTAGAGATTGCCCCGAATTATTGGAGATGTCGATGACAAGGAGTCGATGTGTGTGTCAACGGAGTCCCAACTAAACCATCCGTGGTTGATAACAGAGAGGGCTAAAAGGATATGGAGGTGAACAAGAAATAAAAGGAGTGTAAAATAGTAGACGGATCAAAGTGAGCAGAGATTAAGAGGAAATATGAAAAAGAGAAAATGCAACAAAAAGGTGTAGAGGCACGATATTTTTTATCTGACCTTAACAAAACTCATCAATCAAACCACAGTATAAATGGATTCACCAACTCGGTCTGTGAAGCGTGAAGGTTCGACAATTATATTTGTAAGTCTTAGATTTAATTTCAATCAATTATCTTTGCACAAGTCCTTAAGCGCTAATCCTATAGGAGAGAGAGTATTGTCAGAAAAGTATCTCATACTTTTCCTCCTCCTTTGTAACATGTATCATGTACTGTTTGAGGTCCTTGTGTCCGAATTTGAATTTCCTACTCATTCAAAGAATAAGAGTGAGGAAGCCGAAGTAGCGAAGCAAATACTTCGGGTCAAGTCCGCAACGGAATCATCCATGAGCAGTCAAGTGCCTACTCGAACGCATGATGATGAGACAGACACCCCCACGAAGGCATAGCTTAATCTCAAATACTTCATAAATGGTCGATGTTCTACACAAAGCGAGAATACCATCATCGACCAAGTCATACTCTCCCATTTACGATAGTAGTGCCGATACTTCGGAAATCCAAGTGTACAACAAAGAAGTATCCAGGATGGGTTTTTTAGCTCTAATCCTTACTATTGCACCCTCTCTCACTTGTGTAGGACACCTCCTTCATCAAAAGTACCTAAAAATATTGAGAGCTTTGCTCACCATTGCAATGAGTCCAATCAATCAAATTTATTTGGGTCAAGTGTTTTTACAATCCCTTTTTAATTTTTTTGTGTTATCACGTTCTTTGAGTAAATTCAATACAATCACCTAAAGTTTTTGTTGTTTTTCTTTTTTCTAGGTTGTTAATATGAGAGGGAGAAGGTGTAAATGCAATGTAAGTAAAAAAACAATAATGAATTCTCAGATAGGAGACTCACAATGATTCCAGCTCTCTCCATGAGGGATGCAAGGTGTAAATTTGTAAACTTAGTCTATTTGCAAATGCAACTGTGAAATTCCTTAAGAATAAGAAATACTATTAGAGTGAAGAACTGGATGTCAAACCCTAGAATAATCACCCAAAAGTCCTGTCTTGGATATAGCCTCGGTGCTCGCCGCAACAGGTCCTACAAGCGATGTATGGTGCCTCCTTCGACGCTCGATGATCACTCTAAGTTTCAACAATTATGTTTGGGCTAAGTCCAATCGAAATGTAATCTATAGGAACATGAATTACCTTAGGGATGTCTACCTATATACCGAGCAAGCACACCTAGATCTAAGGGTTCAATCACAGAAAACAAAGAAAATAAAGGTGGAAAATTCCAAACACAGGAAACGAAGTAAATAAGGCTGATGAAAATCACGAAAAACATAGCGAGCCCCCATGTGAACAAACACTTGGAAATTGGGCTTGTATGTCCAAAAGTAAGGGTACCTATGTTATTAAAAATTAGTGAAGCAACTCTCATAAGAATAAAACAAAAATCTATGCTAAGTTCATCTCTCTCCTCTTGGTTCACATGTAGAAGGACCAAGTCTTACCGATTTGGGTGGCTCAACCACCTAGCTCGTGGCACCAAGAACTTTGGAAAGGGATGATTCACAAATATCTTGGGTTAAAATCTGCAGCATAATCAAAAAGTAAGTTTGAGCCTACTTGCATAGTAGAATACTACACATGATTGAATATAAGAAATGCAAGGAAATTAGGAACCACTATTTGGTTTCGCGGGTAGTGTTGCAAAAACAAAGGGAGAAACATGTTAGGTCTTAATGATATGCACGAAATTGAGTTTGTGCATCATGAGTAGCATCGCAAAGTGGAGAGAGTGGAAACAACTTAAGTCTTAGTGATCTGCACAGAACCAAGGTTGTGCAACATGAGCAGCATCGCAGAGGGGAGAGGATGGGAGCAAGTTAGGTCTTGATGATCTGCACAGAATCGAGGTCAACAACATAAGAGAGAAGAGTTAATTAATAGAGAGAGAGGGAAAATGACGCCACTGCAAGAAAGACAGGAAGGTTTACAGAGAGATGGTCGATGACGAACCATACGAGGGGAAGGGAGGGATCGAGTTTTCTGGAAAGAGGAAGAGACGTCCGAGGAAGAAGCAACCCCAGTTTGCTGACGAGACAGTTTTTAATGAAATAAAATCAAAGATATCTCAGCCATTGATGTAATCGGATGATCCGTTGACTTTTCGGTGCTGCTAGTTGGTTGCCCCTGCGAGGCACCCCCACTAATCCCATGTGAGTGTAATATATATATATACATATACATATACATATATATATATATACATACATACATACATATGTATATGTATATATAATCTCTTGCCTGACAGGTAACATATGAAGTTTTGATAGCCTTGGTATTAAGATGAAAGAGATAACCAACATTCATTCTCTCTCCTAACTTCATACTGTGAAGGCTAGCCTCAGTCTTGTTACTACCCATGAGAAAACCTTTCTCATGCTTCTGGCTTTGGGATCATTCACATCATGCGAGCCATAGCCATCGACTCCCTTCGCTCATGAGAAAGACAAATGCCCACTCCCCCCATACACAAATGTCTGGAGCTTCACAGAAAAAGCTAAAGAGATTGGGATTGGATAGTAATGCCCTATAGATAGAGGAGCTACACATGGTACCGACGATCGGTCTTCATATGACTCCTCAATGCATGAACTCCTTGACCATCTAGAAAAGGTTGACTCTCTCGACATTTTGATTTATGTATTTTATATAATTCTAAACTAGAAAAATATAGAAAATAATTTAATATCAATTTCATTTTTTGAATTTTATGTAACAAACTGAAAATATAGCAGCAGATATTAGGTCAACTATTATATCTATTTATATATTGATTTAAAAATACATTTATATGTGCTATCACTCTTGAGAAAAGATAATTGCGGTACCACTCCCAAAAGATGACCTTCACATAACATAATAGGAATAAGAGAATTTTTATTTTACAAAATTTCAAGGTTTCTATAATTTCAAATTTTTTCCAGAATTTCTATTTTCTAGAATTGCATATTTAGATTTAGATTTTCAACTTTTTTATGTATTAAAAAACTCAAGAGTTGAAAATCTAAATTTGAATATCTAGAAAATCGACGATCTTGAGGCTCCACTTCCCCCTAAAGGAAGAAGGCTCTGTGGGACTAGGTTGAGATGGAGATCACGATTCATAATTGAAGCCCATGACTTTCTGACAGGGACTGGATAGGGGTGGGATCTGTAAATGTATAGAACCAAGTATAGTGTATTATAGTAGTAGGCACCATTCTAACCCCTTACCGTCCCATGTATAACTCCATTCGGGTACTATGGATTCTCTGTCATCCACTATTGCAGAGTAGGGGACTTGCCACCCACCCCCTCTTGTAGACACAATCTCTGTATCGAACTCAAGACGACGATTGTCTAGCACCACTGCCCTCCCCACTGCACAGTCGACGCTTGGCCATCAACCTTGAGAAGCCATCGCGGAGCCCTATCCTTGCAACTACCGTGCCACCATCCATCGCTCCCTCACACCCATCCATCCGCAGTGACAACCCTCCTCCATCTTCACCATCACCCACTTGCATTACATTTAGGGATGTTAGCAAGTCCGATTTGGGACATATATCAATATTCACATACACGAACTCATTTATTAATCATTACATGTATGTACTCATTAATTAAACGGGTAAATTGTAGTGAATACCCATATACATGGGGATACTTGTGTACCCAATGGGTACTCACATATTTGACATAACACAATTTTAAGTTATTCATAAATGTATATAAGATCTTAACATATAAACTGAAGGAGATCATGCAAATATGATGTTACACAAATATGTGGAATGTGTAGGGAATATTAAAGGTATATATATAGGAGAAACTACAAATGAGACGGTGTCTCACCACTTTTGTGGTGAGTGCTCCATCTCATCCATTTAATTCAAATCACATGCTTGTCATAAATGACACATTAATTACATTATTTTAATGGTAAAAAACCTATTTTGGTTATTTGTCACATTCTAAAAAATAGTATGTAACAACTCACACATTCATAACCCTAGTTATCTCCTCTCTCTCTCTCTCTCGCAACTCAGCTTCTCTTTCTCGATGGTGTGTGATGATGAAGCGCCCGAGTGGCTAAGGTAAAGAGGTATCTCAGGTCGTTGCGACCTCAACCACTCAGGAGAACTATGTCAATCAAGAAAATCAAGAAAGACCACCCATATAAAAATCAAACAATCAATCAGACAAATAGCGGTCTAGATATTTATTTTACCTGGTATAGCTACCATAGTCGAACTCAAGGAGCACGGTATGGTAAACCTACGAAGTAGTCGGAAATCAAAAACAACTATTTTTGGTGGATTTTATATTTTTTAAATTTTTTTTTGAAATTTTTAATATTAGGAAAAAGGATAAAAACACTCACAAAACATCAATCAAACAATTATTAAGCATCTCCAAAATTCTAAGAAAATTCAAATAAAAATATTTTTGGATTTTAGGAATATTCAGATGTTTTTGGTATTTTTCTTGTATTTTTATGATTTTTAGTTAATTTTATAAAAATGAATCAAGGTTTAAAATAGGAAACAATGTGCAGCTAGAATCTAAAGGCACATTAAAAATATCTTGATGCCTATAAAATTCAAACAACAACTTTATTGTAAACTAGAAATAAAACTCTAACTATAGAAATTGGAGATGCATTTTTTTTGAATTTTTAGGAATTTTTAATGAATTTCTAAGTTTTTCAATGTTTTCAATTTTTATGGTTTTTATAAATCCAAATGTGACAAAATTGGATGCAAGTAAAAATAAAACAAAACAAACAATAAGTAAATTGTTTGGATTTTTTAGAGGATTTTTAATATTTTTAGTTGATTTTTGAAACTGGACAGAAGTAAAGTTCTATTTTTTTGAATTTTTAAAATATCAAATTCAAACAAAACGAGCCCAAAAATTCGTAGATGGTAGGAGCCAATGTCCAAATTTTACGAAATTTGAGTGAGAATTGCTGTTTATTTGAACCAATCATAGAAGCACAGCATACATGGACCTAGATGCAAAGAAAGTAACTTACAGGGACTAAATAATAAACACATGAAAAGTCCAAGGGTCCTATTACAATTTTTACACAATAATCAACACATGTAGAAACACAGCACGCATAGGGGCATAAGTACAAATATTGAAACTAAAGTATCAAAGAATAACATCCATTAAACCCAGGCCCATACATGCAAATATACCAGAAAAACACGTGACAAAGCACGTGCAACCACAACGGAGAGACTAAAACGTAAGTACAAAAAACTGCAGGTAATAATGCAAATAAGTCCATTGTGCAATTTTTATTTTACAGACTAAATAATAACAGAAAAGAAATGCAGGGGAGATGGCACAAATTACCCAGCCAACTCGTGCGAGTCACGTGGGGTGACAGATGTCGCTCAATGAGTGGAACAAGATCTGCGGCTCTGGCGCAGAGAGGGAAGATCCGACAACTGGGGAGGGTCCTGGATGAACTCCGCCTGGGCGAAGTTCACCGGGAAACTGGCGGTGATCCGGCGCTCCGATGAATGGTCGGGTAGCGGGGCTCGACTCACGACGCTCCTCCACGTCGGGTGGCGAGGTCGGATGAGGTTGCCAACGGTCAGATCTCTTGGACGGGGTGCATGACCTGGGCGACCTCCAGCGAAGTGGATGAAAGGCATCCTGGGGTGTATCTGCACACGCTCTGACCTGCAGATGAAAGCTTCGACTCGGAGGGAGACTCCGGTCGGGGTGATTTGGCTGGAAATAAAATGAAGCGATGGTGGGAGGCGAAGGTAGGTTCCGGCTAGGCAGAGGAGGGAACCTAGACCTAATCTTGGCTCGGATAGCCAAGATTTTGGTGATCAGGCTGCGGAATAGGGGTGACGATGGTCTTCGGAGTAGATCTAAGCAAAAGGATGTGGCTGATAGAGCTCCGACCACCGGTGGGAGCTCGCGGAGCAGTGAATGGATGAATAAAAAATGGATGGAACTGTGATCAAAATGAGATATACTTGATGGTCCTAGGTTGATCCTGAGCTCCAAGAGGTGAGGTGGGTATAGGTATTCGCGTCAACCACATTGCGGAAGGTGGGGAGACTCAAACGCGGCGGATCTCCGGCCACATGCTTTGAGCGTCGGCTGCAACTACTCTCCCCGGCCACCAAAGGCTCCGGCCGAATGTTGTCACCAAGGGGAAGGAGACTAGGGTAGTAGGAGGTTGTGTGGCACAAGCTACTGGACTGGGGAATCGAAGGAAGGTTTTATAGCAAGTCCCAGGTGGCGAATAAGATCGGGCGAGGGCATGCAAACCGAGGAAGATCCGCTCTTCCCTAGAGATCCGCGAGGTTCGAGGATCCAAGGGCAAGAGGTGGGTGGTGGAATCGGAGCAAAAGGTGGTTAGATCCGGGTGAGAAAAATCGGCGAAGATCAGGCAAAACTGGATCACCGAAGGAAGTGGTCCAAGGGGGGCAGTTGACTGGGGTCAACGTTCCCCTGCGGACCAATCAAAAATTAGCAGGGTCAAAATTATTTGTAAAATAATTTAAAAATAGAAAACGATTTTATTTTAAAATATTTTCAAAAAGAAAAATGTTTATTTTTTTCAAACTATTTTTTAGTGATTTTTTTGTTTATTTTTATGAAAAATAAATTATGGTACAAACATTATATTACATTATGTACATTATATAAAATATTTATTTATTTTAATTTTAATTTTTATTTTGTTTATTTTTGTATAAATACCCCAATTTTATATTTTATTTATTTACAACATAAAATTTGGAGTATAAAATAATTTATATTTTATTTTTATGAGTTATTTACAAGTATTAAATAAATAGGTTTACATTACATGTGTACATGTATTTTATACAGGGTGAGAGAGAAATTATTTTATTTCATTTTTATTTTTCTAGTTTTTATTTTATTTTTAGAAATATATACAAGGTAATATAAACACATTTTTATTTTGTTTTTGTGAGAATAAAATATTTATATACATAGAGGGACTATGTACAAGGTGGAGTGGCCCTATCTCTCTCTACGTATTTTATTTGGCGATCAGGCCCATGTTGGGCCCTCTCTTGGATTCAGATCACTCAATATTTATTCTAAATATTTTCCTCTTTTTCTTTTATTCTTTATTCTTTTATTTTTGCACAAATACATGCTAATTATTGGTGTTTAACAAATGCATGCTTATTGGTAACTTATTATATTTACAACTATGTACATGGTATTTTACCAAAATAATTAGTTAAAATAAAAGAATAAAGGGTGGTGAATGGGGATTCATCACCCCCTATACTTTACTTTTGCTAGTCCCTTAGCAAACACTTATTTGAAAAAGAAGTGAAAAAAAGAAAGAAAAAGAAAAAGAAGGGAAATTAAGGTTGATTATTAAACTTGCCTTCCTTAAATTGAAGTATGGAGCTCAGTTAGGCCTTTGGATTATTAATTTGTCGGAACCTTATTTGGACTTAAGCTTAAAACTCAACAGCCTCTAAGTTCCACCAATCTATAGTCAAGACTCCTCAACAATCCAGATCAGAACAAGTCTATATACACAAACTCTAATGACCATGAATCTTTCCTTGTACTATGTAAGTGATATGTAGCTCCCCACCTCAGAAATGACAAAGTGACAACCTCCCTTAACAAGGTAACTCTAATGCCTCAGTCTGGAAACTCTTTCCTCGGGGAGCAGGGTATTCCCTTCTAAGGTCAAGTTCAATCGGCTCAAGAAGAGGAGGAAGAAGAGAATGGATCATGACCAGTGTAGCCATGTATCCTTGGGAGCCCAACCGGTGTAGCTAGGTCTGCCTGCTGCAAGCTTCATGAGATGGGAATGGGTAACATAAACTTTTGCTTTATTTGACTATGTACACTCTAGTGGGTATTTTATTTTCAATTAGACCCACCACTTTTTTGGAATTTTTTCCTTTCTTTGCATATTTTTTTCGATGTGCATATGTACAACATATCTACATGGTGAAGCATATATACATAAGGAGTTTTTCCTCATGAGCCAGTAGACTATCGCACTTTTGAAGCTTTATTGCAACCCATAACTCTTGTATTTAGACTTCAACACCACCAGACCAAGTTGAGACACACTTCCTTCACTATAAGAAGAAGAGAGGTTCCGCCTAGAAGTACTACCCTCATATACTACCCCAAGCCAAAGGAAACTGCCTCCTCACCACCTCATCCGTGGAGAGCTATGTGTAGTGTGCTAGTGCAAGCAAATCCATTGTCTCTGATAGTCATGTGTGCGTTGTTAAGTGTTCTACTTAGGCTCATCAAGTGGACATATGATCATAGCCTAGTGGACTCAAAGAATTAAGTCCCAAAAGGACACGAAAAAGTCTTAACCTTAAGCCCTATAAGGTTCCTCTTAGAATTAGGTGGATTAAGGTCTTAACAAAGCTCCATTTTCCAATTTAATTCCAGGTCAGTTTAAATGTCAATCATGATTCAGAAAAACTGTACAAATATATACAAAAATGATTTTATGCAAGTTTATGGAAATGTGCAAAATTTTTGAAAAAATGTTTGAATGAATGCATGCATGGAGTTTTGCAAAATATTTACAAACATTTACACAAGGGTTTTTGCAAACTTTTGTTTTTTAAACATTTTACAAAAAATTTGTATTATATACATAATTTTGATATCAAAATATTTACAAACTCTCTACACAAAATCATTTTTACAAATATTTGTACAAAAATAATTTTTATAAATAGCTATGTATGTGCAATAAAGAATTTTTATGTACAAGGAAAAATTTTAAATTTTTAGTGTTTTTGTATAAAAGATTTTTAACCGTTTTATTTACTAACACACTCACACCAAGTACGAGTTATGAATAAAGTATATATGAAATATATACGACACCCCTCTATACTTAGCTCAAACGATGTCCTCAGAGTGGATCAAGAGCGATGAAGAAGACATAACTCGTACTTACTATAGGGAAGTGAAAAGGAATAGCATACTCCAACGGCGAATCAAAGAATAGAATGAAGAGGACTCGGTGTTTCTTCCTATACTTAGGATCAAGTAATCCTAAATATAGCAAGCTGTACATAAAGGGAAATCCGAGTAGAAGAATGTATAGGGTCTACCTCCCCTATACTTAGGGTAAAATATCCCTAAGTATAGGCAGCAAAACAGAGGTAGAAAGAATACAAAGAATACTCAAGAGTCCAACACCCCCTATACTTAGGGTAAAGTACACCCTAAGTATAGCATAATCATAGGATGAAGATGGGGTATGGGACTAAAGAATGGAATGATATGGACAACTGGATCTATACAAGGCGGAAGATAGTGATAATCAGGCGTGAGATGCAATAGATGTGAGTTAAAGGCCACATCTCACGCAAAATGAATAGGGGCGACGTCAACGACCAACGGCTCATGATCTAGGCATGGTTTGAGTCGCTGCCTGTTAACACGAAAGATAGACTCAGATGACATCTCAGATATGTCAATACTCCCATTGTCATGTACCTTTCGGACCAGGTATGGTCCCTTCCACTTGCTCTGTAACTTCCCTGGAAATAATCTAAGCCTGGCATCAAACAACCATACTCTCTTATCTGGCTCAAACTACTTGTAGTTGATATGAGAATCATGCCACTCCTTCACTCTTTCCTTATAATGTAGGCTGCTCGAAAAGGCTTCATCTCTAAGCTCCTCCAGGGCTACCAATTCTGCCCTCCTCTGGTCTCCTACACTCATTGGATCCAAAAGTATCTCTGTAACAGCCCAAAGTGACTTATGTCTAAGCTCAACAGGTAAATGGTAGGGCTTGCCATAAATGAGGTGAAAGGGTGATGTACCCTAAGGAGTCTTGAAGGACGTCCTATATGCCTACAAGTTCGAGTCCAAAAGTTGTGACCAATCAACTCGATTAGGGCGGACGACCTTCTGCAATATAGTCTTGGTCTCCCTATTCGACACTTCAGCAAGACCATTGGTCTGAGGATGAGATGGAGTGGCTACTCGATGATCTATGCTGAACTCGCTAGCAAGGGCCTTTACCTTGTCGTTGACGAAATGAGACCCCCCGTCAGAAATCAACACTCGAGGTACCCCGAACCGTGAAATGATGTTCTTCCTCAAAAATCTGCATACAGTCCTAGCATCTGCGGTTCGGGCGGGGATGGCCTCAACCCAACGACTCACATAATATACGACCAATAGAATGTACTCGAATCCCTGACTCTTAGGGAATGGACCCATGAAATCGATGTCCCATGCATCAAAAACCTCACAGAAATGAATGGGTTGCATCAGCATCATGTCACCCTGTCCACAAGTGCCCATCCTCTGACAGTTAGTACACCTCTTTACGAATTCATCGGAATCCTTAAAGAGAGTAGGCCACCATAGGCCGGTTGGAGCACTTTCTGTGCCGTTCTCCTCCCAGAGTGATGTCCTCCTGCCTCTAGCTTGTGGAAATAGGTGAGGAGGCTATGATGCTCCTCCTGAGGAATGCACCGTCGCCAGACACTATCCCCTCCCTCATGGTAAAGGATGGGATCCTCCCAATGGTAAGACTTGACCTTCGCTAGGAAGGTCTCAAGTCTCTGTCTGGCCAAACTTGTGGAACTTTCTTGGCAACAAGATAGTGCACAATGTCGGCATACCACACGAGTGAGGCGATAACAAGGATCACTTCATCTAGGAAGGTCTCACATATAGGATCAATCTGCTCAGAATCCACAAGATGCTCTAATCGGGAGAGATGATCCGCCACCACATTCTTGACTCCAAGCTTATCCTTAATCTCAATATCAAATTCATGCAGTAGAAAGATCCATCTAGTAAGTCTCGCTTTGGCATCCTTCTTTGCCAGGAGGTACCTGATGGTTGTATGATCTGTGAAAATGGTCACTCTAGATCCAATGATGTACGATCTGAACTTATCTAAGGAAAAGACTATGGCTGACATCTCCTTCTTTATGACTATGTAGTTCCGTTGTGCGGCATCCAATGTACGACTGGTGTAGTGAATGGCAAATGGTACTCCACCCCTCCCCTGTCCCAGCACGACCCCTATGGCAAAATCGGAGGCATCCATCATGATCTCGAATGGAAGAGACCAATCAGGCGGTTGAAGGACAGGAGCCTCAATAACTAGACTCTTGAGAGTCTTAAATGATGCAAGACACTTATCATCGACTATGAACTCGGTGTCTTTGGTCAGCAAATCAGTCAACGGTTGGGCAATCCTACTGAAATCATGAATGAATCGTCGGTAGAAACCGACGTGCTCCAGAAAGACCGCAACTATCGCAAGTTGGACGGTGGATTGAGTTTTCTAATGATATCCACATTGGCGGATCAACCTCCATGCCCCTGTTGGAGATGATATGGCCAATCACCATCCCTTGAGTCATCATGAAGTGACTCTTATCCCATGATAAAACAAGGTTGACCTCAAGGCATTGCTGTAGGACGCAGTCTAGGCACTCAAGACAAGCATCGAATCCATCGTCGTAGATCGAAAAGTCATCCATGAAGACCTCCAAGCACTCACCCACCATGTCCGAAAAGATGGACAACATACACCTCTGGAATGTCACCGGAGTGTTGCATAGACCAAAGGGCATGCGTCTGAAAGCATAAAGGGATAGGTGAATGTGGTCATGTCCGGGTCCTCTGGCGCAATGGCCACCTGATTGTGTCCGGAGTACCCATCAAGAAAGAAGTATTGACTCTTCCCTACTAGCCTCTCTATAATCTGATCAATAAAAGGCAGCGGGAAATGATCCTTCTTGGTGGCATGACTCAATCTTCTGTAGTCCACACAGACCCTCCAAGAAGTGGGTACCCGGGTAGCGATCTCCTCTCCAGGCTCACTCACAACTGTAGCGATGCTCGTCTTCTTGGCACCACATGTAATGAACTGACCCACTTGGAGTCGGAGATGGGGTAGATAAAGTCGGTGCTCCACCATTTTGAGATTTCCTTCATGACAACCTCTTGAAGATTCGGGTTCAACCGCCGCTGGAACTCACGCGACGGCTTGGCATCCTCTTCGAGATAGATATGGTGGGAGCACAGGGCCAGACTTATCCCCTGGAGATAAGCTACGCTCCATCCTATCATCTGCGGTTCTTTTCAAGAATCACCATCAGACGAGATTCTTGCTCTCCGGTCAAATCTACTGAGATAATGACTGGGTGCATCTCATGCTCACCCGCAAGGAACCTATACTTCAGCGACTATGGTAAGGTCTTCCGCTCTGGGCAACTGGGAGCTGGCGGATCTGGTCTCTGAAAGGTCTGAGTGAACACAACCAAATCCGTGTTAGAGAACTCTCTCTGAATCTGAAGATCTAGTGAAGACTGCTCTACTAGTGTCTATGTACTCTGAATCGGCTGGGTCTCCACCCTAGCTGCTGGCTCAGTGGAAATCAGACATGGAATCATATCATCAAACTCTGCCCAATCAATGTCTGACTCCCAGGGATCTGAATCAAACAAATCAACTGCCTCGCTATCGGGAACATGGTCTGTTGCCTCAAAAGTATCCTCTACTAGTAATGCGCTCTCCAATCTCTCCTCTACTGGAATCTGTGCATCAGCGGGGTCTGAGTCTGAGAGGATAGCTCGTAAAATGGGGTCTGCTCAAACTACCTCATCATCTGTGATCACAAAATCACACTCCTGGTGGACGTCTCGCTCTTCCTCTGTCATATGCTCTGAATTTGTGAGCGGTTCTGAGCAAGCTGAATCTCACGCTCTAGTCTCATCGATCGTCTCTATTTGTATACTCTCGCCCTTGACGTGAAAGTATACCTTCCCTCTATCATGAATCGGACACTGCCTTGGTTGTCGCCAAGAAAGGCGTCCTAGAATGATGTGGGTATCGGCCACAAACTCAGGGATCTTCATGTCCAACACTATGAAGTCCACGAGGAATTGCAGGCCCTGAATTGTGACGAGCACGTTCTTTAGTAACCCCTTCGGCCTCTTGACAGATTGATTAGCAAACTGAAGGACCGTCCTGCTCTTTCTAAGAGGGAAAAACTTGAAGCAGTCGAGTAAGGCTATCGAAAGTAGGTTAATCGAAGAACCGCTGTCTAATAGAGTTCGATCGAACTTCTTCTCATGTGTGTGGCATCTGACATAGGGAGCTCCAGCATCTGGCCTCTTGGCTGACAGACGGTTCTGGATGGCAAAGCAGGTGGCACGAGTGAGCACATGGATCTCTTAGTTGTGGTTCCTCCTCTTCCTGTGAATGGTGGTCCTCTCTCTAAGGTTCCTCTGGAAGACGGGGATGTGCTCTAAAGCCTCTTGTAGAGCCAGTTGTATCTGGAATCTGTCTATGATCTGATGGCTGAACTCTAACTGATGAGATTTTTTTGTATTTTCTTTTTTGGTCCCCTTAGCCAAGCCGAGTGCTTGGGGGAATGGGATGGTTGGGCCCTCCTCAGATGGAGGGCTAGGATCGGGTCGCTGCTGCTATGACAAAATAGAATCCATACACATATCTCCAAGCAAAACAGATGGACTCACAACTGAATAACCCTTTCCTTTATTTCTAGAATTGTCCTGAGATACAAAAACATATGGGAATGCAACATGAACAGAAATGGTGGCCTCAGTACCACCTACGGCATCTGGATTCGCGGTGTCAGTACCGCGTTCTGGACAACATAGAAAATGGTGGCATCAACACCACCTCCTCCTGAATCGGGTAAAACGATGACCTCAGTATCACCGACTGGATCAACATTCTTGGTGGCATTAGCACCACCGCCATCATCGTCATCACGAGTGGCATCAACACCACTCTCCTCCTCATATGGCTCTCCTGAAGCTGCGAGTGGTCGTCGCTCAGAAAGGCGCTACCGGCTGGCATCCTACCGCTCCTAAGTGTAACAAAGTCAGCATCAAAATGATATGCAAAAACATCACCAAGAGAATCACTAGGTAGTGGTAACCTCTGTAAACTCTACATGCTCAGACTTCCTCTTCAGGTTGTTCGGGTTCAGCTCAATATGGGTAGGAAAGGCGACCTTCCCTCTCACAATCTCTCTCATCTTCTGTCTAAACTTGTCCATCTCCCGTCGGAAGGTGGACTGCTGCTCGGATATGACACGGGCTAGATCATCCAAAGCGAGGTTCTCATAGGTGGGCCCATGAGAACCTGATGGGGGGCCTCTCTAGAACTGAGGTTGCTGCTAATGAGAGTGAGAGGGGTATTGGGAGTGATACTGCGGAGGCTGTTGCTGCTGCCTCCAAGACTATCCCTGCTGATAGGGACGAGGACCATGCAGCTGGTACTGTTGTTGTGGTGGGAACTAGGGCTGCTCTCGCTGTTGGCCATACCGGCCACCCTGAACTGGAGGTTGCTGCTGGGAGCTGGTACCTCTGGTCGACCAAAGGAATTCGGGATGGTTCGTCGGATCCCAGGCTGAGGTCGGTCATACCAGATCCCGTTGACATCCATCAACGGCTCCTGCTCGAACGTAGGTGGGGGAAGAATTGCCAAGGGCTGATCCGGCTGGTAGACCACCATCTGAGTGTCCTGAGATGGTGGTGGCTGGTAGAACTGCTGCGACTGCTGATACGACTCCGTCTGAACATGGTGGACCTGTCTGGGCTGGATGGAGTGCAGGAATGAACTGTTGCTGCTGCTCGGATCTACCTGTGACCTGAGACGGGCTGAGAAGCCGTTTGTGCCTCTTAGAGACACATGATCTGGATCTTCAAGTCACTCAACGTCTATGCCATCTGATCAATCTATGACATACCCTGGCACTGCTTCTTCTCTATCATCTCTATCCGGTCCAACTTCTCGCTGATAATCCCCAAATCAGTGGTTGTAGACTCCGTCTGCGCTGCAGCTGCTGTGGATGCATAAGGAGCGGCCTCAACTCGTGCTATCCTCTGATAGGACACGACTGGTGGTGGGGCTTCCCTTGAGTGTACAATCTGGTCTAGGACATCACAGTATAATTCTCGATCATCTCCTCGTAGATGGCCCAAACCTGATCCTCATCCTTGGTGAAGTAGGAGCCCCCGCAAGAAGCATTGACGGGCCCATGCAACTCCGGTGTTAGCCCGCAGAAGAAACTCTGGAAAAGTTTGGGCTTGGATATATCATGGTGTGGACACCGATCTGTGAGCTCCCTGAACCTCTCCCATGCCTCGTGAAACTGCTTGTTGAGGAGCATGGAGAAGTTGCTTATCAGGGCCCTGGCTGCATTGGTCCGACCGAGTGGATAGTACTTGTTCAAGTACTCAGTTCGGAGTTGCTCCCATGTAGTAAAAGGTCTCCCTAGATGCTTCAGCCAGTTGGCTGCTCTGTCTATGAGGAGAACGGAAAGGCTATCATTCGAATAGTGTCTTCGTCCACATGCCGATCGTGGACAGTAATGCAGATCATCTCGAATTCCTGGAGATGGAGGTGTGGCTCCTCTGTGGTGAGCCCATGGAAGCGGGAGAGAAGCTAAATCGTCTGAGGTGGGAACTTGAAGTACCCCACAATTGCTGGCAGCACTATCCATCTGTGGGTGAGAGTTGAACTGGGGTTGTGCAACTCCCTCATCGGTCGTGTCGTTTGTGCTGGCTGTACTGGCTCCTCAGGCTCTCTGTCATCCAGAATGTCTCCTCCTCCTCCTCCTACGGCTCTACGGTGATCTCTGGTAGCTCACAACTGCTCCATCTCACGATGCATATCCACCATGAAAGCCCCCTGGTCTCTGATCTGACGCTGCATGATCTCCAGAGAGGCTAACAAGGTGGTGTCGATGGCATCCTGATCCAATACGTAAGTCTCTATCTCACGGGGTCAATCAGTGCGCTCCTCGCTGCTGGCTATGGTCTCTATAAAGGCAAAAGACCCAAACTCAAGTGTAGATAAATCATCTGATATCTGTTGTGGTCTCTGCTCGAGTACCTTAGGACTAGAAGAAGGATGGTCGAGGGGGAACAGGGCGGAATCAAACTCGGGTTCAGAGAGCGGGTCTCGGCTCTCACGAACCAACCTAGATGAATGGGATGGAATGCAGCAAAGGGCTGCCTAAGAGACCTCCTGCCCATCATCTTGATGTAGCGAGTGAATGCGAATGAGATCTGGAAAGCACATAAGATGAGAAAGCAACCCCCAATTCACCTACTCAACGCGGAGCTGAAGACCGTAAAGGCTCGGTCAGTTATTGTCAATTTTATTAAGTGATCAGGCAGTCTTTCTGAGCGATTAAGGGAGCTGATAGGAATCCAATACTCCCAGCAGACTATCCCGTATAAAAGGCCGGTAGTCTGTCGAGAAATCGGATGTGTCTCTAGCCTAGTGTGCGGGTCACTCTCTCGCTCATCCAAACCAAACAATGAGGGGATTACTCTCCCAAGACAATTTTTTTCTGTGAACTGTCTTTTAGGGTCAAGTGTGTTTAGCATTCCCAATTTTATAGTTTTTTATTTTTAGGTATTTTTCAAGCAAACAATGCCTAACCAATTTTCGGTTCTCCTGGTTTTTTTAAGTCCAAAAACTGTGGGAGAAGACAAAAAAGCTGATGTGTGATCAAACACGATGATGCATGCAGAGTAAGAAATGCATACCTGGCTCCAGCTCTCTACATGCAGGGTGATCCACACATAAAATAAAGACTTAAAGTAAACTACCTATATGATGCATGAGAAAAACGGCCTTAGACGAAGCAATTTCTACACGATAAGCACAATACTCAGGTATTCAAACTAAGTCCTGAGTCCGATCTTGGGAACCACTCGGTGTCCACCACAACGGATCCTGCACGCGTTGTATGTGGTTCCCCACGGCACGTGGACTCGAGCCTAATTAATCCGACTTTTTCTTTGTGAATTAATTAATTAAGTCCAATTATCGATCTATAGGAACATGCAGATAATTAGGATTTGGCCTTAATTAATTGCGTCACAGTCACATAAAATCCTAAGGCCAAGGCTAAATCCTAAAAAATCAGATAAGTAGTAAGTAGAGCGGTAAAACAAAACCGGTGAGATATCTGCGGTGAGGTCCCCCAAGCACACCGGTGCTCGGCGAAACAGGCCCCGAGATAACAACACAAGTCCAAGAGTTTGTCCTGTATTATTACAACAATAATATGCAGAAATAAAAGCTAAGCTACAGCTAAACTACAGCTCCCCACACTCCTGCTTTGGCTCTCCTACGTCCTCCTGCGGCTCGATGCGGAAACGAGCCGCCTCCGAATCACGCGGGTGCTTTGGCTCTCCGAATAAAGCCACCCTCGATCATCGGGCCCTTGCAAGAAAATCAGAAATAGAAATGTGTCAATCCACGGTTATTATAAAACAGACTAAAATGGAATAGAAATAAATGCAGAAGAGAAATGCAAGCAAAAATAATAAAAGCCGAAAAAGAACGGGAAAACCGACTACTAAGTCGTGCTCCCCGGCAACGGTGCCATTCTGATGATGCATCCGAGCGACTAAGGTAAAGAGGTATCTCAGGTCATTGTAACCTCAACCACTCGGGCGAACTATGTCAATCAAGAAAATCAAGAATGATCACCAATATAAAAATCAAACAATAAAGCAGACAAATAACGGTCTAGTTATTTATTTTACCTTAGTAGTAGCACGGTATGATAAATCAAAAACAACTATTTTAGGTGGATTTCATTTTTTAATTTTTTTTAAAATTTTTAATATTAGGAAAAAGGATAAAAACACTCTCAAAACTTCAATCAAACAATTATTAAGCACCTCCAAAATACTCAGAAAATTCAAATAAAAATATTTTCTGATTTTAGGAATATTCAGATGTTTTTTTATTTTTCTTGGATTTTTCAGATTTTTAGTTAATTTTCTAAAAATGAAACAAGGTTGAAAATACGAAACAAGTGCAGCCAAAATCTAAAGGTACTTTAAAAATACCTAAAGTGCCTATAATATTCAAACAACAAGTTTATTGTAAACTAGAAATAAAATTCTAACTACAAAAACTGGAAATGCATTTTTTGAATTTTTAGGAATTTTTAATGATTTTTCTAAGTTTTTCAATATTTTTTCAATTTTTATGGTTTTTATAAATCCAAATGTAACAAAAATTGACACAAGTAAAAATACAATAAAATAAACAATCACAATTTTTTTGGACTTTTTAGAGGATTTTTAATATTTTTAGTTGATTTTTGAAACTGTATAGAAGCAAATTTTTAGATTTTGGAATTTTTAAAAATATCAAATGCAAACAAAACGAGCCCAAAAATTCATAGAAATTTTTACACGCAGGAGCTATGTTTCCAAATTTCACGAAATTTGGATGAGATTTGCTATTTATTTCAACCAATCAAAGAAGCACAACACATAGGGACCTAGATACAAAGAAAGTAACTTCCATGGACTAAATAATAACATGCATGAAAAGTCCAAGGGGCCTATTGCAATTTTTACACAATAATCAGCACATGTCGAAACTCAGCACGTACATGGGCATAAGTGCAAATATTGAAACTAAAGTATCAAAGCATAAGATCCATTAAACCCAGGCCCATACATGCAAATATCCCAGAAAAACACGTGATGAAGCACGTGCAACCACAACAAAGGGACTAAAACGTAAATACAAAAAAGTACAAGGGTAATAATGCAAATAAGTCCATTGTGTAACTTTTATTATACAGACTAAATAATAACAAAAAAGAAATGTAGGAGAGGTGGCGCACATTACCCAGCCGACTCGTGCGGGTCACATGGGGTGACAGGTGTCGCTCAATGACTAGAAGAAGATTTGTGGCTCTGATGCTGACACCAGGTAGATCTAACATCGGTCCTGTGGGTGCGAACGTGGGCGTACGGGGGCCGTTAGATGTCAGATCTAACGGCCTAACAAGGCGCAGGCGATGGACGATTCTAATGTAAACTGGCGGAGAGGGAAGATCCTTCGGCTGGGGAGGGTCCTGGAAGAACTCCGCCTGGGCGAAGTTCACCGGAGAACTGGCGATGGCCGGCGCTCCGATGAACGATTGGGCAGCGGGGCTCGACTCACGACGCTCCTCCGCATCGATGGCGAGGTCAGATGAGGTTGCCAACGGCCGTATCTCCTGGACGGGGTGCGTGACCTAGGCAACCTCCAGTGAAGTGGATGAAAGGCCTCTTGGGGTGTATCTGTGCACGCTCTGACCTGCAGATGAAAGCTTCAACTCGGAGGGAGACTCCGGTCGGGGTTATTTGGCTAGAAATAAAGGGAAGCGATGGTGGGAGGCGAAGGTATGTTCCGGCAAGGCGAAGGAGGGAACCTAAACCTAATCTTGGCTCGGATAGCCAAGATTTGGGTGATCAGGCTGCAGAAGAGGGGTGACAATGGTCTTCGGAGTAGATCTAAGCGGGAGGATATGACTGATAGAGCTTTGACCACCAGGTCGGAGCTGGCGGAGCAGTGAATGAATGAATCAAAAATGGACGGAACTAGGATCGAAATGAGATATACCTGATGGTCCGAGGGTGATCCTGAGATCCAGGAGGTGAGGTGGGTATAGGTCTTCGCCTCAACCACGCTGCAGAAGGCGGGGAGGCTCGAACACGCTGGATCTCCGGCCACGTGCTTTAAGCGTCGGCTGCAGCTACTCTCTCCGGCCACCAAAGGCTCCGGCCGAATGCTGTCACCAAGGGGAAGGAGACTAGGGTAGTAGGAGGGTGTGCGGCACGAGCTACTCGACTGTGGAATCGAAGGAAGGTTTTATAGCAAGTCCCAGGTGGCGAATAAGATTGGGTGAGGGCACATGAACCGAGGAAGATTTTTTCTTCCCTAGGGATCCGCGAGGGTCGCGAATCCAAGGGGAAGAGGTAGGTAGTGGAATTGAAGCGAAAGGTGGTCAGATCCGCGTGAGAAAAATCGACGAAGATAGGGCAAAACCGGATCCGCGAAGGAAATGGTCCAAGGGGGTAGTTGACCGGGGTCAATGTTCCCCCGTGGACCAATCAGAAAGTAGTAGGGTCAAAATTATTTGTAAAATAATTTAAAAATAGAAAATGATTTTATTTTAAAATATTTTCAAAATGACAAATGTTTATTATTTTTCAAACTAATTTTTAGTGATTTTTATTTATTTTTATGAAA